>JAUMHL010000012.1:16890227-16915254 GCA_032362345.1 Sandelia bainsii | reverse complement strand
GGTAGAGAGGGTGTCTGCCTCCCGAACCTGGATTGGGAGCTGGTTCCACAGGAGAGGAGCTTGATAGCTAAAGGCTCAAGAGGCACTGTTTTCTGTGTTCCTAGAAAACATGCAGTCTCAGCCTTGACCTTTGACCTCTCTGTATACTTCCTCAGTGTGAGCAGTCTGCCGAGGTCACATCAGTCAATTACCACATTCGTAATCTTCCTGTGGCCTCACCTTCTCCCTGACAGTTTCCTGTCTGCACAGTTCTTGAAGATAGAACAGACATTTATGGCAATTACGATGACAATGTACACATTAGATACACTCTGCAAATTTTTTATTTGATGAGCAGCAGTGAGGAACATCTTATTTTAGAGTCAAATCCATCAACTGCTTCATCTTTCAACACCCATGGTGATTTTATCAGCATATAGATTTTCTGATTAACAGCTATGAGTCTTAAAACAGTCCAGAGATCAGGTGGTAGAGTGGGTCGGTCACTAATGGTGATGTTGTTGATTTGATTGCTGACTCCTTATGTCTGTGTATGTGTTTAGGGGGGGGATAAGCTGTTTTGGAAATAATTTTTATTATTGTGTGTGGGCTGCATCTACCAATTATTTAAAGTGTTTAATAATCAAAGTTTGATTAATCAACTCACCAATTGGTGTGTAAAATGTCAGATAATTGTGCAAAATGTCCATCATAGGGCTCCAGAGTCTAAGATGATGAATTAAAAATGGCTTGTTTTGTCTGATACTGGATTATTACTATTACTTTAATGGAAGGATAAGGAAACCTGTAAATAGTCAACCTTAAAATGATAAAAATGAATTAGCGCTCATGGGAGACAACTGCTGAGACATGCCTGAGGATGTGGTCAGGTGAGGCCTGTATTTCATAGAACACGCTGTACAGAGCTGCACTGCTGCAGGAACGATGCTATAAATAGAAGGTGCTGATGAAGAGGAAGGAAAAAAGGGGACTTGGTGTGAAACAGAGTCACAAAGACAGTTCCTGTTTGTACACTTAACCTGCGGCGAAAGGTTCACTGCAAGACCTTGATGAGCAAAAATCAACATCAAGGTGTGTAGGAGCTTACTGGGGAACTAAAAACAGGATTAAAAGGAACTTCTTCCTCAATTTCCCTTTTAAGTTATTTAATTTATGGGTTGCCGTTTGGGCCTCAAGACTTGATATATTTATGATTTTTATTACGGAAGTAACATAAACGTAAACATAAACGACGTAAACATACGTCGAGTGTGCCAGATTGCAACACATCTGACACCATCATGAAGGTCTGAAGAAAGAATCTTGTTGTCTCAAAACATGACTGTTTGCATACGTGGTAACAAAGCATAGTGGAACTTGGAGCTCAGACTTTAAAAGAATCTGAGGACAGTGTGTTACCATTTGTACAACATATTGCATCTTCTATCGTCGTCTCTTCGTGATTTTAAAGAATGCCCCTTTAAATCTTGTACAGCATGATATCGGTACACTAAATACAGTAATACAATATGAGAAATGTTTTGAAAATGCACGAGGCTGACTGCTGAATTTTTCTTGTTGAGAGAAGCGAGAGGAGTTTTACCTCCTGCGGTGAGTGATTTATTCTCAGGGAAGAGGAATCTTGTAGGTTCTTGAACAAATAGTTTGCTCTCTGATCCAACAGGCTATTATGGGGCGAACATAGATGGATGGATGAATGTGTGATGAACAGTGTTTGTTTAGCCTTAGATAAAGTTGATATTCATAAGGATGGGAGAAGTGGACTAAAGATCTTTCCCTACTGGACCTGAACCTTTCTCTTGTTTTAACACGAAAAAACACAGAGCTTTTAGACCTTCAGTACAGAATGCTACAAAGAAAAGCTTGATTTATTTTTCACTGTGCGAGGCTGCATGTTACGATTTCAAAAATGTGCATGAAATGACAACTTGGATTCTCATTCATAGTGTTGATGCACTAAAAACCGGTCCATTAGGCTTTGCGAGGCATCATACATGTCCACATTCCCAGTTGCGTGCAGCTCTTTTCCAAATGCCTGCATATTCAGGGCTTGTTGAAGAGGCTAAATCCTCAGCCGACACCCAGCCCTCTTAAACAACACTGTAACTCATTTTATGACCTTGTTTCTCTTCTATTTTCTGTCTCTGCTGTCTTTCCAGTCTCACTTTCCCTTGCTTTTCTCTCACACTCATCCTAGACCTTTCTTTTAATTCTACCGTGTGCTGAACCTCTGTAACATTCCTTCAAACATAATTTATGGCTGTATGGTAACACACAGTCATCTACACACACACACACACACACACACACACACACACACACACACACACACACACACACATGTGAACCATTGGATATCTGTTTGGCTCCCTGCACACACTGTACCCCCAGTGTTCCAATTTGGAATTCTCTCATTCCCGGAATCTTGTTTCACCATAGCGACGCACACACACGCACACTTATTTCATATTCACCACATTCCCTTTTTTCTTTCTTTTTTTATATACACCAGTTCTGGGCTGGTTTTTTATGGCCATCCCCCTCGCTTACTGGAATTTTGGCCCATGTTCAAAAATCCTAAATCAACTACAGGCTGCTACAGCACCCTGGGCCCCTCCGCTCCGCGTCTGTCACCCCACATGTTGACCCCAGGGAGCGGGCTGGCGATCAGACTGCTGACAGCCTGTCCTACAAAGGCTTTACGGGCTATCAGATAGCTTTTGCCCTGTCTTTTTCCTCCTCCCCATCTGTCATTTTCTCACTCTTTGACTTCCAGTTTGTCTTCTTTTGTCACTATCTGATAACCAACACACTGAGACAGAGAGACTCGTCCACCCAGGAGACCGGATACCAAAACATAAGAACAATGCCGTTCAATGCAGCAAAGGTGTTTTCCAAAAATCCTTTTCAGCTTCTCGGACACACCAGCCATGTATGGAATAACCAGGCCTTTCCATTGGCCCTGGGACCCGGACTGTTCAGTTTTCCTTTCTCAGGAACAGGATCCTGCCTTGTTAAAGGCCCACTTGGGGTATCCACAGGTCTTGAGAGCTGTCTTCAGGTGCCTGTCTTCCTTCTTTCTTTTTGGCTTCTGTGGGAGGTAGGGATGTTCTCTGCTCTGTGGTTCAGAGTCCTGATCACTCACTTTGAGGACAATAATGTTCACATATTGGACAGAGAAGACCAGTGGTTCAAGAGAGGGGTGCAGGAAGCTTTACATGTGCATATCCACTCAACAGAGGTGGAGGCCTTAGGCATAACCTCTCTTCAATTTATCATGCTGTCCTTTCAACCATTTCTAGAAAAATCAGGCCCAGTTCACACATCTACCATGTTGGACACACTTAACGACCCACTTTATGGGGGAAGGAGGGTTTGTCAGAGGTGTCACTATTACATCTACCCACACCCTCCCCTTCCATTGTTTCACCTAACCAGCTTATTCAGGGTATGAAGTGAAACTAACCTGGTGGATAAACTGTGGTCTCTAAACAACTTTCCTTCGACTGAAGAAGATACTTGGATGTGTAGTGAAACATTTCAACCTAACAAGACAACCTTGCCATGACTCAACTTCCAGATTCAACTTTGTGTCAGTGCCAAATGCTGCACAAATCATAGCTCTACTGTCATTTTTAAAGTGGGCTACGCAATAATGAAATATACCAATAAGAATTTATACTTTATTAGTCCCATTGGGGAAATTCTCTGTGTCTTTGAGGCGCCAAGGGTTTGGGGTTCAGTGTCTTGTTCAGGGACACGACATCGCCAGGAATTAGGGGGGAACCGCAAAGCAAACCACCACCCCTGGGGTTTGAAGCCTACTGCCCCTACTTACTGCGCCACAGTTTCCCCTTGGATGATGGAAAGATTGAAATTAAGTTGCAAGTTTTTAGCCCTTGGGCTAAATTAAGGAAAGACTTAATTTTCGAATTAATATAGGTCACAGCAAGATTAATCATATTTCTTATACCCTAAGAAGGTACCAATGCATCACTGCAGTCTCAGATACCCAGAATATTGTAAGTTAAGTTGCTTCCCCTTTATTGTAAAATTTTTTTCCAAACTATCCACAGCTTTTTCTGTCTTTTCTAAAATATTTCCTATACATTGCTTTTAAGCGACAATGACAAAGGAACTCTTATATGTAAACCTCATTCTAGTTGTCTTTTTTCTGGTTGTGTCTCTCTTTCTTTCACAGCTCACCCATCTCTGCCTTTCCTTTTTGTGTGGAAAGAAAAACAAAGTGAAGTGGAAAGAGCTAAAAGCTTGGTTGAATAGAGGATTGCTTTCTCTCTTTCTCTCTCTCTGGGCTTCCCACCCCACGACTCGTCTGCCTTCCCTTGACCTCTCCGTTACATTTCTGTCTCATTTTTTCATCTTCTGTGTCTTTGTTTTACTGTTGAACAGAACAAACTGCCTTTAATTGATTCACTACAGTCGTGTGGTGTAATGCTAAGATCTGCTAAGCTCTGTCAACGCAGGGTTCCCTCTGCTGTAGGGGGGGTGCTCAAGACAGCAATATGTGTTTTTCTGCATGTGTGAGATACTCAGATGACAAGCCTGCTGTTCATTAGTCCAGTGATTTAATGAGTTTGGCTGCCTCAACTCCCTCACTCCTTCATCCTTCTATAGCGACCTTTTTGGTTGTCCATTGTATTTGGTCTTTTTCAGATTCCCAATTTGTGGCTCCTCTGAAGGAGGCGAACACATGTGCAGAGCAGATGTGTTGTCTTGCATGGTTGCAGCCAGGCCAGCTCTTTCACATCATACGAGCTCTCACTGTCATGTTGAAAACCAATACCAGTAAACACTTACAGTACAGTCTAGTGATTTCTTTTTCCAGCCACATTTAAACACTTAAATGTATTTAACACTAAAAATAATCATCAGAAATATATTTTTTTACTACATCGTCTTACAATTACCTTATTTTGTTTTAACTGGGAATCCAGTTCTAACAGTACACATGGCTTTTTATGACTGTGCATTGATTTGGTGTTGCACCAGGACCTAAAATAATTCAGGCTGTGAGGGATTTTAAAAGCTTCTGGAAGCGTTTGCATGGCTTGGAAAGGTTTGGACATCACAAGTTTTCTGTCAAAGTTTAATAGACCTTACAGAACTTGTTATATTATCTTAAGTATTAGAAATGTTTCTGTTTATTCTGACAGGACCTGGAGTTCAGTTAGCTGATAGAGCTGCTCACACCAGTGTGTTTATTACACACTAATCTGGTTTGTTTCTGACCTCTGAACCACCCATATCTTCAGTTTATTCTGATATAAAAATATGTCTGACCGTGCACTGCCGTTTCCCCATTTTAGTAAAAAACACTGACAAATCAGAGCTACAATGCAAAATAGGGAAGTCATCTTGCTGCATAGTGAGTTAGCTTAATTGAAAATAGACGTGAAGACAAAGTGAAACTCTAACTTCCAGAAGTAAGAAAACCTCATTTAAAATCCCACTGACAGCAATAATATTTTAATTGTGTGACATACTTCAGGTGCCATAAGTATGGTAGGTTTTCAAACAATCTATTATTGTTGTTTATTCAGTACTTAGGTTCATAGCAGCTTTTAAAGAACAGTTTTTGAGCCTTAGGTGTTCGTTTGCTTCGGTGAGTTTAATGGATCTGGATGAAACCATGTTCTGATGTCTTAACTTTTTAAAAATCAGGATGGTTTTAACTCATAGTAGCCTGTCCTGTAGTGGTTGGCATTTTTCTTTTTGATTTGACAAAGAATAAATCCTCCATTGAGCTAGCCCAGAGGTTCATTAATGACCCTGACACTCTACAGCAACATGCAGGTGTACAGTTCTGAGATTATTTACATGGAAAACAGTGAGTGAATGAAAAACTATTCATCCTCCTCACAGGGTTACACAAAAGCTTCTTACACTGCAGTGAGAGCTATTGCTACCTTAAAGTTTAGCAGTAGTGTATTCATGGCAACTACCACAGAATGTCCTCAAGGACTGTTGTGGTTGTTGACATACAGTATCTCTCTGACATCTGAATTTTCTGGAAGATGCTACAGGCCTGAGTCACTTTTACATTCTTCACCTGGCAACTACTGTATATAGTTATTTTATATCTTCACCTGAATAAATCAGCTATTTGATACTACCTGTAGACAATTTCCCAGGAACTTATTAAATGTGGGGCTGCTTTGACAAATACAGGCTTGTACTCTGACAGGGAAAAAAGCAGCAGGTTTCTTAATCCATGGCTCACAGAAAGTGTTTCCACTTTATCACAGTTTTGATCATACACTGTAACTGTCACATCTCCAGTTCTCTTAGCACAAAAGGCAAGCATACAGTTACTCCACAAGGAGTGTCTCTCTGTTGGAGATACCTGATCCAGCAATAGTAGCTCATATGTTCAGCTATCAATTATGTACTGTGTCAATGGCATCACGTTTTCTGTAAAGGGGTGGTTGTAGTGCTTTAACTCTGCAGTTCTGTGCTTGATGTTGCACAGTGGGATGGTGATGTTAGCATAAACCACAGCTAAAAAATGTTTTATATAATCCTTTCTCAAGATGATAGCATGAAAGCATTAATCCACAAAAAAAGTTTTTTTTTGCTATGGAAGACTGAAAAATGCACATGCACAGTAGATAGAATTGTACTGCTGCAGATGTTGCTGTCCTACTTTTTACCATGCATTACACTGTATGGGATCGGTGCTGCGGCTGCTGTTGTACTGGTTTTAAAAAAGCAACAGCAGTGCATGTACAAGAGCACAAGATTTGGCAGAGCAGTGTGTCAGAGTGTGTGGCTGCCAGTACTGATGCTTTTTCCTGCTGCCTGTCAGACACCCGTCTGTTCCTCCCCACCAGCTCCTAACTCTAGCGTTTCTGTGCTTATCTGGCGAGGAGGGGAGGTGGGAGGTGCGAGTTGACTTGAACTTATGACAGAGTCTAAGCTAGTCTAAGTCAGCCAAGCTCCTGAATGTTTACTCAGCAGCTATAACCAGTGGGAAACTGGAAAATAATACTTACGTGCATTCACTGCAGAATTTATTTACTGTACTTACGTTTATTTTGATCATCATTTATTTTGATTTTATCACAAATTCAGACACAGTTCTTGTTTAATGTGACAGGAAGTGCTCAATAATCTAATCTCGTTGATTATATTTCCCTTAGTCAACAACCCATGATTCACATACTTGGGAAGTAAACCTGCTATTAAAAAGAAACATACGGTATACTTCAATCATGCAAATTTCTACTCAGTACCTAACTACATTTTTTAAAGCTCAAATATTTAATGTTATATGTTGTGTAATTACTAACATCTAAGAAAGAGCTGAGTTTGTGTTGTGAATGTGTGTGCAGCATGTTGTTTGTCCCAAGTGGAGAACTACTCTGACCCTACCCACCCAAGAAAAGAAACTAAGGGCACTGGCTACAAGGAAACTGTCCAAGAATCTGCATCCATCCTTCCATCTTCTCTCATTAGATGAAAATTTAACTGACCTCAGGTCAGTCTACATTGAGCAGCTTGTCTGACTCTCAGAATACTTTATGGTTTGGCCATGACCTTATCACTGGAAGAGAGGAGGTAGGACAAGAGGTCATGTGGCTCCAGGCTGGGTTATAATTTTCTTGCTGTAACTGGCTGTCGTCCCATCCTGCCTCCTCTTCAGACCTCACCTCCAAACTCCCCCTCAGCTCTTGGCAAGTGACTGAGTTACATTCAGCAGCAGGGGTGTTTGGGATGATAGTGACTACTTAAAGTCAGTTTAAATTCAAGTATTCATAAACATGGTCTGATTCCACCTTCAGACTTAAGTGGCTTTTGTCAAAGATGTTATGTTACTGATTACTGACTGAGTTTCCATCACCACCATTTGTTATAGTCAGTTAGCCATACTATAATACATCACAGCAGGCTGTAACAGCATCTGCTATTCGAAACAAAACATAGTGGAACAACAACTAGCCAGAAAGCAACATCGAAACTTAAGCATCGAGACTGTGTGACTTACTTACCAGAAGACTTACAAAAGACTGGACAGTTCACACGTAAGGACTGTTTCCACCACATATCCCAGATTTCTAGTCTTTGACACTCTGGAAGCAGCACACACCTGGCGACTGACTAGAGTTTGGGCAACACACTGGACGAGTGGTTGGTAATGACTAGAAGTTCTGGCATTAGACGATACTGCAGAGAGCGGGATTTGCATGTGTTCTTGTGTCAAAACCAACATGGATGCCAACTGGCAGCTTGTACTTTTCATAAACAGTGACATTTGAGCTGGAAATGAAAAGACAAAATGCTCATTTTGGATGAGACAACATAGAGCCTACAGAGGAAAATGGAGGTAAAAACAAAGCTGTGTTTCGTCTAAGTCTCCCACGACTCCCACACTTTACACTCTACACACTTAATGATTTTCTCGTTGTCAGTCACACTGTCACTAAACTGGCCCAACTAGGTCCGACCAGTTGGCACCACCGAATGGCATTCATAATCCGCTGCAGTCACTAAGTGTGTGCCAGCTTTTACACATTAACTCAGTCAGCTTTCTTCTTTCACTCTCTTCCGTTAAGTTGCGGTTTCTCACTTTTACTTTCTCCCCTTGTTCTTTCATAGTCAGACTTCGCTCCCTCACTCAGTCATGCTGTTGCCCTTTGACGCTGTTTAGAACTTTTTTTCTTTTTGCTTCGCTCTAAATTCAGTCTTCTTCTGCATTGCTGTATCTACACAGACCATTTTACAAAGCTACAAGAATCACATGCAAGACCTGAAGGAAAGAGACCTCATATTATATTATATGCCACCACTGTGCAATTTCTATTTTCCAATTTCAGAGAAAATTGAAGCTGCACAGTGAAAAGCAATGATAACAGGTGAGGCTACAATATCTGTATCATCCTACTGCTGACTTATTTCAGTGAAATGGTGGCTTTGTGTGTCCAAGGCTTTCTGTGAATTGAATACATTTTGTGCAACGTGACGAGATGGGTAGGGGGTTTGTTTAATGGAGATCCAAGGTAATTGTGACTAACATCAACTTTAATAGTTAAAAACCTTGGCTTGAAGGATAGCAACACTGTGCATTAATATCAAGCTTGATTTTACTGATGTAATAGAACTCTTACCTCTTTAAATATTACCTTACTTTTATATTCTGTATAATCTCACCAGTAGAATAAGCCACATATATATATAAAGACCCAAGCATGCATAAAAAAAAGAAATATTGTCATATACTGTGAACCAGCCAGAATCTTAAAAACTGTAACCACACTGCCCACCACTAACTAAACATATGAAATAAATTGATATTAACATTTCCAGCAGTTGTACTGCTGCCTGCCTGGTCTCATAAATGGAACATATACATGAATCTATGTAAATTCCTCAGCATTTCCCTTCCTCTTCTCCCCTGAGTGTTTTTTTCTGTGCAATGGGACCAGCCGAATCCAGGACACAACAATAGACTGGCCCTCAAAATATCTGACTGCATAGCTGAGATTTAAAAATGAATGTGCTGCAACTGCAGTGGCTGTGTTTTTGTTGTTGTTTTTTTTGTGCACTAGAGATGGGACAAATAATCAATATTGGTTTGTATAGTGACATGTTCTCTTGCAGTACTTTGCTAATACACTAAAATCACAATCCTTTCTGTTGTGATACTGAAGTGGAAGTGTGGACTCCATTTATTACAGACATTTGATATTTTTCAGTTAGGTGAACATGCAGCTATTTAATGGCTACTTAACATTTAAATGATGGTGCGGATGTGCTTATATTGCTGTGTGTGTTTTATGGCTCAGTGTGTGTGTGTCTTTTGGATTATAGTTTCCTGTCAGCTGCTTCATCTTGGTTGCCTATGAACTTCTGTTAAACTTACATCTCTTCATTATGCAGTAAATCAAAGCCATAAACAGTATAATTAGTTCATCCTTCTGCAGTTATTTTGCCATTTACAGATATGTTTGGCTTTCAGCTTAGTTAATTTTGTGGTGCATCACAACATACTGTTTTGCAGTGTATCTGTAGATGTTTTGTGAATTGATCATGAACAAAATATCACAATGATTTGTAATCCTAGCCTTTGTTTGCACACATGTGGAGACAGACTAGGATGCCTTCAGTGTCACTTGCATAGCAACTGCTCAGCAACAGTTTGTGTCTGAACCTCTGTTATTTATTTGTGCAGTGGAAAAGAGGAAAGTTTTAATTTCAGACTAATTATGTGATTGGTTGGTTATGAACGGTTGCCAGACACAGATAGACTCGCTGATAACAGGCCCGTAGCCACACGTGACATCATGTGGTGAGTCACATGGTTTCTGTGTTTTGTGCGGCAGCCAGGGTGAATGATCTCAGCCACTAACTCCTACTGTAAAAGTCTGTTATTGTGCAATAAAACACCGCATATTTAAATTGGGAGTTGATGAATAGACTGATCAGAGGGATTCTGTCTCCATATGTAAATATGCATGTGAGATTTATTTATGGATATTCATGTGGTGCATGCTGTGCTGAGAGTTGCTTTGATGATTTGGATAATGCATTTGGTTAAATTGATGTGTGCTGTTGGCAAAACTGCCATATTTCTCAAAAGTTAATTAGACTAATAAGAATTACAGTCGGTTACGTTTGAATGTTTAACTCATCATGTGGTGTAATCTGGAGCATCAGACGGCTCCTCGTTTCTCATGGCCTCTCATCACATATGTCTGAGGGCATTAACTAAAGAACTCAGTGCAGCCTGCAGTGTGCAGGGTTAACTTAATGACATGGCTGCACAAAGGAACTGTCTGCTTTAATCATGGAAGAGTGTTCCTGCTTTCCTTTCTGTTTCTTTGATATTCCTTCCTCCTCTTCCACAGAGTTTCTTCCTTTTCTCCACTGCTCCCCCAATGTGGGTCCTTTGATTTCCCCTCCGCTGCACCGTGAGGAGAGGTGGACTAATCCTCTGAATCAAATGTGTCACCTACTCAAAGCTGGAATGAATAGGCCCTAGATTACAACTGGACACTAATCGCATTTATCCTCCGCGATGATAGCTTCTGTTCTGGGCAGGGCACTGAGGCCAGGGTGATTTAATGCATGTCTTGAGCTTCGGTGGGGCCCAACTGTTGTCATGCACCTGTTGGGGTTCTTCCTTCCTTTTCCTTTTATGATTGTGTGGAGGGAAGCTCATTGTGGGATCATAAACAACTATATGGTTTGCACAGGTAGAGGTTTGCATACTGTAGGAGGAGCCGCTGTTACAAAATTTTGGGCTGTTCCCAGTGCATTTTCCAGGGAGATTAGAGATGAGTGTCAGTTTAGCTCACCACCCTACTGTCCCTATAAGAGCCACATTTTAATGTCTTATCTTTATCTTTACCTTATTTCCAAGTAATCATAGAAAATAAAAATGTGCATCATTCTCATAGTTCAGTTAGACGATCCTAGTGTAGCATGGAGCTTCTCTCCTGCCAGCCTGCTGACAGCTGAATGCTCAGCCACACTGGATGGAAATGGAGGAGGCTGTACCAACATTTGGCTCAGAAGAAGTCTTGCTGACTTCACTAAAGGTCAGCACCAAATCAACCAACTTACGTTACAGCACGTAAGTTGCCCTTTGTTTCCATCATATGTCTCTGTTTCAGTCACAGTTAGCTTTGTGGTGCAGTCATTTTGAGACTAGACTCGGTTTATAACGTTCAGCCTGACACACTGTTGCTTATACATTTCTCTGTGTACAGTGTTGCAGCTGGAAAAAGTGTCGAAAAAGTCGACTGATGCATTGACTCATAGACTTTAGGTGCAGTGGGTGGAAAGCCCCACCAGAAACTTACAACAAAATGTCAGACCAAGAGTAACACATTATTCTGAAAAAACTGTGTGAAAAGTGATTCTGCAACATCAAAAGAAATGCTGTTACTTTTGAGACGCTTTCTTGCTGACGAGATTAATACTATTCTTATGTCTAAATATCAAGTAGCTGCCATCAGGAGTTTAGCTTAGCATAACAACTGGAAACGGTGCATTTCCAGTTTCCGTTCATTTCAGTCAGCTTACTTACACTTTTAAAATTCACCAGTAAACATGCTTCCTCGTACAAATAAAAACCAGTTTACAAAAACCAACATGTAAAAAATGATGCATTGCAATCTGACAGTGGGTTGTGTGGTTATGACTATTTCTTGACTGGGTGATGTGACTTTGTTTTTTTGTGTTAGTGAGTGTGATTTCATTACCACATGAAGTTTTTTTAGTTAAGCTTTAACTTAGAACAACCTAGAGTGTGATATGAGACACACATTTAAACAAGCAACAATATTTAGAGCGTTCAAAGTTCACTTCATATCACGTTGAAATTAATCTTGCTTAAATCAGTTTATCATATGTCTAGCAGGAGATCGCTGGTGTAACTGCTGATGAATGATGCAAAAAGTTTAATACTAAACATACAAGGAATCTATAGGGGAGGCAAAAGTATTTGAATTGCAAATTTCATTTACAAAAGCAATTTAAATTGGTTTTCTAGAGCCTGTAAATTACTCAGGTACATGTCCCTCACAGTCTCTGTGCTACTTGATAAGCTGAAAATGATCATATATCAAATATTTTATGGACTTTAATGCATTTAGTAGATAATTAGTGACCTAATTATCTGTGGGGCACATAGATCTTAGCCATAACAGCATCTCTTAGGCTTGTCCAACCTTGACTATGTTTGATCAGTCTTGAATGAAAATGTGGATATCATGAAAGTTGTTCATGGCATTTGGCGTTTTAAGGAAACTCCAAATCTGCACAGAAAATTATATAAAGCAGTTAGATACTTAAAGAAGTTGTATTTATCGAATCTAAAGTCATAAGATGATTTTTTTTGTTTGTTTTCATTTTCATTGCAAAGGACATTATACACACGTTTATTTGTTCCAGTTCACCCAGAAAAAGGTTTGTAAGATAACATTATTATTACAAACTCTGTATTTGCACCTTTCTCTCTACAGGAGACAGATAAGAATTTTCTAGAGCTCTACCCTCTTTGCTCTTTGCTCACCCTCCCTCCTCGTCCCTTGTCCCTTTTTACCAACACATATTTCATGCAAATACGGTGTCGAGGGCACTGGAGCAAAGCTATTTGCCAACAGTAAATTTTCCTTTTGACAAGCCTTGTTGCATTGTCTTCTCCCTGTTTGCCGTGACCTTCTCACCCACCACTCCCCACCCTTTCCTTCTCCTTGAACCACCCAGTTATGCGGCGTCTCATCAACGAAGCCTTGTGTCACTCTGTTTTTTTTTTTGTTTGTTTTTTTTTTCAGGCTCACTGTCTTTCTATCTTCTTCATCTCCTTCCATACCGTTATTCTCCCTCCATCTCTTTGGTAATCTCCTTCCTGAGTGCTGTGCATTTTATGACTGCTCGTATACTGGCTCCAGTCTTTCACTGGGACAAAACGACCGCCCTTGAACTGACACCATGAATATGTTGTCAGCCCCACACCCTCTCTACCCCAACCTGAATAGATTGGCACACAGATGGCCCAAAGGACATTTACTGTAGTGTGTGTGTGTGTGTGTGTGTGTGTGTGTATGGTGTATGAGGGTTTGGTCAAGCACGTCCATGTACATTTAAATAAATACTTTCAGAACATAGGGCTTAATAATTGATTCCTGATGTTTTAAGCTGCATCTCAAGCTTTATAGACCCAGTGAAATAATGCATTCAAACCCAGAACATGTTTTGTTTGGAACTACATGAAACAGCTAAAATAGCATGAAGAAACAATTTTTTGGCCCTAACTTACATTAAATCCAGATGAGCATTACAGATTTCCCAAAAGAAAAGTTTACTTGCATGTACGGATGATGCTGCCTGTACCTGCTTGTTGTGTGGACCACAGACACATGACATAGTGGGTTGTCACTGAAGGCTGGAGCCTTTCAGTCCAGAGGCTTGAACATAGTCAGTTGTCACTTTATTTATGCTCTCTAATACAAGAGTCCTGCAATAAATTCTCCCTTCATGGAGGTGATAATGTTCAATTTTTCTTTAGACTGTCATAGGAGACGCTTTGAGGCTCTAATGTTATAGGATGCACACGACACACAGCAGAAATTGCACTCCTCTCTCTTCATACCAGCTGACGGCATTCAGTGCTCTCACTTACTCTGAATAACAATGAGTACTGCTGGCATTTGACGACTGTATACTTGCTCCAATTGTTTGATTGTATTTTCCCTTCGTGCAGTTGCTTTGTGCAGGTTATTCTGTCATCCTTCAAAAAAGGAAAAAAAAAAAAACAGATCAAAAGGGGCTTTGAATTCTAGATCTAATTTACTGCTTATTTTGACTAAGTGAAAGGGGTCAAGGTTTAAGTGCCATTGGGGGAGGAGACAGTGTGAAGGTTGTGATGAGTGGGATTAGGGATTTAGGTGCCACTACGGAGCGCTGTTTTCATGTGAACTCTGTGTAGCCATTGACAGGGGATCTGCTTTATACCAAGCAATTGCAGATTGGTTCTGAGCCCTTTCCCACAGACCAGCCACAAGAGAATATCCATGATTCAGTATTAAGTAAACGAGTGGGATCTTGACTTGCATTTTTGCTCTAATTGCGTGAGTTTGATACCAAACCAGTTCTTCAGTTTTTGAGGCACCTGATGCATATAAACCTGCCTGCCAATCTTAAATTTGATTGTGATCTTTTGCTGAAAATTGCAGGCGTTATTGGGTCATTTGTGCGTTTAGATGACACTTTGCATCCCCAGAGCTGGAAATCTTTCACTTGCCACATTTGGCCTCGCATAGCTCGGCCTGCATCCACAGAAGATTGTCTCCCTGGAGGCGGCGCGGCAGGATCTGATCTTTTCCATCCTCCATCATTCATACTCCTGACAGGCCAGTGAATTACCCACACCCCTCCCAGGCTGAAGTTCAAAGCTTTACATTTACCATTACAGTGGGGGGGGTGCAGTGGTGAACTTGGGGCCCAGTTCCCTCAAGATGTTTTCAGTTGAATGTCCTTGAAGTGGGAAGACTTTTTCTGCTTCTGTTCTGTCCAAGAGCTTTGGATATTTTATCTGCTCAGATCACATCAGCGGTGTTTTTACCTTGGCATTTTTAGAGTCTTGGAGGAAGCGTGAGAAACACATATTGTTACAAAGCAGCCCTTTGTTGCAGCATGCATCAAAGATCCTTCAAATGTAGAACTCTTAAACTTGCCACAAGAATTGTGATGCCTCTGCTGTTGCTGTAGTGTGAAGAAAACACTGTTTGTGAGGTTTGTTTTATTGTTGGGCTGGATATATAATAGAACAAAACTAAGATCTCTAACAGCCTAAAATATAGAAATGATCCCTTAACTTGCTTCAACAAGAACTTGTGCACATATTGTGAAAACATCATAAACTGTATTTACAATGCAAGTTTATGATCTCTTTGAAAATGCAAAGATGGTAGTTCTTACAGTCATGTGCATCAAACCTGAGAGTCATCCTTAGAAGGATTTCATCAAAGCCTTGGCCTGTGGTTTTTTGTCTGAACACATCCAGACTGGTAAGGCAAATTATCTGATGATTAGCTCTTTTTAATAACATTTAGCACAATGTTTTGTGTGCTACAAAGACTAACAGTGCAGCACTTTGCACATACTCTTAGAGAAATCCTGGTTCAACTTTGCATTCTGCTTAGCAATGCTGATAACGACTCCCTTTCTTCATGTATCAACCTATGTAACCTCACAATCTCACACCATTTACCTGCACTTGTGGTTTGTTGACAGGAAATAGGAAGTTGCCTGTTTACAACTTGCTGTGCCGTTGCCTTATTCTTGCTGCATCTTCACCTCCAAAACTAGCTTGAAGTGTCAGTCTCAGGTGATGTTTAGGCAGCGTGCTTGTGAAATTTATGTTTGTGGTATACATTCTGCAGGTTCAAGTCACAATTGTGGTCAGAGGCAAGAAAAAAAAAAGAAAGTAACTGCATGCAATCATGAAAGCTGTTGCTTACTTGTAATGTGTGACTGACCCTTGGTACAGTTCAACATGAGCTATGCCAGTGGTTTAAACTTTCCACATACAGTGTACAGTATTGCAGCAGGATCGGCTTAGATTCACTATATCAGCTATGTAGCCATAATACTGTAGCTTTCTAGTCAGTGCAAATATAGCACAAGCATGTGATCACATACCACACTCATGCAACTGAAATCCAACTTGACACTGGACACCCACCAGCGAGTACACAACTGTATATTCACTTTATATTCTACAAGACTCATGCACCGTGTATGTAGGACATAACTTGTGGTGTTTTCTAATGAAAAATAATGTGACGATAGCATTATTGTTAAAAAATGTGCAATTTAAATGGGTACAC
The DNA here is from genome assembly GCA_032362345.1 of Sandelia bainsii. Lineage (NCBI taxonomy): Eukaryota > Metazoa > Chordata > Actinopteri > Anabantiformes > Anabantidae > Sandelia > Sandelia bainsii. The sequence continues at coordinate 16,898,899 of JAUMHL010000012.1, read as the reverse complement.
CATGTAGAATAGCTAAAATTGAAGCATTTGAGAGTGAGACATCTTTAGTTAGACCTTTCCTATGTGTTATGTGTCATCATTTTTTAAACTTCATGTTCCCATGTTTATAAAACAGGTTTTCTAACCACGTATTTGATGCAAATGTAATCTGGGTTTATTTTGTCCCTTACAGACAGAGAAACACAGAGTAAACTGACCTTTATGTGTAGAGTGCCCCTTTAAATTCTATATGAAGAAGTGAGAGAAGTCACATTACTAATAAACAGTAATTAGACAATAAACCAGTCTTCTGATTTTTACAGGCAGAATTGTTATACCTTTTTAGGTCAACCACTCCCCACTGTCCAGTATAAATAATAGTTTTCTGACTGGGTTTTGAGAACCCAGTGCTGGTTAACCACCTGTCAGATTCCTGCCTTGAAAGCCAACATATCATGGGGGCTAAGAAGTTCATACTTCACACTCCTTATTTTTCTCACTTAAGAAAACCAAATTAAGTTATGTTTTGTTATGTTTTAGCACCAACAGGAGATCATCACATGTCAGCTTCCTTATTTTTTTCCCCATTCTCTAGACAGTGAGATACCTCTCTCCTTGTGCCCTGTCTTTTTTGCCCACACAGGCCTGCAGGGGAAAAGCCCTCCAGCTAGTTAGAGACTTGCCAGTCGAATTTCACTGCAACAAAGGGAGCTATTCATATTGGCGATTGCATTGCTCCAAGGAGTTAGAATCAAAATGAAGAGACACCATTCTGAAGCGCATCTTCTTACAAAGATACCAAGCAGTCGACTCAATGCAACGCTTCTCTGCCCTGAGTTCCCACTTCCCTCTGCTTCTGTTTTGCCATCTATCATCCTCTGTTGCTCTGCAGTGTGGGAGGATGGATCAGAGTTGGCCTCTGTTACAGGGGCTGTCAGCAGAAGGGCTAAATAGTTGACCTCGCATCTTCACATGTTGTCTTCAGTGAGTTGGCGTATCTGACCCATATTGCTTGTGCCTATGTACACGCAGACACAGTCCCATCTCTCTGCGTTGCTGCTAATCCAGTGTCTGGCCGTCTATTAGCAGAATCATGTTTGCATTTCTTTGCACTTTCTTTGAACACCCTCTCCTCTCTACAGCTTTTCAGGAGTTCCCCTTATGTCACAACCCACCCTCGTCTGTTCCAGCACATCATCACGTGTACGCTAGAGTGGAGAGCATGAGTACAATCCTGAATTACACTTGATAGATAAAGAAAATACTCCGCACACACTCCCACATCTTTCAGCTGCATACTGTGGTCTTCCTGAACACATGGCGATGAAAAAATCCAGTAATTGGATCTTAAGTTAGGATTTTTTAATGGACAAAATGACTAGACAGGAAGGTCTGTTTTTGGATATGAGTGCAAATACATACATGAAAGGCTAAGAAATATCAGCACATGGTTAGAAAAAGCTATAAACATTTTAATGAAGCAACATTGTGGTGCCCGTCATGTCCTGTCATACAGCCAGAGATGTTACAAACACACCTATGTTATTATAATGGTTTAGAAACATCTTTGACAGTTGGTGTACAGTTCGTCCTGTTGCACAACCCTAGTACACACAGACAGGTTACTGTAAATACAATGTACTAATTTCACAACACACATCTTTGTGTAGAAAGACACACGCATCCTTTTGGCACTTGCTCTCTGATGGAACTAAAAAGACATTAACATCTTTCTCTTTACTTTGCTCTCTGAAAAGACTTCCAGGTTGGCAGTTTTTCTTTCTCTTTTTCACAGTTTTTGGATATTCTCTTCTTCAGTCTCTCTTTCTCTTTGTTGTTGTGTGCCAAGCAGCTGTCTGTTGTGGGCAGCATGCCTACTGATGCTTGCGGGCATTATCGCCCATGTGGGCTTTTTATGAAGGCGTAAACCATAATGAATTTTAGCAGGGGATTAATTGCCAATAAATGTTTGTATGCATTTTGTTATTGGCAAATAATTTTCTCATATATTCATTATGATGTAATGTTTGTAATAAACCTCACTAGGGGATAGATATAGTGGTGTGGCTAGTATAGCTACAATCAGCTTTTCGTTTTGCTGCAGTATCTCTAATATTTCTGTGACCCATTTGTGCCAGGACAAAATGGACAAATGCTGGGTGGACAAATAAACTTCTTTCCATCAACATACACTGTGTTAAAACTGCTGGTTTGGAGGTCAGTGTACTGTATATTTTAACTTTGACTTGGCTCCAGTTTTCATGCTAAACTAGGCTAAATGCAGCCAGCTCTATACTTTTACATTAATCTTTTCATCTCACTATATCAAACTATTTTTTCAGTCATTTTGAAATGTAGCACAGCTAGCTCGCTTCCTGCTGGCTTCTTAGTCTGAGATGGCAGGTTAGTAAACATCAAAGTCAGATCCTACTGAAGACGTCTGTAGCGTGCATGCTAACATCTGCCTGATGTCAGTCAGAAGTCTCCAGTTCAGTTGCTGACATTAGAACCAGTAATGCTGGCTGTAGTAGGATGTTTCTGCACACATTATAGCATGACTATGACACAGGCTCATGGATAACTGTTTGGCTTTCATGTCTGTCTGTGAAATAAACAGGCTGAGACTCCTGAGGCCAGAGTTACAATTTTCGCAGAGGGAAGAAAAGGATGGATATGGAGACCCATGAAAACCAAAGGGAGAGAGAGAGAGAGATGTGGACAGTGATGGAAAGAAGGAAGAAAAGTGGAAGAAATTGAGAGTGAAGGAAGGTAAAGAAGTAAACAGACGAGAGACAGAAACAGAAAAGTAAGCACGAGTGTAGAGGGAATTTCTGGAGGAGGGTGGGTGGGTGTTCTTGCTGGCCTTTGTACTATATGGCGTTGTTTGTTTTCTATATCCCATATCCCTCCCTTCCTACTGCCTCTGCCCTTCGCCCTCCATCTCAGCTGCTCACCAACTCTAACAACCCTCTTTTTATTTCTTGCAGGGCGGAGACACGGTGGGCCACACAACGCAGGACGCCTGAGGAAATCATTAACCGCACACACAGACACATGCAATATGACTGGTAGGTTACGCTCTGCCTGTTTGCTCATGTGTTTGCATTATGATTCATTGTCTTTATCTCTTCTACTATCTTCACTGTGCACAAGTGTGCAGCAGGCTCGTATACTCGCTCTCTGCGTGGCCCACCTCTCACAAACACAGTTGTGTCATTTCTAAACAGAAAGCTTCAGTGACAGTGACTCCCACTGATGAGCTGCTACAGGTATCTCACAGGCGTATTTTCCACTGGGGTTGGGGGAGATGTTCCTCTCACTTTCGACTTTTATTATTTTTAAACTTTTAAAATGTGATTTACTAATCAATAAATCAAGTAGATGAACTTTTGGTTCTGGGGACCTAACGAAGACTTTCAGTATATGAAGCAAATCTGTTTGTGCAAAGTCAGTCATGTGTGTATATATTTAATCAACATTTGATATACAATGTTCTGTTGTTTTTACTACTGAGACTGAGCATCTGTAGGGTGGGGGTCATTTAGTCTGCTTTTTAAATCTCACTTCACAGCCCACAGATTTCTTTTTGTTTTATTCATAATTCTAAAAGTTGATCTGTAAACATAAATTCATTATAAGGACTGAAAGAACTCTGATTAAATAAGCAAATTTAATACTTGATTCAGTTATTTTTTAAATTCACAGTAGGGACACTGGTGCCCATTAGAGTCAACGTAAGCGTAGAACCCTGCCCTCGTCTTTACCACCTTGCTCTCTCGTAACTTGCTTTGTCTTTAGCTATCATATAGAATTTCTAGGTAGCCCGGGTTTCAAACATTGCTTATTTTTATTTGTTTTCAGGCAGGAAAAGTGTGATCACCTTTTTCGACCCTCAGCAGTTTGCATCTGTTCAATGTGACAATGTAAAAGGTGTCACTTGTAGTAATGAACCTACAGAGAATTAGCAGCTGACTGTGTAGCTTGCTGTGGCTTTATGGAGCTTTATAATGATCAGCTCATTGCTTAGTGTCTGACTCACAGCTTTACTGTGTTGGCTCAGTCTCACCAATCTCACACTGGATTTACATGCACACAAGTAACCAGGTTACTGTCGACTGTCTTGAGTAAGCTGATTTAACTGTCATGTAAGCAGGAAACCTGGTTGCCGTTATCGGGGTAGGGGGTTAGCGAAACCTGATTTCCCCAGGCAGATTTCTTCCAGAGAACTCTGATTACTCTGCCATGTCTACATGTAACCGGGTTTCAAATCTGTTTTTTACAGGAGTGCATGTGCAGGACAAAGGCTGCCGACACTCCTCTCCTCTCCTCTCCTCTCCTCTCCTCTCCTCTCCTCTCCTCTCCTCTCCTCTCCTCTCCTCTCCTCTCCTCTGCACAGCTGGAGAGAATGGGGAAGCACATAATTGTGGTTTAATCCTGCTCTAAGTCCCTGCAGCATTAGGGAAACAGCAGAGGCACATAATGCATAGCAGCTCGGCCACACTGAGGCGGAATAACCCCCAGAGTTGTTTGGACAGATGTTTGTTGAGAAAGGCTTTATGGCAGAGAGCTCGCAGAGGCCCTGAAGGGACTGGTGTCAGTCACAGGTTGTGCTACATGGGCGAACTGGACACAGGTGATATTAAACCGGATCTATGTAAATTGTGCTGTTAAGATACGAGGCCACAAGATAATAGTCCATCGAATGTCTGAGCCTCACTCTGGAACTGATCATGTATGTTGCTGTCACTCTACACATTCATTCCCCTAAATCCTTACATGCAAAATGATGTTATTATAATGGTTTAGAAACATCTCTAACAGTCAGTGCACAGGTTTGGTTGTGTCTCACTCTCCTGGAGCAGTGAAAGAAGTTGTAAAGATGTTACTATTACTATTACTATTGTAAATATATGTCTGTTATTGTTTATTATGCTGTTATAAATAATTGTCATCCAGCTAACCTCTTTTGAAATCAGAAAGGTTAGTGCCCTGGTTTGTTACGTAGCGATATTGATATAGTCAGTAATAATGGATAATCAGTATGTACAAAACAAATACCTGTGTTTAACTTTTTACTGAAGCTGTAGAATATCACACTTCCTATCAGGGATGTGAGCAGCCTGAATACAAACCAGTAACACCTTCATGGTGCTTGTAAAACCTGTGAAAACGTGCTCCCTTGTCACCGGCTCACTGGCAGTGACCTCTGAGCCACTTTCAGGCCGAGTGGACATTGTGTCTGTGCTCTTTGGTCAGATGAAAGCCAGAACATGTGTGACTTCTCTGCATAGAAGAAGGAGAAGCTGTCGTCAATGGGGAAAGAAAATTGTACAGGGGATATTTTAGAAGGTGTTTTTATCCTCAGGAAGTGAAATTTTCAGAGCGGGGACGGGGGTGGTGCAGACATAAGGCTCACACTTTAAGGGCCGGGGGTTGATGCGCATGCAAGTGTGTGTGTGCATGAGGTACTGTGCACATACACAGTACATGCATACAGTACAGCTGTGTGCTCATTTGAATGTGTTTCTGTTAGTACTTGTGTGTGTCTTTAAGTAGGGTGTTAGGCAGGGGCGCAGGCAGGCAAGGAGGTGGGATCAGTCTCCCATCACTGAGCTCCAGGCAAGCTTTCTCAACACCTCATAAATCTCACCTGGTGCTATAGGACCGCTGCTGCATTGCACACTGACACATGTGTACAAAATGTGTAGCATGCACATTTTAGTGGGTGAATGCTGTATGTAGCCATGTGTATATATAGTCTTTTAATTGCACATACTCTGCAAGGTAAGAGAGTCAGTCATGTCGACAGCAGCAGTAAAACTGGAAAAATAACGTGACGTATAATCTGTCGGCAGTCCCTGTTCAAACAAGAGCACAAAGACAAGTAACTGAACTGAAAAATAGAAAATGTGTCTCTGTTGTGTCTGAGTTTTACTAACTAAAGCTGGATTTTTTGTCTGGGCTGGAAAGTGTGCAGTAACATGCAAATCTTTTGTTAATCCTAAGAGAAACATTTACATTTATCAGCGTTTATTACTACTTGGCTCTTATTTTATTATTTTATTTATCAGTTAGAATAACACTGACAAAGTACACGATCATAGAAATGAGAGAGTCAAAAGAAGAAGTTAAGCTAAATTACAGTGTCTTAAATACTTTCTTTGTCTTAGTTTCCCTTTCAAATAAATCTGACTCACCTCACTGTTTGTCAAATCTGTTTGATCATTTGATAAGTGATGCTGCCTGGGGAGGCCCATGTTATCTTAAATTTTAAATTGGAATTATTCTTAGAGCGCACTGTTGCTGATAATACTATTGAACTTTAAGCTAATACTGCTCTCCTGTCGGCCAATGATGAGACGAGAAAACCACCATGAACTGGATTTTGATAGTGGTCTTACTTTTCACACGTCTACTCTTAAGACATCCATAAGAACTAAGTGAGGTTTATCTTGGCAGCGTTGTAGAGTCAAACCCATTGAATTGCTGACGCACATTAGCCCAAGTAAAACTAATACATCTTCCAATTCCTCATCACAACTCACAGACTTTCACATTAATTCTCACTGATTCAGCTGGTTTGGTAATTTTAGGGGTTTTGAGCCCAGTCCAAAGACCTAACATGAGCTTTACACAAATAGTATTCCTTTTATAAAGGTATAAAATAGCAGGTTTTATGGTTTAAGTTAATTTTAATGTCACGTTGGCCGTCTGTCAACTCACTTTCAACAGGGCAGAGTTTATATTTTACTAATGACAGGGTGTTAGTGATGGGCCACAATAGAAACAAGCCTTCCTGGATTGACTGTATTTGTTCCCAGTGATTCTACATTAATGTTTATAATTATAGTTAATGTTTTAATAATTGTTCAGTTAATACTCTGATTCATTTGTTCATACGCAGGAGGTTTTACTTGTACCTGTTTTGTGGAGGTTTCTGTGAATTCAAGCCAGAGCATCTGCTTCTTTGCTAGTGAGCAAAACCACTAAATCTCCTTTGGGCTGTCTTATTTTCTTATCCTCTAAAAAGACTTATGTATTCATTATCACTGACAATGAAGCAAATTACCCATATAAGCTTATAAATGTACAGCAAACACTGTAACTGTAGTCAGAAAACAATTACTGGCGTGAGACATTAGGGGCCTTGTTAGCCTTGTTATTTCTGCTGTTGTTGAGAAGGTGTGCGCTCATTGAACTGTTGCATCGGAAAGAATGCAGTATAGCCAGACCTCATTATACAGTATATTATCTCAGCTTGTGTACTTTTGTATTTGCTGTCAACAGGTCCACAGGTGGCTTAATGCACATCTACACAAACACGCAGTGGCCTCCGTCGTGTCCTTTGTGTCTCAGTGTGTATGTGATGATTACAGGACTTTCATTTAAAGGCCTAAGTGTCCTTAAAAAGAGGGTAGAATTCATAGGTAAACATTTTGGGGGGGTGCTATTTTGACTATAGAAGCAGTAAACATTTGTTCAGGTGTACTAGAAACCCTTGTTAACACAATTGAGTAATGCCTGGATATGAATCTGGAACTGTTCTCTTTTTAATTCAAGAAAATAACTGATGACTGATGTGATCACTCAGCACACACACACAAACACAGACACTTGATTGGACTTTAATGACCACAAGAAAAAGTTTAATAGTATTTGTTTTTGGAAGGGCATGACAGGTGAGCTTCTTTCAAGGGAAAATATGTCGTCCTAACGCTCAGTGACACTATCGATGACAAATCTCTGGGCTCTTGCGAAGCTGAAGTTCTGGGGGTGTGTTGTGCACATTCATTGACATGCTTGGCTGTGAGTGAACAGGTGTTTCTGCCACCACCAGACACACCTTTAACAGAGAAGCTGTTTATTCACAAAGAGGAGACGACTTTCCTCACTGTATCCTCCCAGTGTTTCTGCAGGTGTTTGTTTTGAAGTAGTTTGCATAATGTCACAGCAAGGTAAAGCTTTAGTCCTAACGCTCTTTCCTCATCATGCACACTCACCACAGAGGTGTTGAGAGGGCAGCACATGGTGTTGCTGCCACTCTCCTCGCTTTCCTGTTTTTCCACATGATGTGCAGAACACTCACACGTCTGTGAAGACTTGTGCTGCAACAGCAGGCAAAAGTTAGCAAGTCACTGGAATTCACAGACATATAGTACGTGTAAACAGTCACATAATCATTTTATCTACTTTTAATATCATTGTAAAAAGCATCTAAAACCATCCTTGATGGTTTGTGAAATGTCAGTGTTAGCATGTTGTACTACTATTTTTTCTTATTTTTTCACATTTGTTGGTATTTTCTCTTAAAAGTTTGTAATTGTATTAATAGAAGACAAACAATGCAATTAAAATTAATTAATTAAATTAAATTTTTTTTTTTTGCTTAAAACTAAAACTCTCTTTGCAGCTGACGAGATGCACACAAAATAAAATAAAAAGCCCTGAATAAAACTGTAGTAAGAGGCCAGAGATACGTGATTTTCCCAGGTAAATTTCCACAGATTTCACTGACATGTACACTACCAGTCAAAAGTTTGGACACATAGAAATGACCATGTTTGTGAAAGAAAAGCAGATTTCATAACAACAAATTGATCAGAAGGAATGTGTAGGCATTGTTCATATTGTAAATGACTATTGTAGCTGAAAACAACTGTTTTTTAAAAGGAATATTTACATAAACATACAGA
>JAUMHL010000012.1:16869767-16890127 GCA_032362345.1 Sandelia bainsii | reverse complement strand
CTTCCAATAGCATGTTATGTTTGCTAATGCAAATGTATTAATTTAAAAGGATAACTGATCATTAGGAAACCATGTGCAATGATGGTAACACAACTGAAGACATGTATCTTTTCATGAAAAACATGGTAATTTCTGTGTGTCCAAACTTTTGACTGGTAGTGTACATGCAGAACCAGGTTTCTGATCAGTTTTTTAATTAAAATTACCTACAGACATAGATGCCTGTTGCCAACAGCAGCAGCTCAGTTTGTACCATTATGTGTTTGAACTCTCTCCTCCAGCCTGTAACAACCACAGAGCTCTTTGCTTCATCAGCCTGAAAATGTCTTTGCTGGTCTCTGTCAGAGCATTATCAGCTGAACTAACAAGCTGTCTGCTGCCACCCTGTCCACAGCTCATTGATCACTGGCTGCCCCACCACTCAGGAGCTATTTGCGAGCAGCGCAGAGGGAACAGTTTCCTGGCTGAAAAGATTGGGTCCAGGCTGGGATAGAGTGTGTTCTGTGAGGCCGACCTGCATACTCACATTGACTGATGTGAGCAATGTTTATATTTTTTCCTTACCCTGACAGGTGTTAGCTTAATAAGAGATTGAATACATTAGAGCAGACAGTACACAGTGCTGACACTGCAGCTGACCAATGCACTCCACTCCGCTGCTCATGTTTTTTGAGGGAGTGTGGTTATTTGCAGCTGTCATACACAAGTAAGGCACTATTTTGTGGTGGTTAAAGACCAGACTCATTCATTTTACCTGTGGCATTTTGATTTGTATTTATGGATGTCAGCTCCCCCAGCCCCACCCCTACTTTCAGATGTTTTCTTATGGGTCTTTTCGCCTTCTATTCCCAGACCAGGTTAGCATTAATGAGCTGTTTTGCTAGCCACTAACAGTGATGCCTTAGCCACATATCTCCTCTCTCTGGCATCGTGTATGCTCAAGTTACTATAACTCACGTGCTTGGCAGCTCATATTATTACTGTCAGCAAATACCATGAAGAGACAAAAAACGATTCCAGTCCATCTCGTGATGCTTTCCAACTTCCTGTTCTGTTTGTGGCACTCATCTCAAGCCCATAGTTTCCCACTGAAGATATAAATGTCTAAAGACTATTTCATAAAACAGGTTGACACTGTAGTTTCAGCAAATGTTACCCAGACAGGAGTAAATAGTGCAGTTTCTTGGGACTAAGTTTAGCTGTGGTGTAATACGCATTTGGCGCTCTAGTAACTATTTCCACCAGCAGTACGGTACATGTGGTATTGACTCTAAATAAACGACAGTGCTTGTGTTTAGAATGAAAAAACTCAGTGTAAGAAATGGTTTTACTGATCTGTTTTTAAAGGGTTCTTGTTAGTTTCTGGTTTTTGGTCTTTAAAAGATAGGATATCATAAAAGCATAAAAAATTGGTGCATCACACCTCAGCATTCCTGAAGAGCAAGCATACTGTACCGCTCTCTGGAATTTCAATCGAAAACCATTTGTCCACATTAATTGTAAACAGCGTGTCACCCTGCTGAAGTTTCCTCCGGTGTCAGTAACACTGATGAGAGTTTGTGATGTTTTGCACCAGCACATGCTCTGCGCTGCGTGAGACTTTAATGCCTGCCAGAATCACTGATAATTTATTGTGCACTGTTTGTTTTTGCTTCGCTTCTCCATTCAAAATCCCTTCGAGGTCAGAGGCTCAGGCTGTCATCAGAAATTTCACTCTGAGCGCAATCACATCAGATAATGAACTGGAACAAATACGCCTCCATCTTTTTCTCTCTTTCTTTCCTGCTGTGTCAGTGTATTAACTCGTCCACATACTCTCCCTGCTTATCTGTTGGCATGTCTAGATCCTCCTCATGTACCCACCATCATCATCTCACTTCAAAAACAAAAACACATTGATGCTGTTCAGAAAAAAGCTCCAGCCTATTAGAAGCAGCAGCCTGGGAGAGAATCCAAAAAAAGTGTTTGCATTGTGTGTGTGTGTGTGTGTGTGTGGTTGTATTTTTGCAGCCTGCTAAATGTGCTTATGTTTAAGTGTTTTTAACATGTGCTTGTGTGTGTTCATCTACAGTTTGCGGATGTAAATATTCACACACTATATTTCATCCCAACATGACTTCTGCATCATCAGGAACAAACCTTATGGGTTTAAAAACTTACATTCAAGGTAACAGAATAAAGAAATCCTTGTTACGCTGCCAAGTCATGTTGCAGTTGTTTCTCTTTCTATTGGACCAGTGAGCAAAGATTTTCTCAGATGTATTTCCCCCTGTGTATACAGTACTTCATCTGGCCTTGGACACCACTGATGACATTAGAGCATGTACAGGGTGGGTCTTTGCTGATCAAACAACCGCACACGAACACACGGCAGCCTGGCCATTGTCCCATCAATCAGCTCGTAAATGTCATTAGGAGGATGTGGGACGTGGCAGCTTTGGGACAGATGAAACATGTTGAGAGGACTTTTATCCTGCACAGTGGGATACGGTGGGAGGTAGAACTTTACTCCGGGCCTGGGCCTGTTATATAAGTTAGAGCCTGGCTTCTGTAACTAGCAGTTGGGGCCTGGTTTAGTTTGCAGGCCTGTGTCTGCTAAGTCCCCACATGACAAGTATATTAAAGTGTGAACTTGACACAGAGAAATTTAATATTTCTTTCTGTGCAGTTGGAAAAAACTGTGTCCAGTTCTTGATACTATGGTAGATAACACTTAGAAACAGACCCTGGTACAGTCAACTCGTTAGCTTTCATTTCAGTATAATATTCTTTGTATTATGTTCATTTCTGGCAGCTGTACAGTGTATGTAGAATTGTTAACATTTCTGATGTGACATAGATACTGTTAGACAAAAAAAAAGACAGTGCCCAGCCCTGCAGTGGATGGATGTTCAGGAGTTTACAGTATATTTGTCTCCAGCAGTAGCAGTAGATGCATTCAGTGTATCAGTATTGGGGGCAGCATGATAGCTCAGTGGGTAGAGCAGTTGTCTCCCAACCCAAGGGTTAGTGGTTTGATTCTCAGTCCCAGCAAGCTACATGTCAAGGTGTCCTTGGACAAGACACCGAAACCCCGTAGTAGCGCTGACACAGGTCTAGCAGCTGTCCAAACAACAATTTCCCCAAGGGGATCAATAAAGTATCAATTATTATTATTATTATTATCACAACATTAAAACCACGTCAATAAGAGCCAAATTGTGTTGAATAGGTTAGAAAATGTCTAAAATGGTCTTGTGGTGTGTTCCCTGTATGCAGTGGTCAGCACCAACCTAAAATGGTCCAAGGATCATTCATATGCATGGAAGAGCAAAGGGTAACCCATCCAGTCCAGTCCGATAGAAGAGTTACTGTAGCATAAATGGCTGACAAATTTAATGCTAGCTATAATTAACAGGTATCAGAACACACAGTGCATTGCAGCTTGCTGTGTATGGGGCTGCGTAGCCACAGAATGGTCCATGCAGACCCCTGTCCACCACCAAAAGCATCTGCAAACATGAGCATGCTCACACAGGTCAGAGCTTTTTTGGCAGCAGAGGGGGACTTGCACAATATTAGGCAGGTGGTTTTAATGTTGTGGCTCAGTGCTGTAAAATTCTGATGCATTTGTGCCTGAATTTCTTGTATTGCCACTCTGAATTTTAAGTTTTAAGTCAACAACTGGTGAGCCCATTGTGGTGACTGTAGCAGTCTGCATATAAGTACAAACCAGATATAAACCACATAACAAATGGTTTGTTAGTTGATTATTAGAGCCCACCCACAGCATGTGTCTGGTCCACTGCTTATCTGTTTGATCAGCTAATTACCACACACACACTCTAATACTCGCACATTCTCACTCACTAACATAGTTATTACCCCGGAGAATGTTTTTTTGCAGTGAGCTGCTGGGCTTCATCTCCACCCTCTCCATCTTTTCTTCTCATGTCTCCTCTTTTCTTTATATCTGAACTCCTGAGTTATAGAAATAAGATAAGGTCTTGAAATTAAAAAACTTAATAGGTGGATGGAAGCTTAAATTAGTTAAATGAATGAAATGAAATAAGGAATCTGTGGTTTCTCATGGGTGGAAATTGTGCATTTACAGGAGCAGAATTTAAATGCTGTTACATAATCATGCTTTGTTTAGCTAAGCTCTACAGTACTTGGGTATGGACATTAATCTTGTTGCACTACTTAGTTCTGAATGTTAACAACTGAGCTTTGACCCAGCACTTTCCTGCTGTGATATAAGTTGCCTGCTCACAGTCTGGCTCTAGGAACAGAAATGTTAGTGTGTTGTCCAGTCCACCACTTTGGTCCAGACTGAAATATCTCAACAACTATTGGATGCATTGTCATAAAGGGATTGTAATTATGTAAAAGAGTGAATTAGAGAAAGCAGATTATAATGCTTTGATTCTTTTTCTTAACCTTTTCCACGGTATTTTAAACTCGCCCTTCCTGTTCATCTTTTACCATGAAGCTAAACTACCATCTCTCTCATTACTTTCCCCCCCATCCCATCTCCTCATTAACCTTTTTATGTTTTCCCGTTGCATCTGCCCTCTTTTTTTTTTTCTTCTCTCCCCTCTCCTTCATTTCACCTCTGCCGCTCTGCAGGAAAAAAATGAAGCATATTTCCTCTCTGCTCATTATCATAATCGATAATGGCCCTGTCGCTATGTTAATGCTGCTTTCTGCTGTATTGCCCCCCATGTGCTGTCCCTTTACTAGCTCTGCAGCGGTTCATGCTCAGAAAGATTAGGGCCATTACCTGGCAGTCGGGCCTGGAGTTCTGCTCAGTGCCTTAAATGTTAACCTATATCAAGTGACTATAAAACACACGTCATACCCATTAACAGCTTCTTTGACCATCGTATATCTTACCATAGGGAGTCAGAATACTATAGCAAGAACTCTCTGCGGCAAGACATATTTTACTTTAGACAGTTTGTGTATTTTATGTACATTTCATTAATTTTTAGGGTGCCATGTGCAGTAGACTCGTGTTTACCCACCATATAAAACTGTAGTTTTACATGTCCTTAATTTAATTCCAGCCTGAGCAGAATGAAATGGATTGCCTCCCCAAACCACACAGTTAAACTCCTGATTCCAGCAGATCATTACATCGCCTGTTATACCTTAGTGGCCAAGGTAGACTGAAAGACCTCTGTGGCCAAACTATGCGGTTTAAATGGCAGGGTCCTGGAAAAGCCACCGAAAATATGAAAATGTACACAGAATCCTGCATATTCAGGACAATAAACTCCTGCTTCTAGAGGACTGTTCATCCCATCTCTGGCATTAGCACCTCACCTCATAAGTGTTTTCCCCAAAACCATATCAGTGAAGTAGTAGTGGAATAGAAACACAGAGTGTAGGTGTGAGTGATGTGTTTTGACATAGCCAGTCAATCCTGGCAGATATTCTCTGCAGCACAGGTCTGACGTTTGCTAATGTGCTGACTCGAGAACTAGTGCGTCCATTTTTTGTGTATTTCTATGGGAGCGTGTGTGTGTGTGGGTGTACAGTCGCATAACAGAGATGCAACCTCTAATTGGCTTGGCAGAAAGGCCTGGAACCAGTGCCAGGAACCTCAGTGAGCATTTCGGAGTGGGTGTGTCAGGGGTATGTATTGCTTTTAGCCAATGGGCTCTTGGCTCCACCAGGAAGTTGTGGTTTGAACACGTGTTATTGCGGCAACAAGGGAACTGAAAGGATAACAAACAGGAAGAGAAGGAGCTGTTTAGTGCCCAAGTGCAACCTCTGCAGTTCATTTGATACTATTATTTTCTTAAAGCTGCAATTACATACCATGAAACAGATTTTTAAACATGTTTTAAGGATGTTCGTAGTGATTAAAGGGCTGAATATGATGCTAGCACACAAAAACCAACATGGATAAACACACAGCGTGATAAAAGGGAAAGTCAGAAACTTTTCTGTGTGGGCAGGTGACAATAAATTTAGTCTCACCTTTCACAGCAAAGCTCTGTCACACACTGAATAAATGGTTTCTCTGGTGATGTCCACTTCACGCTCTTCCATTGTCAGCTAATGGGCCAGCACAGATACACACATGCAAGCACACAAAAGGAATCTGAAAACACACAGCATCCTCAGTTATCCTCAGAGAAGATTGAATGACATAAACCATCATCATGCTGCTGAAATAATGCTGCACTGTTACTGCAGGTGATGCACAAATGATGCTTTCGCCTGATGACGTAACAGTATCATAAAAGAATTACACAATATCACGAACGCTGTACCCTAGAGTGAGTTTGAGAGACATTCCACCAATAATTAGTGAAATCCATCCTCGTCCCTCAGGGAGAAACATATACCACTGTGCACCACCTCTGAAATGAACACCAGTTTTTGTCATTGCAGGCAAATCTTGGTTGGATTAATTAATAAGGATCCCTTCCCACATTGTGACAAAAACACTGGAATGTCTTTCCCCCTTTGTCTTTTTTAACGTGCTACACTGTTTTAGCCACTCAAATCAGATCAAAAAATGGCTTAGTATCAAAATACTTCCTGTTTTACTAACAATTTCTCCCACAATAAACAAACCAGTAATGACTAAACTAGTATAAATCTCCTGTTGCTTCGCTGCTCCTTTATACCTTAGATCAGTGTATCATTTGAAATCAGAGCTTTACATGTGCTGTTTCTGTCTTATTAGCATTTCTAAAACAGGTCATGCATTATGTATTTTTGCCTATACAGACACTTTCTTAGCTGGTATGAAAACCTGTCATTTGCAGAGCTGGAGCTGAATAATGTTGGCAGGTTGGTGTCAGTGTTTCTCTTACTATCCAGTGCACATTTACATCTTGTTCACGTTAAAACACAAACACTACATACGTTAACATAATGTAAGTTGCCAAAATCATGCTGCTAATTCTGCTGTTAATTTGATTGTTGTATTAATCAGTTACACACTGTCCTTGGTAATGAGGTGTGTGATTTGCATTGGAGTCATGTACTGAGAAAACTAGAGATAGAAAGAATTAGTGAATAAAAGAATGGAAAAAGGAGATCAGGCAGGTTTTCCAGTGGACGGGAAAAAAGGCATTTTATTAAATCAGATCTTCGGTTTATTCTCTGTGTGCAGGCACAATGGCTGGTTTTCCCTCGAGACGCTTACTGCCGGGCATTTCCTGCTCTGGGAAGGCCCTGTCCAGATTAGAGGAAATTGATTTAATGGCTTTGGTTTAATGGCTCAAAAGGCTGTGGATACTTTCTTGTTCTCTTTCTTTTGCTTTCTCTGTTGTTTTGTCTCCTCTCGCTTTGTTTTGTATCTCATCCTGTTTGTGTTTGGGCTTAATTTTGTTTCTCTTCTTCGCAGCATGTATTCTAAAGCCCTTGGCGTCAGTGTTGTATGTGTGGATGCTTCCGCATGCAGCTGCTGTAGGAGACAGTACAGCAGGCAGGTATTTGGTTTAATAGAGACAGATCTGGGATCAATAGTGGCAGTAAACACCCATAGCCTCGGGCATAGCAGGGTGTTCAATTAACTGGAACTTGTACACACAAACAGTTCAGGGGTGTCTCTGCTCACCATCTGTGTTGCTTAACTGCATTAGTACAGATGTCCAGACTTGCAGGTATTTGAGTTTAACATTGCATGACAGAAAAATCAGTGATGCTTGACCAGTCGGTTTTGGACATAACTGTGAATTCTCCTGCTCTAATTGACCAATATCAGCGGCAGTCTAAAGGGAAGGGTGTTTATTCTAGTTAACATGAGTAGTTTGTTGTTGTACCTTCACTTGTGAAAAGATTGATACCTCACTCAGTTCTTTCTTCTTCAATTGTACACAAAAAGAAAGCTTCCAAGTACGAGTAATGCCAAATTTGTAAGAAAAATACATTAAAAGACATGGCCTGATATTATGTTATGCAAATAGTATTATAGTATTATAGTTCAATGCCTAATATACATAAGCCTGCTGGTATTTGACATTTTGCCAGTATATGTATTTTGTTCCTAAACAGTAGGAAATATAAATGCAGTCTTATTTACTGTTTGTTATGTACATATATCAGGTTTGGAGGAAGTAGTTTGTACCGTATATACTGTACTATGGTATTTTTATTGTCAAATACCTGTTTGGTCTCAGGAAGATCATGTTTTATAATAACTTAACTAAACTATGTCCTGATTGGGAAAAAATACAATCTTAGCTTGTGGTCTTGACACAGCCAAAATCCACTCACAACAAAGATCATCTTAAGTCACTCTTTCCATAGTGAGGTCACATGCACTGTATACAGTTTGTAGGTCTATAAAGAGGCTACAGCATGTGAGGAATGTATATGAGAGCGCTGAGTTTTAAAGGACCCTTCAGACAGAGACATATGACATGTGGGATTATCAACCCCCCAGGTCAGGGGCCTTGCAAGGACAAAACACATGAACAAACACAGCAGCCAGAAGGAGAAATAACACTGTACGTAGTTACCAACAGCTGCAATGTATTTGGTTGCAGCTAATTGTTACTTCCGTTATTAGGGCTTCTAACGATTCTGAAACCGAGAGCGAAACTACAACACAAACTTCCACGGTCTCGTCCTCCCCTCCCAGCGATTATGGGAGTCTCCTGCATATTAATAGCAGCTCCCTGAAGCTTGCAAATTCTATAGAATATCATGTCATAAGAGGACCTGTCACTTGCCTTTGTCTGTGGGCTTTATGTTGAGTCTGTGTAGAAGGCATAGTGTGAGCTGCAACTCTGGTGTGCTGTGTTCAGGCTGGTTGTCTGTGTTGTGAGGCATTCAGTGACAGTACAGAGTGTAGGTCATCTGTGTTTTGAAAGTGGTCAGAGCCCAATAGCTTTTAGAGTTCCAAATTATTGGTGATTTAATAAAACCGTGCACCAAAGTAAAAACAAAAGTTGACATTGAATTATTACACCCCTATTATTGATTTATTGATTTACCTGTTGATCATTTTCTTAAGGAATTGTAATAGTTTGGTTCATTAAAAAATGGTCATCTTAGTCTCCTAAAGCTAAAGTTCATATTTGTTGTTGTTTTGTACAACTATAGAAATGTAGCACAATAGATGAAAGACACAGGTTTTACACATGAAATGGTAACGTTTATTATACGACGTTGTACAGCGGTTTTTATTTTTCTAGTAAATTAGTTTTACATGTGTTTGTTCATGAAGTGGAGCGAGCATGGTGAGCAAAGGTAACTTATCGTCTTACTGTAATAAACGGCTAATTTTGTTGTGACTTTTATAATGAAAACCACAAAAGCAATGTTTACGAGCATCTTTGGACAGCCCCAATAAAAGTGCTATTAATTAAACATGCATACAACATGTGCTCATTCTCCAAAACATCCTGCATGACAGTTCTTTGGTTCTGACTAATGAGTAAGGTAATTAAATTGCCACATATAATGTAATTAGCTGCAGCATTGGGTCAGAGAGGGGGCATTCACATACTGTAATGCACTGATTCCTTTCACCAGCGCTCAGGCACCGTTGGCAAAAGGGGAGCATGATGCCTCTAAACGTCTCATCTGACATCAGCCATTCATGTCTGGCTCTGCGGCACATAGAAGCCAGCGTAGCCGGTCTGTCTGTGTTACCTCATGTGATCGTATGTTGGAGTGTGACAGATGCAGTGTGCTATCTAGGTTATCTATTTATGCCTCTTGTTTAGTCGCAGAGAAGCCTTGAGGGCCGTGGTTATGAGTCACCCATGCTTGGGTCTGAGTCTTTCCCTTGTTATTTAAGCGCTATGCTGTTTATATAATGGGTTATATAATAAACAGTAGTGACACGCTTGTGCATTGATCTGCAGGATTACAGGACAACATTGACAGCTTGCAGATTTTGTGCTTTTAATATTGTTTTTACAGTTTTTTTTACATATACATGCTTATACATTTGGACTGTGGTTGCAGAATAATGGGAATGTGCAAGAGAGACCACTGGTAGTTTGACATACTTTTATGGGGACATTGGTAGAATATGCTGGTAAAATAAATAGTGATGAAATTCCTTTAAAAATCCAATAATACATTTAAAACCAATCAAGACATATAACTTTAGTGTAGTAAAAATCAGCTGTGTATGGTGGCATAGAAAACTGATTAAAGGTGGTTTCTCATTTCAGTATTTTGGATGTGTGGATGGATATCCTCTTGTGTCCTAAATATTCTTTGTTGAAGGGATTAGAGTGTATACAGGATTTTGGCAAAGTTAGTCTACACAATGTTTAGCAGTTCAGTACAGTTTGTTTGTCAGATGAATAAAGTTAGTTAGGATTTTTTTTCTACTTTACCTTTAATTCCCTGGATTAATATTAGTTGCGTGTTATGCTTCATTGTTTAGCCAACAGATGCACTAGGAAGGTGCTGCCATCATTATATCAGCTTCACAAATGATGCATAAATGTTCAAACCCAGTAAATAACATCCCCGTAGGGGTGCTGCATTCAAAGCGCCGGCTGTGAGATTGAAGATCACATGTTTGCTTTATTGGCCAACTACACAGCAAAGATAAAAACTCTGCAACAAAAACTTTCCACATGCCTGCAAAACATTTATTTTCAGTCACTCAGTGTTTGTTGAAAAGGATTCAGTGCTGGCTGCCAACGCAGGTGCTGGATTTTAATCTGAATGTGAGGCAAGATAAATATATCATGTTGCTTGTGTCGATTCAGTAATACCTTTACTTCATCAGTCTTCGCCTATCATGTATTCACTCCAGCACTCTACTGCTGCACGTCTGTGGAGACTTTAATATTTTACTCTTTCGTAAGAAGACTTGAGATGCAAAATAGGACTTGAGCAAACATAAAAGAGAATGTAAAAAAAAGAAAAACTTCAGTTAGACAAAAGGCAGCCTCATTTAGTTTCTCAAACAATCATCAGTTATACATATTTGCTTTAGGCAATATAAAGGAAAACGCCACGTAAAATTGTCTTTAATTTCTCCTTTGTTTTTAGCTCTTACTCCACAGTAATGTGACTTATCTGAACTTCATAGGAAGTCCTTTTTGTACAGCATAAAAACAACATG
This sequence comes from Sandelia bainsii, assembly GCA_032362345.1. Lineage (NCBI taxonomy): Eukaryota > Metazoa > Chordata > Actinopteri > Anabantiformes > Anabantidae > Sandelia > Sandelia bainsii. The sequence continues at coordinate 16,879,086 of JAUMHL010000012.1, read as the reverse complement.
CAGACAGCATAAAAAGGCTTTTGAAATTACCCATGCTAGAACAATCATCACATGTGATACTCTGCATCACAAGTTTTCTGATACAAATCGATTTCTTTGCACCTTTTCTCTCAAAGAATAATAAGATTCCTGCAGGTTTATGATAATATATAAATAGGAGTCCATGCGAGCCAGAAGAGAACATTTCAAGGTAGAAGTTACTGTTGCAAATGATTGTTAATCTGTAAATATAAATGGAAACACTGCTAATGACAGCAGTATTCCAAAAAATATGAGGCCGTTGAAGGTGTGGGAAAACTGCTGTTTTCTGTGTTTTGGTTCACTTGGGTTAAGCTAGACAGACCGTGATTAATGTCCCTGTTGTCATAAATAAACAAGGGGAGGAGGTTTTTTCTAACAGAAAATTACAGTAATGCTAGACGCTGCTCGCTGTCATGTTTTTATTGACTCTAAAATATACCCATGTAATCTGTGGTTTGAGTTGGCACGGACACACAACCTAAATTTAACTAATTAAACGAGCTTTGTCTGATGTGATTCTTGTGGACAAAATGTTGACTGAGCCCTGCTTTCAAATAACTGACGTGTCACTCATGTTTTTACACACAGTTCTGTGATTCAGGCCTTCATCGTGAGAATATATTTGGTGCCCTGCACTTTGCTGGAAGTCAAAACCAGCTCAGCTTGAGCAGAAAATCACACCTCAGTCTTCCCCCAGATGTCTTCAGGCTGCTGAAAGATAAAACAAGCGCTATATGTGGCTTTTCACCTTGCTGTGGTAAACGAGATGTTGTCTGAGGTGTTGCTGTTCTTGTCGAGGATTTCATCTCAATGCCGATACTCAACCCCTGTGAAGAAGCATATCTGTTGTTGTTGTTGTCACATTTTCACCAAACACCTTCACTCACTGACATCAGAAGGTGAGCAAAATTCATTTTAGTGTAGCTGTGGCTCACGCCACCACCACCACACGTCTCTGCGGAGACAAGGATTCGACCAACATAGCTGTGATATTTTATTGACCAGGAGCTGCCTGCTTTGAATTCCCAAACCTTGTGAACAGAGAAAAATGCCCCAGTACATAGCTCTTGCCTCTCAGCATCCATTCGAAAGCATCTCATCAACATGTAGCTGGTGCAGCATGTCCATTATGTAGAGTTTTCATTATGCAAATAGAGGTTTGTGACCCCTTAATCATATCTGTGATGAGTCAATTGTGGCAGCTCACTGCACATGACAATAGCCAGTTAATACAGTTGGCATGCATCTACAGCAGAAAAGAAAGAACAAGACGCAGGTGTACACTGAAACCCTGAACTTCTCTAGACATTACCCGGAGGAGCTGTATGTGAGAATGTAAATATACGAGTTGGCCCGGACATTAAACAGACATGACCCTACCAGCTCCCTAGTACAAAGGCTGAGTTACATCCAATTGAGCTCACGTGCGAATACAGGAGTTAATTGTCCAGAGAAAATTTACAGTGAGCCTGTCGGCGTGGTAACAACGCTCCCTTTCAGTCGATCCACTCAACACAACACCAGAAAGTATAAGGAAAATACATATTGTTTCTAATCATTCAATAATCTTCTCAATTGTCATGCATGCTCTACCAAGAGACCACCCCTCACTGAAACCAAAAAGACTATTTCCCCAAGTGAGAACGCATCTGAGGTTCATGTGTGAAAACGGCTTATGTTATACATCAGTCCTCCAGGAGCATTTTCATGCATAGTTTGTTTCTGTTTCTCACCATCAGGAAGGAATAACCATCAACCACCAATATCCATCCATCCATTCATTATCTTAGAGTCACAGGGAAGGAATAACAAAGCAGAAAGAAGAAAATGCTTGTATGCACCCTGGATTTCCCGGTTTTCTCCAGGCAGACTCGAGGTGAAAAAGAAGACGAACTAATGTGTAATTAAGATGAGGTCACAAGCAAGATGTGGACGGCCACCAGCAGAAAAAGCCTACCGGTCAATTATATTATTAATGGCTCTGCACCAACCTGTAGATGTTAGCGATATGAGCTCTGCTGGGATTGGCAGCATTAATCGACCACCCATTAGCCTAATGATTGGTCACATGAGCTTCAGGCAGCTGGCATAGGCCTACTGTTTGTGATAAGGCTGTTGAAGCGACCTGTTTGTCTTTGAGTGCAGCTGTTAGAGCAGGGCTGTGGTTGCAGCATAATGGGCTCTTTTAGTGTCTAGTGTCGTCTGTACAGACACAGGGGCAGCACAGTCTGGAACAACAGACATGAGAGACCCCTGGTAGTAGTTTTAATTTTTATTTTGTTCTCTCTAAGATTTTTTTTTTGTTCACACACATTTTAGATAAAATAACTGTTTAAATGAAAACTGGAAAACCTTTGCTTCACAAAGACTTTAAGACTGATCAGGATAAAAATATCAGAACTGTTCAAGTGCAGTAGCAATTTAAAGTAAAATCATTAAACATTCCTTTAGAATAGTAAAAAGCAGTTGTAGATAGTTGGAAAAATACAACATGGAAATTATCATTTTAGGTTTTAACAAAGCTAAAGGGATATTTTACAACATCTAGAAGAACTAAGTTAAACAAGACCTCTGCATTTCACTTGTTAACATTGCTAAGTCAGCTTATCTAACAGTGTTTAATTCAAATTATCTAAATATCTAACCTGAATGTCTAAAATTCTTAATTGTTCTCAAATTTAATGAAATGTGAAAAGTTGTCATGGCCAAGGGTTCAAGACAAAGACTGTGAACTGCAAAATCTCACTTCCAATACAAGACACAAAGTGCCCAAGAAAAAATATTTATGTACTTTTGACAGTTGAATCAAGGCGAGGGACATTAAACCAAGACTTCCAACAGGAATCAAAATAGGCATGTTGTGTACATGATATGTATCTTAGATTGCGGGTCACTGGGGCATGTCCTCATGTAACTTTGGCTCCCCCCAAAGTTAAAAAAAATCGAGGTAGTGTTAAAACAGTTTAATGGAGACACTGGTTGCCTTTCCCTCCTCACACATACTGCACATTCTCAGAACAAAGCAGGTGTCTGTGTTTGTGTTATAGACTGGCTCACCCAGAATGTCTTGCTATTCCAGGTCTGTCAAACCATCCTCGGTGTTCACTTACTACAATGTGAATGTGAAGGCACGTACAGTATATACATTCACTGCTGTGTGTTTGGACACAACAAGATCTTTATCGTTAAGTCCTGTGACCCTAGCTTACCCTTTCTGTTTCCATCTTCATCTCTTATCTGTCTCTCAACTGACTGCTGAGCCACCTGTTTGAGCTCAGGCTATCAACTTGGTATCTTGTATTGAATAACATTTTAGCATAGTACTGTCTTGTCTGCAGCGTCGAACATCCTGCTCACTTGGCTCTTGATTTGTTGATTTGCTTTCAGCACAGTGTACACATTAAGCTACAGCAATCCTGTGTTAATATTATATTCCCTGGATCCTTGTTATCTTGTTACTGTAGGTCACATCCTGTCATATTCAGTCCTGTGGATGGCAAAAAAAAGAGAAACGATACCATACTGACCATATTTTAACACAATTTTGTGCACAATTACCCTGTACCACTGTATGCCACTGTAGCTCCAACCACTGTGCTATAAACCCTATCTGTTTGCCATACTGTACCTCCTTCAGCAGTAATAAGCATTCTGTCTGACGTTGCAGGAAAATATACAGTATATAAAATAACCCTTTGCCCGGCTCAAAAAGAAGAAATCTTCTGCTATAAAATTTATTTATATAGCACAATATCACTAATCACTAATTTTCCTCAAGGGGCCAAATTTGCAAATTGGTAGTGCGGGATAATAGCCCTCCGTCATCTAGTGGCTATCATCCTCCATCATGTCCCCGTCTATGATGCTAATGCCACATTCAAATTCAGACTATACTGTAGGTCCCAGTAGCCCTGTGGGGACAGGCAGGGCTTATTCACACACACCGTGAAGAATAATAGCCCTCCTTTGAACTATGCCCAGAGATATGAGTTAACCATTTCAGTGAAACAAAGACCACTTTTGATCTCAGGTCTTTACGCCCGGGCCTGCTGTTGGCTGACTAATGAGAGCCGTAGAGGCGGCTGCTGGCTGCGCACTTGATACTGGATCAGTCATTACACACTGTGTGGCCTAGAATAGCCAGTTACAGTAGTTAATTGATTGCCTTTGAGTCAAAACAGCTCGTTGTCTGTGATGTCTTGGTTGGGTCAAATTGATAAATGAAGGAATTAACTCAACAATAGCAGTGTGTATATCATGGGAGAATTCCACTGATCCCTGTGCCCTGCATTCTGCATTACTATCTTTGGGTAAAACACGCTTGGGAATCTGCTTTTTGGTATGTTTGTAATAGGTTTGTAATGCATTTCCTTCTGTAAAATGTTGATTTAGTGTTGATTTCTGCAGCACCATGACACCAACATTGCCTGGAATCCCTCAAAAAAACATTTGGATATCAGGTTTTGCTCGTAATATTTCCTCTTGTTCATACTGGTCAGTAGGGATCACCTCCTAGTGTGTTTTTAGTGGGTATTAAACCAGATTAAAGCATGAATGAGCTGTGAATTGGCCGAAATGATCATTCACTACACTCTATTCATGATATTCTATTCATCTGTGCAATAATCCACATGAAATTAGAGGTAAATTTAGATAACATCTTAAATATTAGTACCTATGGACCGGCATCTGTATGTTTTATGCTATTGTATGTTTGAGTTGACAAATACACATTTAAAAATTATCATTAATCTGTGTATTTTCCTCTACAATCAAGATGGTAGACTCATGGTAGACAATTTGTTTATTATAACCGAATTGCAATAGTCCACAATAATCTCAATATGAGTTTTTCACCAAACTATGCACCCCTAATGCTCAGCTAAAATTTCAATAAAATGTCAATGACAATTTCCCTGAGCCCACGGAGACGTCTTAACAGTGCAAAACACAAAAGTAAATGAAAAACATGTATAAAATTATTTTCACAATCTCAGCAGCTCTCCATCAATCTGATCACTATGGTGGTAGGTAGACAGAAGCCACTTGAAGTAAAAAGCATGTGACAGCTCGCTTGGACTTTTATGAAATGTAAAAACATTTTCTCGTCTAATGAGACAAAACATTTATTATTTTAGCTAGAAATCCAAGCACAGTGTCTGAACACCAGACACTTCTCAGCAGCAGGGACGGGGAGACTGGTTCAGAAGGATGAGAGAAGGATGAATGCAGGTCGTCACTGTGGTTTATTGAGCTTGGCCTGCAAAGTATAATGGCAATTGTATCCATTTGAACTTGTGTGCAAAAAGCAAAGGGGTCTGAATACAGAAGTTGGTGTGAAGTCAACCATGCAGCCATTCTGTCCTCGTCTTATTTAAATCCACCCCCCCATTCTGTCGCCCTTACTTAGTGTCCGCTATTGTCTCTACCTTCTTCGGGGGGATATAGTGCACGAAGCTTCAGTGTCCTACTGAATGCAAAGATGTTAAAACATCCATAGACGCCCACACTCGGTATGTTTTCCTGCCTCCAACTCAAGGACAGTTAGTCATGCACACGTGAGAACTGAAAGGGTCGGCTTCAGTGTTAAAGTCCTTCTCCATTCAGAAATGGGTTTTGTTCGTTGTACCTTCTCCTGCATGTTCTGCATGTGGGAAGAGGACTAGATTAAGTAATCCACTGCTTACAATTCAGCATGACAACACATATACGCTACCGTAAGGCTGTAACATATTGTACAATCATATTGTATATCTTGATAATTCCTCTCTATGACAGAAATGTGCTGTATCACAAAACTGTAGTTGTGTGATGTGTTTGTGTGCACATGAGCATGTGTCAAAGAAACAAAACACGCATGGAAGATGATGATGCATGATTTGAAGTAAATATTTAATTAATTTTGACTTTTTTAGCTACTTAATTTATGTTTGCACAACTCTCAAGACTTTATGCTGCCACTTGGGACTGAAAAGATATCATTGAGTGGTTCTTTTATAATATTTATATTGTTATTGGAAGAAATACTGTAAAATATTATTATATATTTTTAATTTACTCTACAGTGTGCAGATTCACATAAATTCTTCATTTTCTGTAAAAGTGAATATATAGTGACCACACAAGTGCAAACACGCGTACTGTACCAGCCACAGAAACCCTGCCGTATAGCTCCATCATGTAGGGGTGGGAGTGTTGGGCTGCTGAAAGCTCCCCCCGCCCTTTGGCCCTCCTCCTTTCACGTAAGGGTGCAGTGCGGCTCTGTTTCCTCAACCTTTGCCACATGGAGTTAATTTTCTTTCATCATAGCAGGCATTGTGACTGGATGCTCAATCATTAAAACAAGAGGTCCAGGAATGAATTGTGTGGCACTAGTGGCTGTGTGCATTAAAAAAAGTAAAAGCTGGAATCACAACATGACAAAAACACATAAACCTCAAATTTTGCAGGTACAAAATTGATATAACACCGTTTTAGGGCATCGTGACGTTAGTACATAGGAAATAACGGCTGTCATGGTGGATCATAAATCATCAGGTGGAGCCTCTTTGAACACACATCCTGCAGGAGTACACACTGTTCCCTACTCCCTTTTGTCCTGAGACACACTGATACACACTCACATACACAACAGCAAACTCCAGATAAACTCTTACCAACTACAGAAAAATGTTCCTCGAATGTGCACACGTACAGTAACACTGTCTGTTGCTTCAGGAATGAACCTGTATGGACCCAATTCAAACAACAGGTGAAGTGACTGTTTCAGTGTTTGCAGTGAAAACTCAAAACTCTGCATTGACAGCTTTGGCTCTTGGTGTGTTCTTCTTCCATCCTCTCTCTTTCTTTTTTCCTGCTCTTCTACAATTTTGTTATGTTTTTTTTTTTTTATCACAAAATTTTGTTTTTGAGTCAGAAAACGACAAAGTGTCGTTCCTCGTTATCTATTCTGACAGTGTTCAGAGAACAAATGAAGTTCAGATCGGTGTGTGTGTGTGTTTTAGATTTGGACACGCTGTGTGTGTGCGTGTTTGTGCATGTCAGCATCTGCACCTTGTGAGTGCCTGTTGGTGCTAATCAGATCTAGGACCACACAGGCACTCACGTGGGAGCTGGGGGTAGAATCTGGGCCCCCTGTCCTTCAGTATCCCAACCAAACTCTCTGCCAAGAAAATCACCTTCCAGCCTTTTGGCTCCATCCTTTGGACCCCATCAAGTTCTACTCCTCCCGCACCACCTTCTCTTGTTTCACAGATTCTGTTGAATCCAGTGGGGAAAGGATGGAGATTATAGTGTGAGAGGGGTGTAGTTATGGTTCTGGGGCGACCAGGGGCCTCACCAGGCCTTGTAGGCTTCATTACACCCATGGGGGGGGGGGTCATGTAAAAAATTACTATGTTGATCCTTAGCGAGTGCGTATGTGCGTCTGCGGTCCTTTACAGTATGTGCTTTATTGCTCATTACAGAGGTGTCTGAGATGTGGAGATGAATAGAAAGGCTTGAGGTGTTGGAGGGAGGTGACATAGGATGTGGAGTGTGTTTATGTGCACAGATTTCCAGTACTGTGTGGTACATACACTGTACCAACAGTTTGTCCTGTTCTCCAAGATAAGCATGTAATTAGTCTGTGTGAAGAAGGATTGATTTAACACCCATGATACTACAGTCAAACTGGACACTACTGAAATATAGTCAGTAAACAGCCAGACCCTGATGTGCTGCTCCTTCTTGTACATGCGTCCTCTTTAAACAGAAACAAAGCTGGCAGATTGATGACCTGAGTAACCAACACAGCTCAACTCCTCTTTGGTCAAGCTACACGCTGTGAGATGTGGAGAAAATACTTGTCACTGCTCGTCATCTGATACACAGCAATTGGAGGCCAGTTAGCTTTGTGCATGCATATGGCCGGCACCTGCACAAATTCTGCTGCTTAGACACATATACAGTATATCCACAACAGCCTGAATCTGCTCAATCTAGGCCTGACGGCTGATGATCCTGATAATGTTGCTCCAGACTGAGCACAAACTACACACCCTGGAATTGAAAAGTCAACTCAGAGTTAAAAAAAAAATAACTTGCTAGTTTTTCTCACATTAGTATTAGGTTTGTGATTATATTTCCAACCTCAGCAGGCACCAGGACGTGCTTACTCGCTTAATAACCAGGCTACTAAACCTCACAGAACCCACCTGTAAGCCACCCTGGACCCATGGATGTATTAAAGAGACCTGGATGTTGGATTAGAAAAGGGGACCGAATGCCATCCTATAAAAGTTGCTTGGTGGCACATATAAAATTGCCCAGATGTTGGCACACTACTGCATTTATGGGGACTTAAAGCATCCTAACTCGAGTCATGTCTCTTGTTTCCCAGCACCATGAATGGAGCTAAAAATAATTAAATGACCCTACACCTTTTCTTTCCAAATGAGAATTAAATTCTCATAATGAAGAGTCAATTCGTGGAGTTTGACACTTTTTGTGTTGAATCTCTGTGGAAGAAAATTGCCTTTTGAGCTAGTGCCAGTCATGTGATGAAGTAGTAGTAACCTTGTTTGACCACTACGCCAAATAGTTTCACAGTCCTATGATGTTCCTGAAGCTTGGCCCTGCCCAGCACCTACAATCACCTACACCTCTCCATCATCATGTTTGCTGGCTGAGCATAGCTCAGGGGTTCACACCCTCCAATTGAACAAGGAAAACTTCACATTAAATAAAACCCTTACAGGGACAAATATCGGCTAAAACAGACGCTGAGGAAAAAAATTACATCCACACTTAAAGAAAAGAAACCAGACGAGCTGTGGGCTGCATCTTAATGTTGCTCTCCCCACACAGAGCTCAGACTGGCTGCTCCCCAAACCATTCACCCATCCCAACTTGTTGAGGCTTTGCTATTTTTCTTGATACATTTGCACATATTTATTTACACGGTTTTATTTGTTCGCTTGTTTGTACCCCTGCCGAGGGTCTGGTTTGGTTTATTTGAGCTGCGGCTGGTGCCTGGATCCCAGCCCTGTTTGTAAACTCCCAAGGAGCCGAGCGCAACACAATACACACAAGACTCACTGCCAGACTTGTATGATGGAACACTACATTCACACAACTGCGGTTGTTCCACGACCACTTTGGGAGATTGATACAGTATCTGTGAATCCATGTGTTTCTAAATGTGTGTTATGTAAGTCAAACAAAACAATTCAGATTAATGCTCATCAGAATCAGAATCAGAATCAGCTTTATTCGCCAAGTATGCTGCACATACAAGGAATTTGCTTCTGGTCTTTTG
>JAUMHL010000012.1:16854750-16867531 GCA_032362345.1 Sandelia bainsii | reverse complement strand
ACAGAACCCGAATGGTAATTGCTTGTGTCTTCTCCTTGTAAGTCGCTTTGGATAAAAGCGTCTGCCAAATAAAGTAAGTAAATTCTCATGTTTCATAACATAACATATTTAATTCACTTGATTAGTTGAACAAAGCAAAGTTATGTGATGGTGTCACAATTTGTGATTTTCAAAATGCACAAAGGAAGATGGAGCTATGAAAAAAAACAGAAACCGAAGACACAAATAAGGGTCTCGATACACACAAGATGAATGTATGTTGTATTTATATCAGCCTGTCATGATGCTAGTTGTTAAGATTTACACATTCTCTGCTGTAATGGCGCAATAAAACCACAACAACGAACGACTTTGCAGCACTGAGAAGAATGAAAGGAGAGGCTCATTAGGGACTTAGCCGTGCCCTGCAAGTATGCAGATGTCTTGTGTAAATTTATATCTTCAACTGCTCATCAGTCCCAGTGCCAAGTGCCAGCTAGCTCTGCCTAGCTGTACCAAAGCCTTTTCTTTTACACTACCCATAACAACACTAATGGTTGCATGGAGTGTCTTTCTGGTGTGAATTTGTGCTCACACATCCTCCTCTGAGTAAACAAAGCTTTATAAACATTAGAGATGTTACTAATATTAACCTAAAAAAAAATACTCCAATGCATATTATTTATTTCTGCATTAGAAATGTATTTTGGATGGAAACAGTCAGTTGCAGTTTGAGTTACTTGGTTTATGTCTATTAGGTTTATTTATAGTTGTGTGTAGTTATCTGTAGATGTCTAACTGTTTTTTTATACTTGTCTGAGCTTACATTCCTGATTTAACATCTTCTCTGAGATCTTTGCTGTAATGACAGATGATTTATTAGACAATGTACTGAGAGACACCTCCATTTGTGGTAGGTTTGCATCCGATTGTGGTCGTTCTGCATCTCTTTGTGCTGGTTTTGTATCTCTCTGTCATTATTTTGCATCTTTTTGTAGTTGTTATAGATTTTCTAACATGAAATATATAGAATAGACACTTCAGATGCTCGGTGCCTAGAAGGCCTGTTCTGTAATTTTTCCTCAGTTATAGCACAAGCAATTCTGGCGTGGTGTTAATCGTGGAGCAGAGTTGTCACAGATCCTCCGTTTTCCCAGGGATTTTGTTTTAGAAGCCAGTCATTATGTTTGAAAGTGACGCACAGGCGATCTGAGAGTTTATAAGAGCCAAAGAGCGAGGTGAAGACAGCCAGAGAAGTGGTGACATACAGTTTAGAGAGAAATCTGTTAGAAAAAAAGAAAGATAAAGGATACGTAGAAAGAAATTTGCTGAAAGGGGCAGATAAGCCAGCGATGGTATGAAAAAGAGAGTAATAAAAACCAGCGATAGTAACAGAACATACAGAAATTGCAGCATGTTGTGTTGCTGTGTCTGCCCAGCGTGTTCTGTGTTCTTGGCTGGTGCATGTGTACGTTCACTCAAACAGGCAGACTGTACATGCAAACAAAATAAGAAATCTACCAAGCATAAGAGTGTATCAACATTTAAAGAGGCTTTTGTTTGCTTTTTCAGCGTCTGAATTTGGCATATGTGAGACGAAGTGAGCGCTGCCAGTAATAGTTTCAAAGCTCAGTGTCAAATTAGGTTAAAGTTCAATCATCCTAAAAAACATGTTTTTTCCTTTTTTGTTTTCTGGATAAGGTACAGCGAGGTCTGATGTCATTGCTCCCGCGATGATACTGTAAATACATAGATGCATGAGTGTTCAAATCACCACTTGTGGTAAACACATGTAAGTTGAATATTGACATTTTTGTGTATGTGGATGTCTGTGTTTACGCAGACTCAAAACCACAAGGTCACATTTATAAAATAAATGGCCTGTGTATTTGGTCACTTTTTTGCGTTCTGTTAGCACCTATTAATAATCCCCTGACAGTAATTAGTCCGGTGAGAGAGCGAGCTGAGATGTAGCATGAAAGATGATCTCTTTGCCTTTGACAACCAGCGAGCCAGGGATACTAACAACCACCCTCCCCCTGTTACACTTTCTCTTCGTGACCAAACTTCATGCACCACATCAACAACTTGGACCTGCCCTGCGCCATTACTTAACCACTAATTGCTCGGGCCGCCCTTGGGAGTCGGGCGAACTGACCCCCACGATTGCTGTCATGGTGTGAGTTTTAACAAGGGTTCTCCTCAGGAGCTTAACAGCTGAAATCTCCTCACTGTAGCTGAGCTTGTATGCACCGTCATCTATTACCTGCTGTGCCCTAGTCCTGCTTGACAACTGTTATGTGGCTATTTTACGTGATTCCTGCAGTATTTAAAAAAAAAAAACATTTTAACATAAAAGTCTGTTTTAGCCTTAGCAGGTATCTTGTGAACTGGTTTGCTCCCCTCAAAGCTGATGATTCAGATAACTGGGAAAAGAGCCTTTATTCAAACTGCAGTGTCTCAGGGAAGAGTTAGTTTTTTTCTCAAATTGGTGTGCAACTGTGACCTTTAAATGGAGTGAAATTTGAAAGGAGACGTGCAGAGGGGGAATAGTAAATAATGCCAAAAAGTCAGACTCCTGTCTCCAAGATGTTTTATCTGTTTTGATTTGTTTGTTTGCTTCATTTGTGTTTGTCTTGTTACCTCCCAGCATCTAGATAACCATTTTTAGGACAGGTGGACAGTTTTGATTAGTTATGGACATATTTTAACACTTTTTTTATTCTTTCACTAAGAGCAGCATTCTTTTTTCAGGAGCACTCAATTTATACACTCATGTTAAATATAATGGAGGATAGAGATGGAAAAGATTCCCACGTCCCAGCGAGTGTTCACATCTCAACAATGCAAATTATCTGTACATTCTGTAAATTTGCACCGTTTATTGATTTTGCGTTTCGCGATGAATGTAGAATGACATGATCGGTTTGATTTTCAGACACAACTGAAAGTCATTTTCCACCGGTTCCGGCAGCGGCGTGGAATTGCAACGTCACAGAAGCTTGAGCTGATCACCACTATTCTTCCCTATGGTCGTAATCCACCACGCGTCCCAAAGCCGCTGCGTCGCTAAGAATACCTGTCTAACAATACATGTTTTTGATTCCGTGAACAGGAAGTCAGACACGCTAATGATGAGGAATCCAGTTAATGTGCAGAATGAAAAGAATAGGGTTGGTGTATTCCCTGCTGAGTGACGTCATTACCAGTGGCCTCTGGTCAGAAGTCAGTCTTGATTTAGCAATGGTCTATTTTTAACATGAAAAAACAACTACAATTTGTGTTATTAGTGCATTGTATTTCGTTTGTCTAGACCACAGAAATTAAAGATTAACAACATAAATAAGCACGACAGAGAAAAGTAAACAATTCAAGTACATATATACATACATACAAAAAATACAGAAATCTGGAAGCAACAGACAAAACACTGCTTCTACTCGCTCTCGGTGGGGTGTGTCACTTTGGAGAAGATGGACTGAAAACGTGTCCCGATTGCAATGTCACAAAGCTGCAACTGGTGGGAAACAGGTGTAAGTGCCAAGTTGAAATGTAAAATTCCCACTTGTAATGTTATTGAGCTTGGGCACAAACACTATTAAGAAATCAGAAACTGGCTTTTATTTAATAAAATGCCAGTTAATAAAAACCTCTGAGGAGAAACACATTTTTCAAATGTTGTTTAAGTGCACATTTTGAAAAAAATAATTACAATTGATTTTGCTCCATCAAAACGCAGTCCAGACATCCTTGGAGTTAACGATTTCTTCCTGGTATAGAACCACATTTCATATTAGCCTTTCGTCCTTCTATTTTTTTCATCCCCACTTTCTGTTGAACAGAGGGACATCGATCTCTTTGGCCTCAGAGTAGAGAAAGGCACCAACATGCATTCACTAGTTGTTCTTTTGGTGCATTTTAAAGTTTATGTTTCATACTGTACAGTTAAAGGTACAGAGGTGACTTTTTCTAAAAAAATGTGAAACTAAAAGCTGACTGTCATCCATACCTTTGTGTTTTTGGTTTGCCATAGAATAAAATAAAGTAGATGTAAAAAGAACAGAACTTTTGCCCATTTTTCAAAGACCAACACTATTAAATGATTGGATTGTAGTGATGTTTCAAGCCAACTATTGTCTTCTATTATTATGAAGATCAGTATAACTTTATCTAATAATTAGTCATTCACCCTGTTCAAATGGAGTAAAGTCCTCTGTTTACTGTCACTACATTGAACATGGAGAAGAGAAAGAATGAAGACAACTGTCTGAAGACATGTAGGGAAGAAAACAATTTTCAACGAGTTCAGGTAAAAGCCTGCTGTGACCATCGTTGCTGATATTATTAGGAGTTTGATTAGGTAATAATAGCCGAACTCCCTGGTTGCACATTTAACAAAATGAAAGTTTGAATGGTGGGGAAAAAAGAACTAAGATAACCTTCAAAACAGACTCAAGCTGAGCTCCAGGATCAAGGTAACGCCGTCTCCAGCTGCTAAAAAGATTTTAAAAGTTTATAAATCTAGCAACAAAGTCACTAAGTTGGAAACACTGATGGTGACTGGTGCTTCTATTTCGCCAGCTGGAAACTTGTTGGATCAAATTATGGCTAAAGAGACTAGTTCTGTTTGGAGCTGACGCCGTCCTCGAAGCTTGGCTGATTTATTGGCAAAACGTCAAGTGTTTGGTGCATACGGAGGGTTCAGATATGCAGCAGGGAGTGGATTGTGGACTGGTTTTGGGTGGAGTATCGCTTTAGCTTGGCTGCTGTTGGAAGGTCACTCAAGAGGTAACTAAAGCCATTCATCATGTATTAAAATTAATAAAATGATGTGTTTCACACATGATTTACCTCCTGATACTGTACAATCACAGCATGTTATGAATAATGAGCTGGATATTCTCCTTTTATTACTGATTGACATCAACTGACCAAAAATAAATCCGTAACTGATTCTGTATGTGTACAATACCACACATTTGTCTTTATATTACATCTCAATATTCGGGTCCGAATCAGCTAAACGCCCTAAGTCTGCATTTTTACACTCTCTGCTATCTCCTGTTATTAGTCTTCTAGCTCTGATAAGTCAGTTTATTTTGCATTCATTCCAAGTGACCTTAATCAAGTCTCTTTTTTTTTTTTCTTTCATCAACGTAACCCCTGTGACCCCGGCCAGAAAATACCACTGTACCACTTTGCTTTCTTTCTTTGTCACTTTCCTCCTATATCTCCTTTCTTTCTCCTTTCTCACCGTTTTTCTACGGCTGAAGTATGTTTTATACCCTTTTCTCGTCCCAGACAACCTGACAAACTGTATTTTCTTGCCCTGAAGTTGAATATATGACACACTAATATAAGCATAACCTCTTGGTGAGACCAAGGGCGAATGGGTACATACAAGGACACAGTAGTTGAGATGAAAGATAGCAACTGTATGGTCTGCAGAGCAGTGAACATTAGTTTTCTTCTTCAAAGATTAATCAGCATACTACTCTCTCTTAATGTCACAGAAGGTGTTTTTAGGTGGATTTTTTATTATCAATATTGTGAAATAGAGTTATGATGTAGGATAGAGGCTTGAAACATATCACAATATATAATATTTTTCTATATAAATGTTCTGTCTGTAGGCTCATGTGAGATGCCCACATTACAACACATATGTACATGTATGTACATGTCATCACGCAGCTATATCGTGGATATTGCGACATTAACAAGATTCTTATCATGTGGAGGAATTTTCATGAGATGGATCCATCAGCCTGTTAAGATGACAGGAACATATGAACACTGAAGTCATATAGATGTTTTTCTGGCTAATAATTCATGCTTCTTCAAATTAGGTCGAACATTTGTTCATTTATTTACTGCTACTTGGAATTAATTTTTGTTGCTAATCAAACAGTCCGCTGCCTGTTTTCTCTATGTGTGGTAAAACAACACATTTTTTTGTGCTCTAAACACAACACCAAAGCTAGTGTCACTTGTAGCTGGTGTGGTGGAGAGAATGCTTTTGATAAAGCACACTCCATTAGTGGTAGAGGCCTCTGGGGCTCGTGTCATTACAGTCCTATTCACCGTCGCACCACACCACACCACAGTCAGTCTTGTTAGGGTCAGAGTGGCTGTCAACTCTGGCTGACCTTTTCTCATAATAAATGGAGTCTCTTTGTGGTTCGCTGACGGCCGTTTGTGTTTATTAGATGCATATTTGAAGAGTAGTATTTGCTGTATGGTGAATAAGGTTCTTAAAATAACCTTAAATAATATCTTAATCGTACCACGGACAAAGTGGTGTTTTTTTAAGGGTTTCCAGTAGTTAATGGTAATGTGATTGCAGGTGCAGAGGTGGCTCTCTACATGTATGTTTAGGTGGTAATTGGCTTATTTTAATGTTTTAACATGCAGCAAAACAATTTACACTGCATTTGTTCCTGATTTAATGCAGCTATTTATGCAATGAATGAAAAGGTGAGAGAATTCAACCTCCACAATCTGCTCATATCAGGATGTAAAACTGCTACCATATATTGTATTTTTTATCTCACCCTCTCAATAAGTCACAAATAAATGTTCATTTTTAAGTCCAGTGTAAATATTTTTACACTTGTAGATTCAGTAATGCTGTCATAACACTTAATGTGGCACCATTTATCTATAAGATCAACAGATTAAAGCACTTATAGTCTGTGACGCTAATTATTTAGCTTTTTAATTGTCAAGTAATATGTTGATTATTTGATTGTTTAGTTATATTCTAAAATTTTACAAACTAAACAAATAAATTAAATAAAGATGTTCTCATTGTAAATTGCCAACACATTACCTCCTTTTTTAGCATTTAATGCACATTTAGCCAGATAATGTGCATTAATTAAACAATGATCAAAACGGGTTGTTAACTCTTCTAGCACTAGCAGTGATTGATTAATTAATTGTTTAACCAACTAATTAAAAATTAGCATTTAAGCACTGCTTGACAGTGTGGTATAACTTGCTTTTGGAGTGTTACATTTTATTTAAATGAGCTGTATTCATTTTGGGATGTGAATCAGCCCTGTACAACAAGTTTCAACATACATGTTAGTGATGACAATCTCCCTTGCCTGCAGAGAGTAGTTGTTTTGAATATTGCCTATAATCTCTCTATTAGGAGTAAAAGCAGTAATAGTATCAGTCATGTCTAAGGACCCTCTAATGCCCCGTATCCCGCTGTTCCAGATTAGAAAGGCACCAGGGATTAGCAGAGAAAAGAATAAAGCCTTCCTTGGACAACAGAGGAGGGAAGCAGGGGCCAATGGATCAAGACTCTCTCAGTTCATGCGCACACACAGGCACACAAACTCTGTCGCACAGAATCAGCTGCTCATCTAAAAGCTACTTAACCCTGCGTAAGAGGTCGGAGAGAGTAGTTTTCCAAGAACCGTCCAGTGTGAGCAGCAACAACTTGAATGTAATTAAGACGAACTTTGATCTCTGCAGAGTTCTGGCTCTAAAACCTGATACTTGTTGTGACTTTCGGGATTTTTTGTTGCCTAAAACTTTGGGCTTGGGTTGAGGTTTGGGTTTGGTCTTACTCTCTCCCTCTCACTGTGCCATTCATCTGCACCCATGCATGTCATGTGTTGTAAGTAGTTACACAAAGCCCAATGGGAAGAGTGAGGGAGAGAGTCGCTCTGTGAGGCAAAGGGTGAATGTAAAGCAAAGATTTAGATCTAAAATTCAGAGATGGGGTACTGGGACTGGGATTTAGTCTTAGTATCAGATCTTTGCACGGTTCTAAATCTCTATGGTTCATAGCGTAGCAGCTTCCTTTCCAAGACTCTTTATCTGTCTTGGTACCAGAAAGCAAAAAGCAAGATCTTCCCCTTAACATGAATTCTATAAAAATCTGAAAATGAAGTTAAAAGTAGATCACACTGCATTACTAAAACAGTAATATCTTTGTCTGATGGAGCCCGCAAAAGCACAAATATGCTCCAGCGTACTACAGTTTGCTTTCATCTCAAATCAAGGGAGACATTTGATTGATAAATCCTTGATACGTGCTTGACGATGGGGTGTTAAGGCGTAGTAATAGCACTGCTTTTTGATCACATACTGTTCTGAAACCAGACTTTTTTCATTATTGATCAATTTGGTTTATAAAATGTCAAAATTTAATAACAGTACACATTTTCCCAGTTTCTAAGTTTCTGTCCCTAAGCGACTTGTTTTCTTCTGGCCAAACTAGCAAATGTTCACATTTTAAAGTTGGGACCGAACTTTATTTAAAAAAACAACATAATTAATCATCAAGGCAGTTGCTGATTAATTTTCTGCCAACTAACTAATCATTTCAGCTCTGCGTACAGTGTAATCTGATTGTGTTCTTTGTTCTGTTCCAGACTGGATCCCACTCCACTCTCCACAATCCTGAGATTGGCTCCTCCTGGCCCCAGGGCCCCACCAGTTTACCTCTTAACATCTTCAATATCTCGCACCTTCACACAAAGCCACAACGCACCAGCCTCAAAGGGGGCCCGGCTCCTTTTGGAGGCCCCCCCTCCTCCCTCTCGAGACACCCGGGGACGGGATCCTGTCATGTTTCACTGACTGACCCCCCCCCACCGGCGAATGACAAGTGTGCATCCGAGGGTGGGGCTTGCCTCAGTCTCTCATGATTGGCTGCTGGATGGAATTAAGGTGAATGGAACACATGCCCAAGGAGCAGGACCTTAACCCATCAGAGGGAGAAGAGAAGCGGTGAGTTGGACATTGATGCTTTTTGAACATTGTTGTCTTGTGTTTTTGTAGAATGATGTTGTAACACTTTTAGGACAAATCCCCTTCTTATTCAAAAGCTTTTTCACATACTGCTTAACTGCCATTATTTCATGTTGCTCTGGTTAATGTTAAATGTTGTGTAAGTCACACTTAACCTTTGTGCATTTTGACCAGCTTCCCCCTATTATCTCCCTCATGGCTTTATGTCAGTGTAAAGATGTTATGTGTGGAGATTTTCTAAGGCCACTGTAAAGGGCATCTTGTTTTTCTGAGACACATAACAACATAGCAGCCTCTTTTTTTTTTGCTCACTGCTGCTCTCTTCCTCTCATCTGAGTTGTCACAGAACATAGTCCCATAGCTATGTCTTATGCCAGCCCCACTCCTCCCTTTACTGCTTAATTTCTTGGGAACCAGAGAGGCACAAACAAACACGGCGCTGTTTAAGCCCTGTTTTATAAATGAAAACATAATATTAGTGCAATGGAGCCTCTCTCATTGTGCCACTGCTGGAGGAAGGGGCCCTCTGTTTGGGAAAGGCCTCTGGGTAAAAGGAAGTGTTATCAGTCAGTGTGCTTTAGCTTTAAAAGAGGAGTTCAGTAAGTTCACAAAATGGTAGGATTGTTTTAGGTTGCAACATGTACACTAATAAAAACAGTCTGTCTGGAAATGGTCAAAGTTTTAATCTAAATCACTTGTTTTTCACGTTTGGAAAAGATAAATATTTATGGGGTGTGTGTCTTAAAGTTTCTGTTTAATCAAATAAGGATTCCTCGTGCTAAGTTGTTGAGGCTGTAAATGCTATGAGCTGCAAGCTTTTTGTAAAGAGTCTTTTTTTACTTAAAGTTAAATAAACGAAACACTTTTAGACACAGGCCATTACCTTTTTCCCTCCAGAATTGTTTTCAGTCTCCACAATTAAACTTAAATTGTGGTAATAACAGTGACAGTATTAGTTTATGTCTTTATTACCATGTGGAGGGAATAGATGGCTTCCTAGAATGCGGCGTCAGATTTCCCTCCACTGTGTCTCCATGTGCTCTATTACACGCTTGTGTTAAGAAAGTCAATCCGGAGCCTGGATAGATTCCTCAGCTAACATGGACACCTGTCAGGAGATTAACAGCTCTGCCGCTCAGGGACAGAGACAGTTGGTGCGGTCATGGATGTAGGGGTCAATGCACTGGGTTTTTTGTTTCATGTGACATGTTCGGGTGTAGGTTTTCACTGTATCTCTGTACCAAGCACTGGCTGCAACACTTTGCACCTCAGGGATAATTAAAAGTACAAAGAATTAAGCTCTTGGGGGTTCAGAATGGAACGGTTACTACTTAGAGGGGATGTCAGTGGTGTATTTGGCATGACAGCAGATTTTATTAAATCTCTGCTCCTCCTCTCAGCACGCTGTCGGTCTGTTGTTTTGAACTGCTTCGGCTCTTTGAAGTGATGTTATGGTTACCAGTATGCAGACAGAATAGAACACTGTATGGATTGAAGATTGTTTTTTTTTTTATGTGTTCTGCTATTTTCAGCTACTTTAGAGATATACTGTATATCCACATGTCGCATTTCATTACAGGCAGTCGAATGTTTGGAGGTTTCCGAGCTGCAAAAACCAGGAAGTTTGATGCTTTTTTGTGTCATAACATCACTCATATTTTAGCTTGGCGGTGCAGCATTTCTGTCTGCATCCCATCCCAACACGTCATTGCAGCTGATGCAAGTCTGCTCATAGAGTGTTACATTAGCAGAGGCGAAGGCTTGTGCCATACTGTGTATGTCTGTGTGTGGTTTGTTTATGCAGGAATCTTTGTTGTTTATGTGCCACGAAAGACCTGCTGTTATCCTTTGTAGACATCTGCAAGCCCCCAGTCAAACAGGAGCTCGAGAGCCAATCACAGTGCTCATTTCACTGTTTCGTTTTTCTACAATATAAAAATAAAGTCAGTAACAATAAGTGATTCTTATCTCTTCTAATATCAGTTGTAGCATTTGCACATAAATTCGAATTGTTGTTTGGTTCCTTGTTCTGTGTAAACGTGTTAAACAGCACAGCATCTGAATTTCAAATGTGCCACAGGTTTGAACTCAAGTGTAAATAGCATGAGAGCGGTGACACACACACCCACATACGTATCCAGAGGGAGGGAAGTCCATTTACACAACATACATTTACACATGTAGAGAGAAATTAGAGATCTGTCAATCAAACATTTGCATCTTGACACACTGGGAGCCACATAAATGTGAATTCACATACGTGAAAAGCATCACTATTGTGTTTTCTTTACATTTTGTGACATGAAAACCAGGCCCCATTGTTGTCTTACTACAGCTTCTGTACACTGTGGTGCAACTGAAAACATAAACTGGACCAACATTTCCGCTCCGTGGACTTGAGGATGTCCTGTAATGCCCTTGCTATGGATTTTACAACACATTATGTCAGCGGTGCCTCTGGTGATTTGAATATTACAGTAAGTTAGGCTTTAAAACTCAGTGTATGCTCAGAGGCTCAATAAACTGGTATTTCTGCCTATGTTTGACACAATAACATGTACAGGCTACCTGCAGTATTATAACTCTAGACAGTATTGTGTACTAATGTTGTAGTGTTGTAGATTGCATTTTGTATGTTGCAGTGTGTTCCTAATATATGTTTTTAAACATGAAGTTGTTTGAGAGAAGCAGCAACTGTGTGTGTGTGTGTGTGTGTGTGTGTGTCCGCGCATGAGTTAGTTGGTGAGTTAGCCTGCATTCATCACCACCTCTGCCTGTCAGAGTAATTGTCGATTTCCTGTCAATTATTGTTCCAGGATTTGTACAAGAAAAGTTTCCCTGCAGGAATCTCAGCAGCATTCTTAACAGCTGTGACATTTTCAAACCAAAAAGAACCAGAAGGTTCATGCTACATTTGTGCCAAAGAATTTGAGTCAGAAATTTGAGCCATTACATAAAGATTTCAGGTGGATAACACTGACGATGACAAATGGCCGTGTGATTCACTGGTCCAATACATTGTGTTTTTCATTTAAAATAACTTGACTTCATGTAGGGTAAAAGCAGTTCATCATTGCAACCTGATCTTTGTTTCGGTTGTGATTTGACTGGCGATGTTTACTGATTAGCAAGTGCAAATGCAATGCCTAAAAATCACATTATGCAAACACGCTGCCTTAGATGCACACGCACGTACTGCAGTCGGTTTGTTTGTCAATTTACACTTGATTATTTTGTCATGAATCTTAATCTGGAGTGACTGGATTTAGAGTCAATATACCTCACAATTACGTTTAACATGTTTAAAACGGTCACCATTTCATATATATATGTGCTAAGCTTGACTGAATAAATGACTCATTTCTTTTGCATTGTTAAAACTTAGTAATATTTTATTTAAAATCTATATGTCTAAAAATATTAAACGTGATTTATATTTAGGAGGGGAACTAAACACAGACTACAGTGGCAGGATCAAAGCTGTATATGCTTGAGGATTTAGCTTCTAGTCTATTATTGATTATACATGAGTTACAGTACTGTTGTGTATTTGGACAGAGGGAGTCGTCTTGCTTTGTGGCACGCTGTAATCCCGTCTAGCTTGGCCTGTAATTTAGACAGCAGCGGGGACACATGACGGGAACAAAGTGTCCATTAGCACTGGATGTATGGGACAGACCCAGATGCAGGCCAGTAGCATGCATGATGAACAATAGGCCAGTGTGGCGCTCTAAACATAGGACAGGGGGCTCATTCAGACACTGCTATGAATATAATTCTCTGGACTATTTTGAGTGTCTTTGTATTGTTCTGTCTGTTTAGGGAGCATTAGCTTCAAAACAGGTGATTCTCAGTCTTTTTTTGACCTTTGAAGTGTCACTTCAACCCTTATATTAAAACATGTTTTGTATCTAGCCATGGAGATAGTTTTGGTTTTAAAATTCCAGGCTTCAAAATATACACTACCAGTCAAAAGTTTGGACACACACAGGAATGACCATGTTTTTCATGAAAAGATACATGTCTTCAG
>JAUMHL010000012.1:16717324-16854650 GCA_032362345.1 Sandelia bainsii | reverse complement strand
ATGTTATGAAATCTGCTTTTCTTTCACAAACATGGTCATTTCTATGTGTGTCCAAACTTTTGACTGGTAGTGTACATCTGAGATTTATGATTCTACTCCAATACAACACAAGTGACTAGAATTAAATTTGGGTTTGCAATAATGTGCATTTGGTAAATTCTCCACAACAAGTTGTCAGAATCTGTGTTCCTGTTACAGTGAATTATCCATTAGCCGTCAACATGTTTTATTGGGACTGTTTCTTCCTGAGTGAATTATCACTTTATTTAAGAACCACAAGTGAAATTCTGTTCATTTCCTCCATGTAAGCAGTGAGAATTAAAACCAAAACTATGCACATTACCACATATGATCAGGCTTAACTGAGGAAATAACGTTTTTGTAATTTGGGTGAACTGACTGGTGATATTTTGTTTTTGTTATTGTCAATAAATCGTATGAAAGGTTCATATATCTGATATCTGTTATTCCTTTGTGTCACATAGCTCTACTGTTGTGCACAAACTATTGAAAGCACATCAAGGAGCTACAGCTTGCACTGGGTGACATGTTCCTACATTTTCATAAACATAGTTTCTGCTGCTGTAAATACTCACTAGAGAAGCATATGTGTTCCTCTACAGCTGATAAAGCCCCTGATAAATGCTCTGTTTCCTTTTGTTTGAGTAATGTTTACTAAAACCTATTGTGTTCAGGAGTTTTAGGAAACGACTGTGCCCTGTTTTAAATGAAGCACTATTTGTGACCAGTTTTTAAAATGTCCTCAGCAAGAGCAAATGGGCATCATGCAAGAACCGCTTCTACAAACAGGTTTGCCCTGACTAGCAGACATAAATTAGTAGCTCTGCTGTACAAAGTTTTTCTTTTTATTACTTCCTCGTGAATGAAACTAAACAAACTAAGCATAACAAGCAGACTTATATGACAATTTTAGGACCGTTGATCACGTTAACGATCAAATCTCTCAGATGCAAAGCTGCTCATGAACAGGCGGCACTGATCAGTCTGAAGCGAGCGATTTACAACAAGCCTGTGCTGTTAAGAGTTTGATGTATGTGACGTGGAACACCCGTACAAATAAGAAATGACTGCTGAAGTAGGAGAAATCTAGACAAGACTGCAAAAATGTTGTAACACATTGTTATTTTTCATTTTTTTAGAGATTTCTTGATGCAGAGAAACATAGAATAACTGTCTTTAGTTGTGCCATTTTAAGGTGAATTATCTGGATGGACATGTAGTTCTCTCTCAGTGCTATTGATCACTGATTGGCTACGCACCTTGATATCTTTTCGTCATGTGTTGTGCTGTGTTGTGTGTCTTAAAATAACAAACTCATGAGAGCCCAGTGACAGTCAAGCAATTATATGTGAGAAGTGCTCCACACTCACAGGTGGAGCAGCTGGCTGTGCTCCAGTCAGGGCAGACTGGATGGTACTAGCAGCAGTGCAAGAAAGTCCCTCAGATTGGAGGAAGAAGGAGGCTTGGTGTGTTTGAGTGGGTCAGCAAGCTAAACATAGCATGAGTGGTGGAGAGATCAGTGTGTAGGAACGTGAGAAACACACAGACATAAGAGAGGTTCATGCGTGAGGGCTGTGTAGCAGCTAATGAGCTACATCTGCAGCTTCAACTAGAACCATGCATGTTTTACAGTCCCACTGCGTCATCAGGTCAGCACTGCAAGTCTTTTTCATGTCACCTATTTGGCCTTTGTTACTGATTCTTCTTTTGTGTATTTGTTTTGGGCTCTGCATGCAGTTAGCTGTGCATCATGTGTACATACTGTTCTTACACATCATCTTTAGTTTAATATTGTGTGTGCCGGAGAGAAAGTACAGTACGTGCATGTTTGTGTTGGCTCAGGTTGCAGAGAGGCACAGTGTACAGGACCATGCATATTAAGCCGTATCCCACTCAGCCTTCCCGTCTCCAGAGCATATTGAAAAGCATTTTGTGGTATGGCTTCACAGCACACGGTGTTATGTCCCAACCTGCAAAAACTCACATTCCATTAACAAAGATTATATTTTATGCTATGCTATGTTTTGCAGAAGCACCAAATCAATGTATGCTTGTTTAGATGTTGCTTCAAATCATCACGCTAGACAGGAGGTTCATTATTGTTTAGTTTAGCTTCATGCAGAAAATCTAACACGCATGGAAACTTTCACATTGAACCTTTTATATATGTCATATTTTTCTGTGGTTATATATATTCTTTTCTTTTCACTTGCCTTCTATGGCCACTTGACACCGGTTCTTTCTAACTCTTGCCACTTTGTGCTCTTAGAGTGGTGAAAAGCACTTCTGAGGCTCTGCCAAGAGTGCTAAGCTCTTTTGTAAGCTGCAAGGGTGCTAATATTTTCATTAGTGCTATTTTGGTATTCATCACTTAATAGAGGCTTAAAGCTGGAGCCTATCCAGAGAGATGGTGATTTGTGTCATCATTTCAGTATCCTATCATTGCCAGAACCCAACACAGCTGTGCTGATGAGAGAAAACAAAGCTCTCCAACATGTGGCAGGTTTACTGAGACCTGTTGTCAGGATGCGGGAGATGCAGACAAGTGACAGAGACCTGAATGAAGACTACCTGTTTTATCTTGTTTGCCTATGTTTCCATCTATAACAACATGCTGCCATATGGGAAGAATGAACTGTCACCCAGCTGACAGTTTGATGGCTGTTGCCTCCAGCAGATGTATGGAGTGATGTGGAAGCCAGTTGACTGAGGGAGAGACACTTACCTTTGACTGGCAGTCAGTGAAAACCCCAATATGTCTTTTTGGTGCCACAACAGCTATAATTCTTGTCTCTTTTTTTTCCCTTCAGGCTACTGATGCTTAATTTTGTCCACAAAGTGAATGAAAAGCTTGTTTGAAGAGTTTGCAGATCCTCTTACACTATTGTTTGCTGTGTTGTGTTGCTTCACAGGTGAGCAACCTGACACCAGCTTTTGGAGTTGTCTCCTCCTGCATCACAGCAAGAGAGCAATAATATCCACGAGTTGGGCCACAAATGAGTTTCTGATAAGATGCGATAGGCACAGTGATCATGATAATCAAATAAACCAAGCTTTAACTGAATAGGCTTTTTAAGAGCTTAATTTAATTCCTTGTTAAGCCATCTGATGTTTTCTGAAAAGGGCAAACCATAACTAAGAACAAGACGGAGACAAGGTAAAATGTGAAAGGCACTTTGTGCTGGCATTAAGGCTCGACTACAGCAACTCCTGAATTTAACAGCCAATTAAATTGCCGTATTTCCCAGAGGCAAACAATGTTTGCCAGTGAGAAATAGAAAAACATGCTGGCTTATAAGAGAAGTGAGAAAACTGTGGAGTAGTGACAGAAACTGCACGTTCTTTATTAGACCTTTTGACAATTTATGGGAAACACTTTGCACATAATCTCTTCATTATAAAGCATAGACACTTGAGAAAAATATGTTTTTCATACTCTGAGTAACTTGATTTGAGTGTCAGGTTGTGTCTCATTCTTATGAATGGTGTTTTGATGTGAAAATAATTAAGTTAGGATGCCGATAAGTTGGGCTTTTTCAGGATTTAATGAAATGATCAAACAGTCAAAATACTGAACACAACAGAAATAAAGGAGACTCAAAAGTTGCAATGCAAGGGGAGATGTAATTTACTGAGCCATCACAATACTGCTAATCAACATTTTCAGTGAAGATGTTTTCTTCCATAATAAAAGCCGTAGTATACAGTATACACTTTACTTTTTAGTGTATTTATATTTTGTGCAGTTGAGAAACATATTATATTGTATACAGTGTGAATTCTCACATCACAAATTTGTCTCAAAGGGCTCTTTATAACTATATATAATTATTATGACCAGAAATTTACAGTATATCACATTTCTTGACATTTCAAGATTCTGGCAGTTTCACAGTATTTTCACTGTATTGGGTCCTTATATACTGTAGGTTTGTGGATTATTCTGCTGCTACGAGTACAAAGACTATAAACGTAATAAATTATTCAAAGAGATTTCTCAAATAGTCATTAGTAAGAAACAAGCTTCATATTAATACACTCTGTTATTATTCAAGTCAAGGTATTGAAGAACTAAAATGAAACTCAGTTCTCACAGACTGTTAACAGACTGTTATGCTACCTAGCTAGCTGGCCAGCTCACCTAGCATGGCATTCGAGCAGTGTAATTTTGGCAATACAGTCTGTAACAGGGTAATATGTGCCACCTGGGACTGACCCTCATTGTGGATGAAGAAAAACTCCACACCAAAAAAGCATTAATGAGACAAAAGGTATCACTACAGGTGGGGGGCCGAGGAGAGATCTTTCCTCCACATATCAGATAATAAAGAATATTCTGTAATACAGCTCTTGTCACAGAGCAAATGTAATCTCATCAGAGTGGGACCTCGTTTTATTTACGTACGGTGCTAATGGAGCCTTGCTCCCTCTCCTGGAGCGGGTATCAGGCTTTGGTGTGGGAGGAGAGCTGTCTGAGAGCAGAGAGCTGCACTCTGGGGAGTCTAAACACATCCATCACTGACAGGGAACACTCACTGACGCTTGCATGCATTCTTTTCAGATATGTTTTTTTCCCCTTCCTCTTAACTCACCCCCTCCTCCTCTCCGCGTTTTCGTAATTCCCTTCAGAGCAGCCAGTTCCCATCTGTGCTTTACATGCCTTTCACATGTGTCAGTGTGGCTGCAGGTGTGTTTCTGCTGCTGAGCACACACGCTCGTTGGGAATGCATGTTGCTTTGCATGTGCTTGATTTTTATTATGAGTTGGAGTCGTTGTTTCGTCTATTATTGTGAGAGTTTCCCATGAGAAACCTCATTATTAGAGTTATTCGGGAGGTTTAATTGTATTCTCCACATAATGTTTTTTTTTCACTGCTGTTTCAGTTCACTTTGTGAGTGCGTTTTTACTGCCAGAATGCAGCCATTTGTTGCAGAAAATCTCTCTTCTCATTTCACACAGTGTTGCTAACAATCACTGCTGTATCTAATGTTCTGTAGACCTCCATTACTCCTCTGTTAGAAATTAAAGTGGCAGCAAATCATGCTGGTGTTTTAACGTAAAATAAGTACCAGATGGTTGGCTGGTAAAAGAATAGGAAGATGAGGAGAGAAGGTTTAAACAAATCCAGAACAGTTTCTAAAAGTCTGTTTAGGATTCGCCACCATCCGATGCTATGCGTTTTCAGTGGTTAATTTAGTGTTTTAATTGTTTACACCTGGCATTAACATATGATCTCTACCTGGGTGTGTTACCCAAAGCCTTTTGTTCTTGTTTCTTTAAAATGTAGTCAGACGTGTAGAGACTGCTTTTACACCGAGCTGAGACCCCAGCCACCAGCCTACTTTAACATGTGTTTTTCTTTACCCAGTAGTGCACCCAGATACAGAAAGGAGTAGTACATTTGCAATTATTTCAACTTATTTATCTTTATTTTTCCTCTCTTCTCCCTTTTGCTCTCTCTCAGGTGGCTCAATGGCCCGAAAAGGAAGCGGAAGAACAGCCAATGTTCAGTGAAGAGTATGACTGGTGAGTAACTGATGGAGGGCGGTTTGATGCAGCTCTAAAGTGAAACTTGGGGGAAACAAATCACCATGAAATCTGAATTCTGAAGTGTCTTCAGAAACACGTCCTTATTTTTAAAGCATTAATCCAAATGCAGGCAACTTTCCCTGCATTTTATGTACTTTTGATATATTTTTGGATTCTTTGAGTGTTTATAGAAAAGGAACATTGTAGTTGACAGTCTCGCCACAGTGAAGAATAACAGTACTGCATTTAAACTACTGGTACGCGATTCACTGATTGCTCTTCTGATTTGTCACCTCGAAAGAGAGAAAGTAAAACATGTTGGCATCTGTCATCAATAAACAAAAGGCTCCTGCTCTGTCTGCTTGTGTTGTTGGATGTATCACGTTGTGTGAGTGACGGCTCCAAATCGCCCAAGCTGAAAGAAGCAAGTAAAGGCAGAAAAAGAGAGATATTGACAGATATAGGGAGGGAGGAACACCAACATAAAAATCACAGTCTGCTGGATGTTTGATTTGGCATTTATCAAATCTATCTGCCAAGGCCTGTCCTTTCCACATGTTTTCCTTTCCAGCAGGCTTGTTGCCTGCCTCCCTGCATCACTGCTGGAATCATGTACCATATTCTACCTGCCATGGTCCATTTGAACCTGAAGAATATGCATCTGTCTGAGGGCATATTTATCTGAGATTGAATTGCATACACTGGTATGATGTCAGTGTTTTCCTGTGGGAGAATGGATCCTTAACCAGACTCTAGATGCTTCAACAGCCTCTCAGGACAGCATACTTGTCTAATATCTGCACTGATATTGGTCTATGGACTCTAGAACATACACAGCTGAATGTGGAACCATTGGTTAAAACATGATTAGAATTATATATGTAAAATCATAATCAACAGGTTTGAATAGACAATTTCAAATAACCTCAGGTACATCTTAAATGTGACATCTAAATCTGTTGAAAGTGAAATTAGATAATTATTTGTTGACCCTGCATTTCCTCTCAAAATCTACTTTGAGGAGTTTGCTTAACATGTTTTAGCTCTATGCTTTAGTTTTCTGGCTATAACATAATTGATTGAACATATAGCAGCTTAAGAGCCAGATGTGAAGTGAATCCGTCATGTATGGTGGTAAAACTACATTGAATTTTGACACTGTTCAGGATGGTGACCATATACACGTCAATGAAATTAAGACCCATAGTATTTCTGTGCCAGCCTGACAAGCGGCATTAAACACAGCAGCAGTAAGCACACTGCATCTTGTATATGAGCTGTTGTCTGAGTATAGTTTGAGTTCCCTGATATCTTCAGGGTTTATAGGCTCAAACGTCAGTGCTGTTGTCATGTAAGGACCTCAAAGAGACAATCCTTAGACTCATTCAGGGACAAGATTTATATAAAAAAAAAAAAAAACCTGATTCACACACTTCAAGAATACAAAATGACAGATGTTATGTTGGGAAACCTGTGAAGACAAAATATTTATCCTGACTCTGCCGCACTAGAAAAATCTCCTTCCCCTTCCTGGGTTTCGTTGGTGGAGGTATTGCAGTGCCTGTTATGGGAGGGGCAGGTAGCCAGAGCCAAAGAGCTGCGGCAGTATTGATTTTGGGCTTGGCTTCCAAACACAACCACAGCAGACTGGCTCAGGATCCGGCCTGCCAGCACACTGGAACTGACATTTTTCCTATATGATCATTCTCTGATGTCCTCGTTATCTTTCCTTTGGCTTGTTTCTCTTATTCGTATTATTCCTCCTGCCTCCTCCCGGACTTAAGTTTTCTATTATTTTCTTGTCATCTTCTGGCCTCAGTGTTTTCTACTTCCCTCTCTGAATTCTCATTTTCTTTCACTACTTTTATTAGCAAATACTCTTTCACCTAGGTTTTCACTTGAGTCTTTTATTTTTTTCTCCATCTATGTTACTTACTATTATTCCTGAGAGTTTTCTCTTAACAACAGACACAACTCAAGGGCTTTCAGTGATATATAAAAATCAATTTGGGCAAAAGGTCAATTGTGCCCCTGCTCTGGTCTCTCTTCCTCCACTTTTTTTCCCCCTCTCTTTCCCACCATCCTCTTCTTGCCCTCCCCCTACTCCTCTACAGTCTGCAACACAGCTAAATTGTAGAGCCCAACTGACACTGCCAGTCACAGCTATTACCAGGCCTTGGTTACACACACTGTGTTGAGACATCCATACTTTGCCACATGTGTATTTATCTCTGACTTGCAGTGTACCATCTCCTCCTCCTCCTCCCACTTTTGTAGCTATACAGTGTGTCATATAAAATAGCTGGAAATCTGCTATTTCCTGTGTCTTTGTCTCTCAATCCCTCAGTCTAACTGGTCTTCCAGACGGTATGGAAAAAGAACAAACTCTCCTATTCCCAAGTTAAAGCAGAGGAAGGAGTGCAGAGAGAGTACAGGACTGGTATCCACTTGCCCTCAGACAGACACAGACTGCGGACTCGCTTCTGTTCATACCACAATCAGGTGGATGTGTACACAGTGTTAAGAGTCTGGGCTGACTCAAAGTATAGTAGTATACAGTACATCATGCAGACTCTTGCAGATGCAGAAAGCCAATCTAAATACAGTAAATTTGGACCAACCTCAAGTTTATTTAACCTATAAAAGGCAGTACCATAATATAATTGCAGTAAATTCAGTGTAGATCAAATCCATTCGTATGAATTAACTTTAACGCTGCGACCACACTGATTTGAGGTGTTTGCTTCTGTAAGTGATGAGGATGAGTTATCATTCTAACCAGTCATAATTCAAAATAAAAGCTTGACATGAGCCAAAGTTGACAAACAATGTTTATGTAACAACCCTACAGCACAGAAAGCATTAAAGGCTTAAATTTAGCTCAGTTTCAGTCCGTCTATTAAAAGACACAAGGGTCATTAGCGTCCCAGACTCTCTGCATTTGTTCGCCATGTCAAAGACAAATTTACATTACCTTGTGATTTTCCTTTGTTTACATTTGGATCAGAATCTGCTTTTGTGTGTGGTAGCTTCTGCTTAGTTTGTCTGGAACATTACTCAGTTGTCTGTTGTATATGCTGAAGGAGCGATGAACCTCGAATGGTATTCTGAAGAGATTTGTTGTAAACAAAGTGAGTTATGTGTGTTCTGGATCTGTCCTGAAAAGTGTGTTGATTTTTTTATTCTCCTCATAAAACACTTGCAAAGCCAATTTTCAAAAACATTTACTTTGTTCATTCCCATGTTTGCGAGCAGTCTTCTTCTTCACTGCCTTTGCTGGGTGCATTATTGTATTTCTTGGTCCATTACCGCCATCAGTAGGTGGAACCGCATGAAATGTGTTGTGTCCAGTGTTTTTCCTCAATCACTTTACTAACAAGGTGAAAGGCATGTTGTGTAGTACTACTGGAGCTCATTCTGCACACTCATACAGAATATGAGATATTAGGCAGAGAGTGTTTTTATTAATCAGTTGGAAAGTTAAATAGAAGTTATTGCTCATGATTGTAGCTCTCAGAGTGTTTACCTTAAACAGCTGTGGAGTGATTGTGGGACATTTTTCCACAGATTGGATGAATCAGCAGAAATGACTCAGTCTATCCATCACCATGGTGCAGTGGTGATGGATAGAAATCATTTGTGGGTGGGGTACGTTGGCACGAGAGCAGCTGTGAGGTGCTGCAAAGGAACGCTTGTGTAGAGCCTCTTTGGTGATGTGTGATATGTAAATTTATTCTGTTCAGCGTTTCGGCTTTGTTTCTCTCTCATAGGGTACATTCCCAGCTACCTCGAAAAGGATGAGCCATGTGTGGTGTGTGGTGACAAGGCCACGGGTTACCACTACCGCTGCATTACCTGCGAGGGCTGCAAGGTACACACACACACACACACACAGATTCAAAGTTTTAGACACACGAGCTTCATAACCTACATAATATCTGCAAGAAAACCTTATAAGAGACCTCTGAGTTAAACCACATATGCACACGTTGTAACATATCTGACACGGTCGCCTCCTTCAAAGTGAGCACATACATTTGTCACCTAGGTGTGTATTTGTGCAGCGTGAATATACACTGACATATTTATATCAAACCTGTCAGCTCTCAGCCTTGTGTCATTTGTCTTCCTAGCTTTCAGTCTGTTTTATGATCAGTCTGCTTTTGTTGCTTTTGTTCGTCTGTTTGTTAGTTGTTGACATGATATCTAAGACTCTACTGAAGGGATTGTGTTTAAACTTAGTGGGCATTGATGTATTTGATGCATGACTAATTGGGCAGCCCATAGAAAATTAGCATATATATTTTGGTCTCTTCACTCTGCAAAAGAATACCTTTAATCTAATAATACAGTTGTCATGTAGGAGTTTATTTTATGGAAATAAATTCCAGCTACAATCTGTTTATTTAATTTGTTGTGTAAATGTTAACATCCACGAAACTACAACACTTTCATTCCTTTCATCACACTGTTCACTTCAACTTTTAACCTCTAGCTTTCTCATCTTGCTCTTGTGCCCCTCATATACCCTCTGTGTTCTTCTCTTTTTATTTTGTCTATAAACATCTATTCACCCCTCTCTCTTTTACTGTAGGGTTTCTTTCGTAGGACAATTCAAAAGAACCTCCACCCCACCTACTCCTGTAAGTACGATGGCTGCTGCATTATCGACAAGATCACCCGCAACCAGTGTCAGCTCTGCCGCTTCAAGAAGTGCATTGCAGTGGGCATGGCCATGGACTGTGAGTGTTACACTTAATACACACTTGCCTGTGTTTATAAGTTCACACACAAAAAGAAATTGGGAAAATGAAGCGAGAATGTACATGAATGCATGTCTTTTATTGCAGTTTGTTACGTTTTAGGATAAAATACTGTTGAATTTCAAATTACATGTTTCATACTGTTTTTTTATACAAACATTGTTAAAAAGAAGTAGCCACGCAGCAGTACTAAAGTGTATGTAACTGCAGCTTTAGACGATGTGCAAACCTTAGGCAAAGACTAATTACCTCTGTTTTCCTTTGTTTCTCTTATATCTTCCTCCTCCCCAGTGGTGCTGGATGACTCAAAGCGGGTGGCTAAACGGCGCCTGATTGAGGAGAACAGGGAGCGACGCAAGAAGGAAGAAATGGTGAAGTCCCTCCAGAACCGTCCAGAGCCCACTGGGGCTGAGTGGGAGCTGATCCGCCTAGTAACAGAGGCCCATAGACACACCAACGCTCAGGGTTCGCAGTGGAAACAGAAGCGCAGATTCCTGGTATGGTAACATGAGAAATTGGCAAAGTGATACACAGACATGTGCACACATGTACATTCAGACTTTCTTCAAAACTGATGTTTAAACCTGTCCATCCTCAAAGCAAAAGTGGCAGTGAAGGCACAAAGTCATTTATAGTTCTCATACATAAAAAATGACCTAAATACAGCATGCCTTCAGAAAACTACAGAAAAAGTCTATAGAGAGTAACAAGAGTTTGAGTAGTATTTTACCTATATTTCTATAATTTCTATGAGTTATGACAACACTGCACTCACAAACAAAATTGCCGGGATCTGGAAACACGGCTGCATCACTGCAAACAAAAGCCTGGTTGGGGCAAGAAGCAAGTAGAAAGAGACGAAGAGACAAGTCGCAAACAAGCCAACGGTTAAACCACATTATTGTATCCAAACCACTATATTTGGAGTTAAAACTGAAAGTGAGCACATCTAGAGACGTCGGTTATAATCTCTTACTGCACAAGCACACGCACATGAGACAGTAGTAGAAACAATAATTTGCCTTCATTTTGTTTTCCTGATAACTTTCATCTCTGAGTTTCTTTGAAACCTGTTCGATTCTCTTACCACTTGAGTTTCTCGTCACATTTCACTTCTTCTTAGTCATTATCACATTTTCCAATCTCAGCAATTAATTTGATGATTACGTTATTTAATCTCAAGTAGAAACAATGGCCAAAAACTGTGGAAATAAGATCAGTGTGCCTAATTATCCGTTACATTCTTTAAAAATTGACACCATCCAAAGGCAATAAACACAAAAGCCAGATGAGTTAGTAAAACACAGGATGTTCGTGTAACGTGAATTCTTGCCTAGTTTCATCAAACTTCAGGGAACAGCAGTAAGTAAGCAGTATGTTCAACCACCAGGGAGATTTGGACTTTTCAGTAATTATAATAATTTTATTGAGAAGATGAGAGAGAAACTACCACAGGGGTAATTTCAACAGGAAAATACAGGTTATGTTCTCTCACAAACATGCACTAAAGTGAGAAACTGTAGGGTTTCATTTTATCTGGATGAGTTGAGTCTCCTTCCTCACACGACTGAATGTCAGAGCAGCTCTTTATGACTTTATCACTCTGTATTCCCCGCTGTCTCTTTCTGTTGCTGTCTGTGTCTTTATTCCTCAGCTCTCTCTTGCATTTTAGGGGGTTTACTCATCCTAATCCGTATGGGCTCTTAACCAGACCTAATACTTTTCATTCACACCTCACCTCTCTTTTCGCTTTTATCTCTTTCCTGTCCTCATTTCTTTGTTTCTTCTCCCTCGGTCTCTTAGTGTCTACCTTTACTTTTCCCTTTCTTTTGCCCGTCTGTTTTCTGAGAGCTCCTTCCTTACCTGAAACAAGACAAATCCACAGTCATGAGCACTCATCTTTAAGTTGGCAGAGATGTTGGCAGGCAGAGTTTCTCTCTCTGAAACTGTCTTCCTGTCGTCGTAGTGTTTAGGTTTATCCTGGACGAGCCTCATCAGGGTGTCCCTTCCCTCTATATCTGTCTTCATAGTTTGGGCCCTGTCTGCATTGTGTTACGCACCCATTAACAATTTCACCGCAGCACTGGACCAGAGTCCATGAGGATTTGTGAGTGTTAGATGAGAGAAATGACGAGGATTCATTTGGAGAGAGTTTGAAAGTACTTTTGTATTATTTTTTACTACTTAAAAACTATGTTTTTGATCCCCGTGGGAAAATTGTTGTTGGACAGCTGCACTACTATGGGGTTTCAGTGTCTTGTCCAAGGACACTTAGACATATGGCCAGGAGGAGCCAGGAACTGAACCACCAATCCTGGGGTGCATGGATGACTGCCTGCTCAACCAAATGAGCCTGGGTGTAATGGGAAGGGGACCAAATGGGCATTACATACTGTGGCTGTGAAGCTTCAAGCAGAAAATAAACAATGTATGAATTTTCTGAAAGAATAAAGTTACATTTATTCATTTGTAAAACATTTTGGTCCCATAATCAGTGTTGAGACACATTTTATTAACCCTACAAAGTTGTAGGACGCCTGCCTGTAGAGCAGGGCTCCATAATAACCCGTGCTGTTGTGAAATACTAGCCCTGAGTTTGGTTCATCTGAAAGTATAAACAGCTCTATTTCACACAGACTTTACTTACTCACTGGGTAAAGCAAGGCTGACTGAAGCCACTGAACCCTGAATATCTAAATTTGCATGCTAAGCCAACCAGGATGAGGTAATTCAGCCCTGTGGGGGCTGCTGCTATAAACAGCAGCGGTGACACAGCTTGTCATACACTGTACTTGAGCTCGCAAATGATGACTATTCACTCAACAGTAATGTTGTTGAATGATGCACTGATTGAGCTCAGCGTCAGTTCAAGCTAAAAAGACTGCAGGATATTGGTGGAGAGAAAAAGAAAGAAAAAGCAGGTTAAACTCAACACGTTGAACAGTCTACGGCAGTATCTATACTGTAGGATTGTTAATATAGCGCACTGAGACTATGATACAATTTGAGTTAGTCGGATGTACCAATCAATTTTTATTCCCTAACAGACAACATTTTTTGAGTTGTGGATTCATTAAGACTCTGCAAATGTTGAAAGAATGTAAATTTAGCTCTTGTGGATATGACCATATTCATGTTTTGAACCTCTCCCATCAGAACACCTCATCCCTGTGGTTCACAGTTATGCTTAGATGCGGGCAGGACAGTTGAGTAAATTCGCGGTCATGTTCCTGGAAACTCGTTGGCTAACACGACACATATTCTGGAAGTATCAGGTTTAAACTGTTAGCGGCCCAGGAATGAAAACTAGAGTTTCCGAAAGCATAATAAACAAAACTAATAAGCTAAACTACATCTTGTCAGCAACTGTTTTAGAGATCATACTGACTCTGTGAACTGATGGTCTGTTGATACTAATGAGTCTAATGTTTCAAATTTTTTACAGCTGCTAAAACTAAACACACTAGGTTGGATCCTGCTTCGCTCACGTATCTCAACCATTGTATACTTTGGCTGAACACAACTAACACTTTAAATGTGCAAGCACACAGGCTGGTCTGTGTTAGAGAGTTTGTTCTCTCTCACACACATTGTATGGCTAGACATCTAAGAACAGCAGAGTCATCTCACACTGTTGTGCGTACGTGAATGTGTGACCAGCAGTGTAGAAATGGTGTCTGATCGTATTATAAATACATTGAAATTCTTAGCAGTGCCTGGCTTTGATGCAACAATTACACAAACGATAGATCCAAACAATAGACAATGTACATAAAATGCATCAAACTGTTGTGTATATGTGTGTGTCTGTACACGTGTTAGTATGCACATTGATGTATGTGTCTGTGTTTGTAGCAAAATGTGAAACGGTCAAATAATTCTGTAAGCACTTGTGTTGTTTTATCCCAAAAAAACAGTGTCAGGTGCGTGTAGCCAAGATAAGCGCACTGATCATAGAAAAAAATGGCCGCACACTGACCAAAAAAGTAAAAGAGGGCTCTTCAGAGTCCAAAAGAATCAATAAATATGCAGCATGCTATATATTGTAACTATATGTAAGTCTCTGCTGCCTTGCTGGTAAAGGTCAGTCCACGCTTTATTTAGTATTCCAGGCCCAGTGAAGCATAAGTTCTACTGGCAGCCTTTCAAATCATACAAATCTCCTCTTTTCAATAGGTCATGAACTTATGAACTCTATCTAAAGTCATTTGCTCTTGGTCTCAGAACATTAGCCGAATAGGACGGTTCAGCCTGCTGCCTTTAAAAAGATCTGCACAGGTATTCAGAAATTAAATTATACTAAAACTTAACATTCAGAAGTGCTTATGAGGACATGTGGTTTTGGTTGAATGCAGACATTCAGAGTTAGACCTGCAGAAACACTTCTGCACTCATAAGGTGATCTCTATCTTCTCGTCATACTGTTCACTGAGCTGCACAACATATTTGAGCAGATCGTTAACAGATGATATATAACAATACTATAGAGAAAAGTACTCAACTCAAATTCAGATATCTGTATTGGGATTTCAGTGTGTTGAACTTGTACTACAGGTGAGTTTGGAAGATAGAAAGCTTACTACTGCATAGACTCAAACAGCAACAATTCATTTTCACCATCACTACTCAGTGTTCTGCTAAAAAACAAAATGCATACAGTTAATGTTATTGAAATAATACGACTCAAACGTACAGGTCACAGCACTGAGGTGGAACCATCTATTTTGATCAGCAAGCTTAAAACATGTATGGATCTCATTTCACTTCTCCAGCTGTACTGGAACAAACTTTCCTGAACTAATCCATCTGATAAAAGGTCAACAGTTGAAGCTCGCCACATTCACCACATAACTGATGACACTTCAGTTAAAAGTTTTCCCTTTTCCCCTAACAATGTAGTGATTGCCATTCCCCAAGTGTTCCATGTTTCATGTCAAAGTTGAAATGGATGATGCCTTTTTTTCAGCACTGAAAAGATTTCCTTTATAAGCGCTTAACGCACATTAAGAGCTTCACGCTTATCTCCACACAGTGTTTCAGCACCCTGACCAACAGCCTGTACAGCAGGAACCTTATCAGCACCCTGCCACCCGCATCGCCACGCAGTTAATAAACAGGCATTTGCAAACAGTTGCAGGAAAATCACAAGGCCATAAGAAAGCACATATGAAGCCCCTACAGGCATAACATGTGGAGAACATTCACAAACACAAATAAATACTCGTGCACGGCTTAATCAGCAGCATTTTTTAACAGCCTGTGTATTAACTGATCTATGGAAGCACCAAACCCCAAGAAATCACTTACATAGAGGGTTAACCAAGTTAGCATAATCCCCACTTGGAGAAACATCCAAAGGTAGTTTGTTCTCTTGAAGTTAAAGAGCTGGTTCACCAGTATTCATAACTTTCATGGTATTGAGCTGCGTAGATGATTTTGGTTTAACACAGATTTTGACACATCAGAGATTCCAAGATTCCTGCCATCACCTCATTACAAAGGACAGGAGTGATACCAGTTTTTGAAAAACGCAGTTGAGAATTTTAAACCACAGCATCTGTTTCCAGAATTAGTGTCCCTGTTAATGTGGGTAATCCACAAACCTCACTGTGATCGGTTTACTCTGAGATGTCTTTCTGCTGGAGAAATATAAACACGTCTTGGCAATGAGATCTACAGGCTGTTCAGAGTTACTCAAAAGAGATGTTGCCATTATTTGGCTCTGTCAGCAAATCTTGAATTTCTCAAAATCTGGACAAATGTAACTAAAACTAAAATGTGTTTCTCTTTTTGAGTCGAGTTGCTTTTTTTTTTTTCAGCGAGCTGACTCGTGACACGCAGCTGACCCGGCCCCGTCTTTGTCTTGCGGTTTGTTTTCAAACTCCTCTACTTTAGAGAGTGGCATGCGTTCAGCAGTCCTGAACCTCAGCTGCTCTCTCTGGAGAACTATTCAACACTGAAATTAAATATGCCACTGACCTACGCAAGTGAAACCAATGCTTTGTTTTGGCTCTTCCCTGACAAGTTTCAGTCCATCAAAGTTATTATTACAACTATTTATAATTTCCATAATTGCTCAGCTCCCAGCTATACAGCAGATGACTGGCTAAGATCACTCTGATTTACGCAACTATTTTCTTTCTGATTATGATTGATGGTTCTTTGTGTGAGGAGATTATTCCTATATTTTTCATCATCCCATTTATATTGGAAACCCAGCCAGAATATATGACTACAGCTTTGACACACACTTTATTCAGTGGAGCATGAAACAATATTTTTCATGGTCACAGCCTCAATTCACACAGCTCTGTAAACATATGTATTACTGATTTGCAGTCCCCCAACTGAAGTCTTCCTCTAAGTAAGCACTATCTGTCTGGCAGTGTGTCCCATTTTTTCTCACAGAGCACAATCTGCTGTCCTTATCTGATAAATTACATTTAATTTGTCTCCCTAGGCAAGTGAGCACTTTGTAAAAGACAATAGAAAGGGTATAAAACCATTTAAAACTGTGTTGTTTCCCACACCGCTCTTATCGATTCCTGTATAATCTTATTTTATTCATTTGTGCTTTTCAGTTAGGTTAGGTTAGGTTACTTTTATTGTCTCCTCAGGAGAAATTGCTTTGGAGCAAGGAAAACCGCTGTACACACAATCACTTCATATCAATATACGATATACATATATCCATAAAATCATTAAATAGTAGTTCATAGAGATAAAAACATCAAATTAATCACAAATTAAACCCATTCCTCTGTCCACCCCCACGAAGACCCTCATTGATAAGTTTGACAGACAAGAGGACAAATGAATTTTCATATCGATTGTGCTTCCAGTGTTTTAAGAACGCACTTACTTACTTTTAGCTGTAGCTTCTTCTAATCTACTCTGCTTTTGTATCACGGTGCACTCTAATTCTACCCTGTTAAAATAAGCACAGTATATGTACATTCAGATATGGTGTACAGTATATATATATATATATATATATATTCTATAAATCCCATGTGAAGGTATAAACCAAAAACTTTCATGTGTGGCATTCTGCCTCAGACCTATATGTTCACACTCAATGTGTTACTGGGTTTCAGATATGTAATTTTTTTTAAAGGCTTCATAATTTCCTAAAATAAATGTTTAAATATTAATATATGTTTTAGCAAATATTACCCAAACTATTGCTATTGGTGGATTAATACACATTTGGTGCTCTGGTGAGTCATACATCAGCAAAGCAGTATTTATGGGATTGAGACAAAATAAATTACAGTGTGTATGTTCATGACAAATAAAGAACACGTAGCGCAGTGCAACATCGAGGCAAATTGATATGTTTTTAATCGTTGTTGGACAATGATGGAGCTCTGGCGCAGAGGAGTAAGATACGTCAGGTTTTGGCAGCACTTAATACTGTTTATCATATTGCTTATCTTTTTTAAATGATTTGTTGACAGTAACGGCATTTTGAAACAATTTAAGGTTTTACTCCCATTTACATCAAACTTGGCCAACATTTTTTTCCCGCTCTCCTTTCGCTCATCTCTGGTTTAATTTCCAGCTGTGCTCTAATCAGCCACCCACGTTTGTGTTCACATGTAGCCAGAAAAAATCGGCCAGTCTCCGGTTGCCCCCACGTCAGACGGAGACAAGGTGGACCTGGAGGCCTTCAGCGAGTTCACCAAGATCATCACTCCTGCCATCACCCGTGTTGTTGACTTTGCCAAAAAACTGCCCATGTTCTCGGAGGTGAGTGGTGGTTAATAGTCTCGAGAAGCAGCCGGTGAGGGAGTGGGAGTCTGAGTGTATGCACTGTGACATGTAGCAGACGCTCCAGGTTTTACTGGGGAAATGTGTGATTTAAGAGTTCAGTTTGTCTGGTAGAATGTGAAGAAAAGTGTTTGAGAAACTACAACATGTGGCATATAAGTTATACTTATACAACTTAACAGTGTACTGCCAAGAAAACACAAATTTTTTGTTTTTGTTTTTTTTTTTGGGTGGAAAAGTGTTCAAGATTCCACAAATATAAAGTTTGAGCATGCAGCTCAACATGCTGATCATCTACATCATTTAGCTATAGCAGTCAAAATGTGCGTATGACTTGGAAAATAAACTGAAAATCAGGTTTTGGTGGTGGTGACAATCGGCTAAGTACTTCTGCTCCTCTTTGTCCTGCCTTAATAAGAAACATGTAATCATGTAAAACTCGTAATGAGACCTTGTGATTGGATAATTATCAGGGTAGTGGAGTTGTTGTCTATTGGGACAGCTGCTGTGTGTGTGTGTGTGTGTGTGTTAGAAAGTGTTGTGAGTCTACAGCGTAATGAATTACGAGAGAGGAAAAAGTTGTAACTGTAATCCATTACCATTTTGCAAACATTAATCAAAGATACTTTTGAAAGTAGGGGACTTCACTTTTTATAATTTGCATATTTTAAAGTGAAATTCATCCAGTTTATTGTCTTATTATACAGATGTCACTATTATGATGGATACTACTATTTAAATCAGTGTATAAACCAGAATAAATTCATCATACTGCTGCTGGATCTATTCATTTTAGAGACAAAGGAATTCAACAGTAGCAGATAAGATGCAGAATTTTAATAATCAGACGCTGTGACAGATAACCAGACAAGTTTAATGTTATTTTTTATTCACAAGATTGTAGATTATATTGTGAAGAAACCTTTATTCATCTGATGAAAGAGAGAAAACCTGTTTAGCCTACATGAGATCTATTCATGCTACTGCAGTGAATCACTGATAAGAATGCACAGAGACAACCACAGCACTTATCAAACCACTAAATATTAATCTACTGCTTTCCCACAAATTGAAAAGGCTGAAACAGCATTAGAAGCATTTGCTTTAATCACGCCCCCCAGGTACAAATTTCTAAGACAAATCAAGCCATTGATTTCCAATTAATCTGCTCAGTAGTCAAGAGCAGCTAAATGAGAAACAAGCTTACATTAAAGTGAGATTTAATTCTGCACACCAGTGTCTGCAGATTTAATAAAATGGGTTTCAACTGAGAGATCCTGATATCCGTGTAACTCAGGGTGTATTACTCACAATCCGTTTTCATCAGGAATGAAAATGTCTGCATCTTTTTAATCCATCTTCATTTTTTTATTTTTTTTACCATATTCGAGCCGTTCTTGCTTCCTCTTGCAGGATTCTCACTAAATTAATAGTTAACTCGGCACCAAATGTGCAAAACCTGGGATTCTTTTAAGACATGTGCTTTTCCATATCAGTTCCTGAAAACTTTTTGGTGAAAAATGTACTTCAATCCACTGTAGATCCCTGCTGAGCCTCCGTTAATGCATCTATAACTTTAACAATATGGTGGATTGGAGCAAGAAGGGAGGAAGAACATTTAAATATCTCTTGGCTCACAGTACTGAGTGCACCAGCTTTTGTGTCCCCAGTCGCAGTCTGATCTAATGCCAGACATCCATCTCAAGTTAAGTGTAAAAATGGCAAACGTTCAACCTAGGAATAGATGAGATTTATTGTCTTGATTGCTTCCTCTTCTTCTCTGTATAACAAGAAATTATTTTCTGTTTTTTTCTCTTTGCAGAAACTGTATGAGTGCTGGACTTGCCCTTTTATTTCTTTATATGTTATTTCATACTTTGTATTATTTTTTAATAGTGCTAGACATACTCATACAATAATTTAATATTATTTATATAAATAAAGTGGAAAGAGTTAGAAGTAAGATGCAAGAAGAAGAAGAATCGATTTGACTAAAGTGGAACAAATGCCAAATAGAAATTAGGAACTGTATCATTTGCTGCTGTTTTTCACATTATCCCCTATAATTTCCTCTTTGTAAAGATTGTTCTGTTGTTTTTACATCTTTAAATAGTTTAGAATTAAAGTTTCCATTAAACATTAAAGCATATTTTGTGCCCACCAGCTGCCTTGTGAAGACCAGATTATCCTGTTAAAGGGCTGCTGCATGGAGATCATGTCGCTCCGAGCTGCCATTCGCTATGACCCAGAGAGCGAGACGCTGACGCTGAGCGGGGAGATGGCTGTGAAGCGTGAGCAACTCAAGAACGGCGGGTTGGGCGTGGTGTCAGACGCCATCTTCGATCTGGGCAAGAGCCTGGCGCAGTTCAACCTGGACGACACAGAGGTGGCGCTGCTGCAGGCCGTGCTGCTCATGAGCTCAGGTTGTTGACATAAGAACTCTTTTTTTTAAATATTGATGGAGCCTTTACTCTGTAGTAGGTGACTGTAACATCAGTAATGAAGGGTTTTTAAGCTTAATGTAATGTAAATGTATATTTAATATTTTAGTATATATATATAGTATATATATATATTTATATTTAAGTATATATTCATGAAAATTACAAAATAATTAGGTTTGTGTTTTTTGTTTGTTCATTTCAATCTCAAGGCTGCATTTAAAGACAGTGAAATTGAGCATAAAAATCACTTTCACAATAACTTGTTTACTGTAATCATAGCAATCACAAGATTAAAAGTTACTTGCAAA
Organism: Sandelia bainsii; assembly: GCA_032362345.1. NCBI lineage: Eukaryota > Metazoa > Chordata > Actinopteri > Anabantiformes > Anabantidae > Sandelia > Sandelia bainsii. The sequence goes on along the minus strand of JAUMHL010000012.1, from coordinate 16,833,812 downwards.
GTTACAGCCTTTTTTCCACTGAATTAAATGGACGCAATTCCATGTCAGTACAGAAACTAGCAGAAGGAATGTTGCACCAACACTAACATATTCCCTGCAGACTAGTGTGTTACTGTTTAACTCGCCAGCTTCAGTAATCAACCAAGTAGCCCTGTGAATAGTCAAGACATCAAGAAATTGTGTTTTTTTACGGTTTTGTACTTCTCATACCTTATTTGTTTAATGTTTCTGCCTTTTAATCATCTGTTTTATCTTCTAGTTTTAATTCCGAATAGATTTGATAACATAGTCAAAAAGATTCAGACTTTATATGTGAATCAGATGCTGCACCTGGTTTCAGAAACTGCTCCCAACTCTTGTCGTAACAGTACATACAGTATTGTATTTTCCAAGTGTTCACTGAGCTGAGTGAGTCAGCATTTCCTGTCAGAATGCTTAGACTGAGTCTATGATTGCTTCTACGCCACGTTTCAAATCCTTTTCCTGTCAGCTTCTCTCACCCTAATCCTCTTCCCACAGACCGCTCTGGCCTGACCTCCACGGACAAGATTGAGAAGTGCCAGGAGACGTACCTGCTGGCGTTTGAGCACTACATCAACTACCGCAAGCACAACATTCCCCACTTCTGGCCGAAGCTCCTGATGAAGGTGACGGACCTGCGGATGATCGGGGCGTGCCACGCCAGCCGCTTCCTTCACATGAAAGTGGAGTGTCCCAACGAACTCTTCCCCCCTCTTTTCCTGGAGGTCTTCGAGGACCAGGAGGTGTGAAACACAGTTGCCACCGTGCAAAGCGACGAGGAAGTTGGGACAAACTGGGAGATGAGAAGGGCCATCATTTTTACACGGGATGCATGGAGGGAGAGTCCTCTCGGCAGGAAAAAGCATTTCTCCGACATCGCATTTACAGTATGTGGTTTAAGAACTGGAAACAACAATAACAGTAACAGCACACCAGCAACAGCAGGAGAGTCGAGCAAACAGAGGATTTTGTTTTTGAACACCCTCAGCTTCACCTCTTTCTCCTCCTTTTACCTACCCCTGTTTTACAATCTGTGTGGGGGCCCTTCTGTCTGAGCATGATGTCTTATCTAGTAAGAGTTGTAGCCATTTGCCAAGACACACACACAGATACACACAACAAACACACACACACACACACAAACAGCCACAGCCTGTACCACCTCAGTTCTTCAGAGCGGCGCTCTATGCAGGGGGCCCATTCCCTGTCTCTGGTTCTTCGTAGCGGTCACAGATTTACATATTTTGAAGCCCGTGTCTCCAGCTTCAAAGCTGGTCAGCACCTCTCAGTATTATTTCTGAATAAGTGTTAAGGCAGTAATTCAGAAAATATGGACAACAGTGACATATTTTCTCTCCCACTCATGCAGACATGCAATCAGCAAACACTGCACACTGAAACTTCAGCAGATGCTTTATTACTCTGATGTTTAATGGCTGTAGTAATGCTACCAGACGCAGTTATTATAATTCCTCAAATTAATCTGAGCCATTACAGATGTTTTTGGAGCTTCTGCTTCTTGGATACCAGTGAAACCGGTGCTATATTTATACAAGGCTACTCCAGTTTTATGAAATTGTGCAGACCATGGCTCCATATCTACCTTCGTTTTTGTCACTGGACCAGCTCCTGTGACATTCAGTGAGCGCACACACACACACACACACACACACACACACGAGCAGACTTGCCTTGTCATTGCCCGCGCTGCTTGTGCCAGCAGCCTTGCATCTTATGAATGACAATTAAGCCCTTCTCTCTCCAATGCAGTTACTGCATTGAATGCAAGAAAGTGAGAAGAGGTAGGAGGAGGGGAGAGACACTTGGTAGGGGAGAAGAGGGAGGAGCAGCAAGAGAGAGAGAGAGAAAACAAGATTTAGTAGCTGGACTGTAGGATCTAAGCCAGAGTTCAGAAGTAAATCTCCCACACCCAGCCTCCAAAGAGGTTTTGAATAGCAGCAACCACCAGCAAGACAGCAGAGCTCATCTTACACACACACACACAAACATACTGTAAACATGAAAACACACATCACCTCAGAGTAACATGAATGCCTCATTTTATTGTATGCACTGCTCAGCAGTGTTGATATACAGCCCTAACCTGCAGGGTTTGTACAGAGTCCTCTCCTTGAGGACTCTGCTCAGTGTGGCCCCTCCAGGCTTCCATACACATTTGCCTTTTTTTCTTTCAAACCATGGGCGTCACTGAGTGCAGGCAAATGCCAAGAAGGCTACCATTTACCTCAAAATGGACACACCCCCAGGCTGAGGCAGCAATACTGCCCCTGTGGTGTCAGGCACTACCTCACCTCTGTGGACACAGGGCACCTGCCCACAGCCTACACACAGACACACACCGTTCAAGTTGGCACATGTCTAGAGTAACACACGAATGTGCATAATGTTTGCATAGGTGTACACTTGTAGTCATGAAAAGACGAAACACTCACAGCACACACACAAACACACACACACCCTCAGTGCTATCACTTGGTTGAAATGAAATACCACTGAAGACAGGAGGGCCAGCCATCCCCCTGGAAGGTTTCAAGGACTCCAGGGAATGGCACCCATTACATACGGATTATCTCTTTTTGTTGTATGGGACCAAGTATCATCTTTTGGAATTTGGATTTTCCTGTTTCTGTCAAAACAGAAACCAACTCACAGAAGCAGCGAAGGACAGTTTGGATGTGCAGCCCAGCTCACATTCATCTAAGCAAGCAGCAGGAGAACAGCTAACACACAGTGACTGAAAACCCGCAGTGGCCACGGTCAGGGTCATGCATAGGGGGCAGGTTCCTTCTGCATCATGGTGACCTTCCACAGTCCACCTATGATGGCTGCCATTGAATCTTGATTTTCATGGAAGCTTTCTTTCATTTAGACATATAAAGATGGGATTCAGACTCCACAGCTCATTTAGTCTCATGCACTTTACCAGTGCTCCCCACTATAACAGTAACATCTCATGGCAAACACCCGCGGCACATTTTTCGGAAGTGTTGATTTGATCGTAAAAGCCCACTGTCCATTCCAGTTCTGGGGCCAAGCCAAATCAAACTTGGTTTACCACTCTTACAAGAAGAGAATGAATAAAAAGAGAGACTAAGAAAACCAGTGTTATGTTTAATGCCAAGCAGTAGTTCATACTGTACAGGATGGGTTATCAGCACCCCCTCAGATCTACCTAAGCAGAGGAACATGTGGCAGGGATCATGGGTAATTGTCACTGCTTCAAAGTGATTCTGGGAGGAGAGAGGAACTGGAACACCTTTGGGCTCTCAAAAGAATCCCTTCCTCAAGCACATCACCTCCAGAAATTCATCACATGCCCCACTTTACTGTAGCCCATGACAGCATCCTTCCTGGAGCCTAGCTCAGACTGAATTGCACCCTACCACCAATTATAACAGCCCCCACCCAGCCAGGCTGGTGGGAGTTTTTGCACTACTGCAGCAGTTCTCCCTTTTATTCCCTTACTCCAACCAGTGTCTCTTGTTGGATTACACATGAGTTTCCCCCAACAAAGCTCATCCTGGTCTGCTCTGTGTAACAGAAGCTGGCAGTTGAAGTGGGCTCAGTCCCAAACCTGTCTTGTAGTCGGTATCTAACCAACAGCGCATGACCCTCACACCTTACCCAACCCAGCTACAGGGGTAGAGAGAGATTCCTCCATAGGAGTGTAGGGAGGGCTGTGTAGCACTTACTCATTCTCCCTGTAGCACTCATTTTCCCATCATCCTTCCTACAGCAGAGTCAGTCCAGTGACGTTTCAGATTCGGAGCCCTCCTCCAAGCAGCCTCCTTTTCATCATCATTCTCTCTCCACCTCTCCTCTTCCCTAAGCTCCTTAGCTGTTTTAGTCACTCACCGCTGCGTGGGTTGCCCTACAGTTTGACCCAGAATCACAGACACCAAATTCAGGTCCAGATCCAGACTGCTCCCTTGTGGGACAAGGCTGGCCGTAACTGCCCTTTAGAGTGGCGCCACCGAATGAATGTGAACAGCAAAGCAGTGGCAGCGACGTGAGGATGCGAGAGGAGAAGAAAACGCGCGGGGGGAGAAGAAAACGCGGGGGCCTCGACCCCCACTGCCATCGTCGACATGAGTGAGAGAGGCCGATGGGGCTCGTTGTAGAGACAATGTTAACAAACGCTCAGAGAAAGGGGATGTGACAATGTAGGAGTATGTACGGTCTCCCCCTTCTGTTCCCACAACAGCCCCACATGAGCCCCCTGCTCCCCTCCGTCAGCCAGCTTTCATATGGTGAGGATCAGAAACAGATCCATTCCAGAGATGCAGGTTTGGAATTCCAACATCTTTGTAAAAGAACTGAAAAATAGAAGAAGAAAAAACATCTTGACGTCCTTTGTTCTCGTGAGCTGACTGGGTCTGTGTGTGTGTGTGACCGTGGGGGGTTAAAATGCTGCTTTACCTTCTGAGTCTGATTTAGATTAAGAAACAAAAAAGACATGACTTTAAGAAAGACTCCTGAACAAAACTATTGGAGATTTTTTTTTTTTTTTTTCATTTTATCATTGTTTTCTTATTTTTCTGTTTGTTTTTTGACGCTTAAACTGCTCTGTGTAAAAGATGAAAAAAAAACAGCTGTAGTCACTTTTTGACCATGCGTGCAGTGTAACATAGAAAATATTTCACGTCTTTTTCACGTCTGTAGTTTTGTGTTGATAAGCCAACTGATCTGTCTGTCTGTCTGTGTGTCTGTCCAGTTGTCCGTCCCCTTTTATCAGGAGGAATTTTCAACCAACGAAACAGGAATTTCTTTTTTATATTTTGTTTCATTTTTTATTAAATATAACTTTGAAGAAAAAAAAAACACAAACAGGAAAAATAATGCAACAGAAACTGAAAATACAAAAAAAAAAAAAACTGAAACACAATCTTGTCATACCTCACTCAACACAAAACTCAAAGGAACTTGGGAGGAGTCGTATTTTGCAGACACATGTGAAAGTTCAGAGATGCATATATAGATTTAAAAAACAAAGTATATGTTAAGATAATATGTGCTTGTCTGTGCGCATCGGTAGAAGTTACAAAAGGACTCGTCCCTCAAGCTTTGGTGCTCTCTCTCTCTCTCTCTCTCTCTCTCTCTCTCTCTCTCGTGACGTTAGAGATCATCTGCTAATGTGAGCACTTCTCCAACCTAAAGGCACAGATTACAGACAGTAAACTTAAAATGTGAATGGCCCAGAGACTGAGAGATTATGACCTTTTTTTTTTTTTAATGGCTAAGTGTTTCATGGTATTGAATGTAGCTGACAGGAGGGGGCTGGACCTGAGCTCGGCACCCACAACCTAACTTCCACACACCAGCAGAAAATATAGTTGTGTCACATATACGTTACAAACAACAACAAAACTGAGAATATATATATATATTGCCCATCTGCAAGGTGCAATACTATGTTATGTATTTTTGTATGTTTTCTGTTTTAAAATTTTCTTTTCCTTTCATTTACATTTTATTTTGGCCGTAACCAAGGATGTAAATACAGCAGCGTACAACACTCATGATTTATTGCAACAAAGCAAATTTAACTGCTCCATCCCAATGTCATGTAAGAAGGGGAAAAAAGCAAAGTACTATGTGATGCATCTGTATGTGTGCACACTCTCACGTGCATGCTGGTCCATATTCAGTGCCCTGTAACATTAATCATAAACCCTGTGCCTCCTATTGTTTGCAAAGAGATAGATTTATACCCCTTGTATCCTCACAGCAACATGACACGCTACACATGAATGCCTATACTTGTGTGTGTGTGTTCATCAGATCAGTTCTTCCAGACTATTAATGTGAGTGTAGCCAGCAGCCACAGTGGCTAAAGGTCAGGCGGTAATGGGGAGCGGGGTGGTTGTTTTTTTTGTTTTTTTCCTAAGTAATGTGGGACATATAAATGGAACGTCAACAGGGATTTATTTAGCTTGAATATCAGCTAACCTGGCTGCTACACACCCACATTATAGTTGGAAACATGGATTTCCCCATTTGCCCACCACCCATTGGCCTAGCATAAGCCAGCCTTAAAATCTAGTAGGTAGTCTGTCGAGTAGAAACGTGTAAACGCCCCATTTATACTTGATATTTATGGTATTTGCAGATAATTGAATACACTTTTATTTATACTAAACCACATACATACAGTAAGTCATAAATCTGATTGCATCCCTTCTCTGCTACATGCAAATCAGCCCAGAGGGTGGTGGTGCAGTAATGCACCTGTCATCACAAGAGACAGACAGTGGCTAATCATTTCACGGGAGGAGTAAACTTTACATATTAGTGTTGGAGAGGTGGTTTACCTTTGAATCCATCTCCAATGTTTCCCTTTTTTTGGTTGCTGTCTAGCTGTGTAGTTCAGAAGTATAAATGGGGCCTTAGATGTTGATTACAGTTTTAACACTGCTTGGTTAAAGCTGAAAGTAATTTTGGTCTGTGCCCACAGATCACACCCCACTGATCACACTCAGGCAAACAGTGTTTTGCCAGACCACAACAAGCAAAGAGAGGTTTTCCAGCCTGGCTTTGCAGGGCCTTTAAGCCCATCCCTCCATAAATATTATGATCTGGGTTTATTCTTACATGTTGACACATTGGACAATGGTGGAGATTGTCTGTGATGTTTTTTTTTTTGGTTTTATGGTTGTGTTTGTGCCCCCCCACCCCCTTATGCCAAATGTTTGTGATGACATGCAAGTAGCAAGATGTCTATGCAATTTCCCTCCAATTCCCTGTGAAAGGCCAGCTCAGCGTAACAACAGCGAGCCGGTCTTGCTCATGAAATGAAATTCGGCCTGAATTCCAGAGGTTCTTTTCGTGACCTTACGACCCTTGCTACTTTGTGTGGGCGAGGGTCCGGACTTCCCGGGTGAGCTGGTCTGTGGCCAAGCTGACCGGCTGGTCTTCAGGGTCTGCAACTCTTTACGGTAGTCTGGGTCTCAGAAAACAAGTGGAAGGGGAACTGGGGATATTGTGGAGAGTAAGGATTCTATGAGATGTGCTGTTTTTTGTAAAATGCTCAGAAAGTGGTGTGTGTAGACTTTGTATGTGTGTGTTGCTGGGATGTTTGGGTACCTATATCTATTTAATGAAAAGCTCTAATTTTTTCTGGGTTGTTTGGCCACAGAGCCTCTAACTCCAAAATTTAGACAAACCCCTAAATTCAATCCTTCTGCAATATGTGTGTGATGCTTTAATTCTTCTACCCCGTGACCAAGATCATGTAATGCTGAGCAGGTTTACTTAACCCGTTACCGCTGCTTTTTGAGACGTGAGGAAAGAATTTGACCTGATTTACAATTTCAAATCTTTAAAATGAAAAAAAAACAAAACCTACATCACTTGACTGAGGTCAACATTAACAGCCTGCTAACCCTCAGTTGATGGTTAGTTAGTTGAGCACTAAACTAAAAAAGCACTTTGAATGGCCCTGACCAGTCCACAATAAGTGGACGATTCTTTAGTGGTAATGATTGTGACAAGATAAAATATAAATTGCACCCTAACCAAATGCCTTTTGCACCATTTAATGTGTTTTAAATTAGCTTAAAAATAAACACAGCTGTAGCCTTCAGGCAAAGACAGTTAATTATAACGTTTACAATTATTTTTTAATGAAGTGCAATAAGTGAGTTAGTAAATCTTTAGCTGTTTGTTTTTTATATATATATATATATATATATATATATATGGTTGGAAAATAATCTCATGATTGCATTTAAAATGCACCCCAACCCCCACCCACAAGAGCATCAGTTGGACCCACTCCAGACACACACATGCTCACACTCAAACACACACCACTTTTTGTGACTGGGTAAAGGAAGCTATTGAAGGATTCTCTCAGGTAAAAGAACATTTTTTTAATAAATGATGATGAACCTTAGATGAAACCCCATTGTTAGCTCTTTTTTTTGTCTTGTAAATCTTCTGATTTACAATCAGCAGTGTACCCTTTTGTCTGTTCAGTCCTGGATTAGAGTCAGGATTAAAAAAAAAAAAACTTGCAGGTTTCTAAAACTTGGATCCTGTGTCTGCTTCAGCCATAATTGCTTTCTTAACCCTAAATGAAAACACTTCTTCATGTGTGGAGATGATTGAGGAGAATGATGTGTGTGTGTGTGTGTGTTGGGAGTGTTTTGTCTTTTGCTTTGTTGTTGCACTGTATGGAAGCCCACTCCTGCCAAGAAAAGAAAAATAAATGCTAGGAATGATCAAAATAAAAAAGTACTTAAGTCAAAATGATACTAATTTACATTTTTTATTTTTGTGCCAAAATTATGAAAAAGAAAATCAGTATTCATGTCCCCTCATACGTTTGACTAAATATCTCAAAATAATTGTGCTAAATTTGAAAAAAGTTATATTTCTGACTTAAAATCAAATCATTTTGACTCTACATTTTCATGACTTACTGTCATTTTGAGTTAGTTATTTTGTAGTCTCTTTATTTTGACTATTATACTTTATTTATTAAATCTTGAAATAGAATCTCGTTTTGATTTGGAGTCATAAGTTTGACTTATATTATTTTGTGAACTTTGTTTAACATAGTTTTATTTTTAAAGTAATCTTTTAAATTACACTATCATAATTAAACCTTTTTTTATTATTCCTAACGTATAGATTTTTACTTGGGCTGCCATACCACTGTGAAAACACAAGTCCGTTTCGCCTTTTTCAGTCCAGCTTGAGCATATGCTCCTAAATAAATCACATTTTCACATCCACACAAAAGTTAATTCAGCTTTTACCTGTCAGTCTTTGCACTTTCTCCTCAGCAATTCCAGCTTTCCCTCACCCAGCTGGCTCATTAGTGTACGTAGAGCGGTACATGGCGAGCCAAGCTGGGCGGCGCATCCACTCTTTGTGGAGGCCGAGGAATTGGCTTTGTTCCTCTGTCCGCAGGCCTGTTCTATTTCTGTGTGCTTACTGTTTAACTTCGTGATGTACTGAAAGGTTGGCATGGCTAAAGCCACCGCTGTGCATGTATGTAGGCGTGTGCATGTGAATGTCGGTGTCCACGTTCACATGACAGAACTGTGTTTGTTGTGTGTGTAAGTGTGTAAACGCTTTGCTGTCAACGTCTTTGGTGCTCATTTCGGTTCCCTTTCCCTTCTGAACGCCCAAAAGCACCTTTTTAGGCCAGAATTTATGTTATTTTGATTGGAGAATGTAACATTGTATTCAGCACTCTAACAGAGACTAGAAAAGGAGGGGGACTTGGGAACCCTTTATATGTGAGGGTGGTGGTGTTGTAGGAGATGAAAACTGAATTGTAAGAGGGTGTAATATTTCAAAAGAAAAGCTGCACTGATTCCCACAAAGGTCAAAATGTTGCTCGCAGATACTGCTGCAACTGCAGTCCGAGGCCTAGCAATTTAAGTTTTCTCTTTCCAAATGAAGACCTTATTGATTGCTTTTGTGTCCCTCCTTCTCTGTTGTGTTGTTGCACAGCGTGTTTCAGGGCACTAGAGGATTTATTATGAGGGCTTGCACTTGAAAATGCATGCTGCGGAGTTGGATCTCTGGCGTGGAGTGAATTAGGCTGCTGGGTGGTAGTAGTTGAGGACTCCTGAGAGTGTGTGTTTTGTTTTTTTTGTTTTTTTCTTTGGTTATTGCTACACACAGTATTAAATGATAGCCATCACTTATGTATTAATGGCTCAGTATGTGTAAATAGGGATTTGTACTGATCATGAGATAACACTACACCACCTCGTCCATTCACTGCTCTGCACTGTGATCTGGCCACTAGACATTAATGGAATAGCTTTGATAGAACAATGATATTACCCTGTTTTCGGACTGTTGCCTAGTACTCCAAATTGTAAGGAAGAATTGTTTTGTGGCGTCAACAGGTTTTGTGCTGCTCTGACTATCTACGAGGAGATTTATATTTGTGGGGGATATTTTTGTAAACGGGTGAGAAATCACATGCCTAGACAGCTAAGAATGTACACCAATTAGTTTATCTATTAGTAGTCTATCCTCAGATAACTAGACGAGAGATTAGTTAAATTATGTGATGTTAGTGTTTGAGATTATGTGATGAAAAAATATGCAATGTTTGTCAGGTGGAAAGAGTTGGTTCAGAACTGCTCAGGTTTGATAAACTGGCCTTAAAGGGTGCTTTTTGTCGTCTTCTTTTTTTTTTTCCCCACCCGCGTGCTGTTGGTCTTATGTGACTCCTTCATCTTCTGCTGTGCTGAACACATGCAGCACACAAGCCCACTGTTGTATGTAAACCCAGAGGAAACGTCTCCGCTCAGCTGACTTTGAAACTTAAAGAAAGGGATCATTTAATTAACCGTTCCTGCTCCGTAGTACGTCCAGGCCTCTTTACGCAACACCAGCAAATCACCAACAACCACCTCTTGAAGGCTCCATGTCCACTGGGGAAGGTCTTTACTGAAACACCTTCTTGCTCACGTTGTTTTCAACAGAAAGGACTCAGTGTTGCATGTACAGGAAGCTTAGCGTGCTTATAGTATGTACTTTCAACAAAAACTAACTGCTTCAAAGAGGTTTTCAGTGTTTGCTTCAACAGTAGGAATCACGTTTTACAAAAAATAACACCTGTGCGGAGCAGCTGGTGTTGGGGTTATGTTGTACAAATGTCTACAAACTATATGTGTCTGTATTTACTATCTTACATCCCACTGTCCAACATGTGATAAATTAAATCAAAGTAAACGATGTAGGAGAGGAAAACCTGAATGGGCCCCTGCAGGGTCGGTAAAAGGTCTGGACAGTGCATTTAAACATAACACCTTTAGAAAGACATGTGATCTGACATTTCAGCAAGGTCAAAGAAAACAAGTGTGCTGTAGTTATTGTTTAAATCTGCAGAGATGGAGCTTTTCTAGATTTTCAGCCTGCTCAGTACATTTGGTTGACATTCTACAAAAAACATACAAAAAATAAAGATGCATGAGCTATAAAAAAAAACCTTCAGTACAACAGCTAACTATTTAGTTTTGTATCACTCCTTCAACAGTTCCTTGCTTCACTGTGACTGCAGAGGCTGCTGGGAAATCTATGACATGTTCTGCAGTCGCTCAGGGGTCACGACCTGCCCGGTCAGGATCAGGGATAGTTGGAAGGTGCCAAAGATGAGACGTGGGTTGTTTTTTTTCTCAGTTGTGTTGAAAGCATGTCAACCTTTTGTCACAGCTCTACATGCAAACTATGAGTTAGGGAAGACCCATTATCTCTGGAGACAAGATACTGACAAGATTCGCTACTGTCACTGAGAAAAATCTCCTGCTTTGAAATTGAAACTAACCATGCAGCATCAATGTAAAGCTTGTGTGGAGTAACATAAAAAGGGCTCTAAAGTCAGTACACCACCAAGATAATGAAATGTCCATGTGCATAAGCAAAAGGTAATAAAAATTCTGATAAAAATCTGTAGTAACGTTAAACACTGGTGGTGTGTAGGTTATAGTTGTAAAGAGTTTGCAGGTACATCCTGGGCTAGAGTTTGCTGCAGAAGAGGACACAGCATGCAGGGAAACACATGGCCATTCACTGTACTAAGGGTAGAGATTTCTTCTTATGTCTCTACCCAGAGGTGTCAGTCGTATGTTTTCATGGTAATACAAAGAGTAGCAGAAACAGTTATGTGTTTTTCAGTTAATTTCCCTGACGCTACTAAGTTTCAGTCTTTACCTCTGTTTCTGTCTTTATTTAAGTCTTGGACGACGTCACTGTCACAGACATGGAAAGCAAAGGAACAATATTCAGGATTAATTCCCACGAAGCACAGGGGCAAACAAACATGCAAAGATATCCAGTCGAGCTTTAGGCAATACTCTGGGTCAAATAAAGACACGCTATCTCGTCTGTCAAATAAACACAACCACACACGCGCAGGAAACCTCCGAATATCTACTGTGATCTCCCCTCGCACCACCCACACCTTCATCCCACCAAGCCCCTCCTCGCCTGGACCTGTCCTCCCCCAAACCCCCTGCTGTTCCTGAGCACCCACCACCTTCTTTTTCCTCCTTCCCTCCTCTTCCCTCCTCCCTTCATGAGTCCAGTGGGTGGTGTGTTGTCAGGTTTTTGTGGTGGGCTGCTTCTAACAGGTCCAGACAATCAGCGTGTTTGTAAATGTCAATGTGTGATTTTCAAATCTTTGTTTATGGTCAGGGTTTTAAAGGAAGATATTTTTATGGTAATTGTCGCTGGTCTATTTTACTATATATTTATGTAATAAATATGTGACTAAATTTACATCTCACTGCCTCTTTGGTCTGTTATTGGCTCCCAGTTCTCCAGCCAGCTACATCATGTTCTGGGAGATTTAATCAATGGACTAATAAATTAAATCAACAAAAACTTTTTCTTGTTATCCCCTCATTGTCTCTTTGTTTTTCACTGTAGTATGTTTAAGGTCATCACTGGCAATAAATTGGAAAATGTCATTTTTCTGTCTGGATTATATTATACTGACGATGTAGATTGGTGAGTTTGAATATGCTCTAGGATGTGGTTTTAATTTATACTCCTGACTCCAGATCAATGCATCATATCAGTGTTTATTGTCTTAACACACTGAATAATCATCTGGCCAATAAAAAAGATTAAAATTACATTAAACCTCACTTACTCTGCAGCAAGCATGTGCAGAAGGGAGCGCTCTGGAGGCTCAAGCCCCTGTCTCTTTCCCAAGTCAATCAGGGTGGCCCCTCAACAGTGGAGCCTCATCCACTTTTTACTATTACTGAAGAGTTTTAATATTTTATCTATTTCCCACAACAAACACCTGTGAAAACATTTGTTTCCACATTTGTAGCTCTCCATCAATCAATCTATCTATATAACCTTTTTTTTATTTTATTTTGTGTTATTTAAGACATAAAGTAATAAAACATAATAAAAATACATTATACACAAATGTGTTGATAAATTAATTATATTTAATTCTACATCTAAATGGCTCCATTCTAATAAATGTGTCCCTGCCTCGGAGAAAGTCTCTGCTCTGCAGATTAGTTATAATAGATGGAAATGGAAATGTCCCAGTGTACAATAATCCACGAGCACGTAATGCCTCTTAGATTGAGAACAGCCGTTTGCCAGTAGAGTGTGAGCACCTCTCTTTGGTGAAAAATATTTACATAATTGAAAACCAGTGCACTTTATACTTGCATGCAACACAAGGACTTAAACTCAGTGGGCTGAAATAATGGCTAAATGAAGAGTAAACAAGGTTTGTCTGCTCAAATCAGTGTTAGAGAGGGAAGACGGGCGCTGGCAGCACTGCTCAGTTCATCAGCACGTCACAGAACATCCTATCTGACTTATTGACAGATCAAATCAGGTGCCTCTCTGAGCACTGTGAGGTTTCCCATTGAGAGACAGCTGGTCACAAGACGACAATGGCTAATTCTTCAACCTAGGATGATTTTGGTGTCACAGAAGGAAAAGGTTGGCCTGCACGCATAGTGGGGAGGAAACATTACTACACCTTCCCTGTTAATCCTTATGTCATGGGTTTATGATCCATGTTTTTACTGCAAGTTGGAGCAATTTGGATTAAGGTTGGCAGCTCAGCAAGTTGTAGAAAGGCTGTCATCAGCTCCCATGTGACACTTTAAGTGAGACAGCAAAAATATGGAGTAATAGTCTATTATTGTATTATCTTATTTATAAGATGACATCATCTTGTTTTTGAGTATGAGGGTTTTGTGTGTTTTTGTACCTTATGTTACACCGTGGATCCAGATGAACGGCTTTTCAGTCCACTGTTTGTCTGTGCATATTGTGGGGATCTTGAATGTCATTTCTGTGGGGCAAAAAATGTACCAGATAAAATGGGCTTTTAGGTTTTCAGTGTAAAATGTAAATCATAATGTAGAGTAAGGTCTGCAGTCAGGGCCAGGTTATCAGAGGTCACTTAAGGGTGACATGACACGAGTTTGACAGTGTATCACCATCTGGTGGTGAAATGATAAAAAGCATATTGTCACTGTCCTGGAATAACATTCATGTTCAAGATGTGAGCCTTTAAGACAGACAGCTTTGTTCAAACCTAAAGATAAATACATGCAGATTAAACTGCACAGACAGTAGACTGGATGTAAAATGTAGCACAATGTGCTACATGTGAATTTTAAGAGAAAGAAATAATAAATAAAATAGAAAATTATGTTATGTTACAGGATAATTACGTAGATACCAAACTAAATACCTGTCTTCAACTTTGTTAGTTATACCATTTTCTATATTATTTTAAGCCATAAAACAATATATAATTGGTTAGAAAATAGCTTTGTTTTAAGCTTTGTACATTGTATTTTTTTAAATACCCAAAATTGTGTTTCACCTTAAACCATAAAAGTATTTATACAGCCAAATTAAATCAATGATTGGGCTTTTTGAAGCAGTATTAATAGAGTTTTCTGCTACTTAGGGGCAGTGGAGCAACCTGAATTTCACCTTATAAACTTGATATGGCTAATTAGCAAACAGTTGCTGATTTACACATCCAGCACACGCAAAGCCACATCAGCATTTGAGTCATGTTTTTCACCGCCTAACCAATGTTAACCAATATTAATTCTCCTTTTGCTTCTGTTTTTGGGCCCCAACCATCTCCTGAAAGAAATGCATCTCTTTCCACAGCTAGATGCTAACTTTGCTTTTCTATCATTTGATTACTAAAGATACAAACTGTTTAGTTTATTTTTGATTGGACTGAGGCAATAACCAAAAATGCTAGTGTTTGTCGTGCACACTTCATATCAGGTAACATTAAGGTTTAATATTGTCTGTTGTAAGTATGTATATGTGTCTTAAGAAACTAACATTAGGATTATTAATGCTGATGATTTCACTCATAACTCCCTAATGCATTAGCTAACTTGGCTAGCTAGCTGTAGGTTTATACACTCGATAAAACAACAGGTAACACCCAGTTGGGTTAAGTAAGTGGAACTTAACTCGGTTTTGTTTATCCAACTAAATAGTTAGAACAACTTAAATATTTTAAGTTGCTTTAACTATTTAGTTGGATCTTACTTAACTTGAGAAGGTGTTACCTGTTGTTGTTTTTTCAGTGTAGCTGATCATTCAGGACACATAACGCGCTTAAAAAGTTACGAAAGAAATCACCTAACATAAATACTCTTGGGTTTCCAATTTTTGGTTAATGTCAAATGGCACAAACTTTGAGAAAAATACTAGCAAGACAAACTATTTAACCTCACCTGATATAAAGTGCGTGCTTACAAACATGAGCATTTTTGATGATTAGCCTCAGTCCAATTCTTTCATCTTATCGTGTTAAACCACAGTTTTCTTCAGTTTTCTTTATTTATTTTTTTGACTGGCACTGTGCATCACAGCAATTGACATTTTTCGTAGGATATAGCGTCAGGTGACTCATGTTTGCCGCCATTTAGTCTTTGTTTCGCCTCCTGCTAACACAGGGACGTAGTCAAGGGTCTCTGAAAATACTGGTTAGTGCAGCTTTAAAGATCAGAAATCCTTCACTGCCACTTGCTGAGCCTTCAGACATTCGCTTTGAAACTGCTCTACAACTTTTCCACTCCACTTCTCAGTTTTCAGGAAAAAACATTTGCGTGAGACAATTGATATCACAGCTTCCGTGGTTGTTGTAGGTGACTTGTGAATCAATGTGATTTTATGTCGTGCTGTTCACTTTCACTTGTGCTGCTCTACATAAGGAAGAGTAGCTGCAGTTTGAAAGTGAAAAGTCGATTCTGACTCATCTGGACAAGTGTGTAATTGGGCCTGTTGGTGTGTGGCAGGTGACGTGAGTGACTTCAGAACCCAGTTTTTATTAATTTGGTGAAGGCAGAGTGGATCTTTTCTAGTCAAGTCCACCATGTGGGTGGAAGCTGTTGTGGGGGCTGTGATCTCATAAAGGCAGCTTTTCCGCCAACCAATCCCTCGCTAGTCGTTTGGACACTAGCCCAGCCCCCTCGATTCACCCTCCTCTTTTCCTCTCTCTCTCTCACACACACACACACACACACATACACACTTTATGCTCCGTGCTCCGTCATAGTAGGAATTTTCCACTCGGCAGCAGGAGAACATTGCAGCCAGCTGTGCTGTCAATTGTAGTATATGCTCGAATCTCAACGAATGGGTGCAGACAACCTTTTTCTTCCAGCCACATCTCCCTGGCTTTCCACATGTGCATAGCTACACACATGCACAGAACCACAGCCTCACAGAGCAGGGGGGGTGCTGTACGTGATGCAGTCATGTCGGCCAGCAGCAGGACTTTTTTCTGGCGAAAGAACAGCATGGAAATATGAACATGGGTGTTGTGCACACTGTGTACGTGGACAGTGGAGCAGAAGAATGCAAATCCAACCATTGAGACCCAAGGGAGACAGGACAGCCTGCTAACACCTCCCCCTCCATCTCCCCCTCTGTCTAAAGACTCTTACATGGATCAGCTCCAGCGGTCACTCTTTTCTCTCTTCTCTATTTACTCAGTCTGTTTAATCCTCACAGTCTCCCCTCTTTTGTGTCATCAGCACTCACCATAGAAATCATGTATAAACTCCTGAAAGGACATCGAGCGCAGCTATGTACATGTAGCATGTGTTCTGTGTACATTAGAGGCCTCTTATGTAACTGAAACCAACCCCCTCCCTTTTCCTGTTGCCCATACATATCCCTGCTTCCTCTCGAATCAGGTCAGGTGAGGACGGCACAGCAAGAGAAACTGCTCTTAAACAGTCCCATCGTTGAAAATGTACGTACCTAATCTGAGAAGCCAGCACCATACAGGAGAACAAAAAGGAGACGGGAGGGGGGGTTCATTTTTAAAATCACTGACTGGATCCGTAGTAATGTGGATAAATTGACAGAAATATATAGATTCTGATTCCAAAAGCATCCAGACAGTGTGTACTTTTGGTCTGAGGCTGTTTTCCATGTCCATCCGTTCCATGGAATTCTTAAAGGAAGTTTTGGGGAAAATGTTTATTGAGTTTCTTATTGAAATTTAGATCAGAAGAACTGGCAAAATAAGATCTCCATGATGTGTAACTAGTGTAAGGGAACAGTGAACTACTACTAGATTTGCAGTAGCATACTGTACAGTATTTGCACAGTGATTGAAGTAGTTAAATTCATTTCTTGCCATAGTTAACTAGTGAAACTGCAAACGCAGATGGGATTATTTTGTTTAGGGATATTATAACACCTGTGAAAAATATTTGGCTATAGTTAATAAAGTAGACATAAAACGCTTAATTTAGGTTAATGTTTTATTCTGGGGCTCGAATGGTACATGATTATGTCCTTTATCAATTTAAAAAGTGCAAATACATGCACCTCTGGTCTAGTTTGAGCTCCTGGGTCTTCAATGCCCCTTCCCTCCATCCCACTCTGTTCTGACTGGTCAGCTTGTAGAAGTCTTCCTGTGGACCGAACTATGCCCAAAGCAGTGGTTGTCAGCACCACCCCTATCTTTCGCTGGCTGAGGATGCTGCTCAATAAACTGTGGCAGTACAACATCACACAAATATTTCATTTCAAATGTCAGCTTCTGAAATCCAGCCACACGTGTTTGAGTCACAGTCTGATTCAGAATGTGAAAGTGGAGAAGATGAACAACCTCAACAACAAAGGCTACAACAGGATGTTTCCATTTGGTAAATATTTTAGTCACTAACTGTATCCGCTGTTGTTCTGTGGTTTTGTCTTTGGAAAAAATAAACAAAGTTCATTTTCCTTCACATCGGAAAAAACACTTTCTGTGAGACATATCGACCTCTGCATGGACACTCCGAGTGGCACTCGCCGTGAGCTGTGGCAGCTTACCAGAGAGGGTGGGTGGCACGGTGTACTTAGAGCGTGTAGGAGTCCAAAATGGATGCCATTACTTAATAATAGTGGGATGTTTTATTTTCTTTTATGTGTGACCTGTTATCAAGTAGGCACATTTTGTAATGAACTCAATGGAAAATGTTTCTACATTTCACTTTTATGGACTAAACAAGCAAGATACACTAAGTTAATAAGTGAGCTTTAGCAGCAATAGTAGGTGTAATTTTAACTTAGTGAGAGAGGAAAGATGTTTTCCTAAGGTAATCACCTCCTTGTTCTGGCTTCATATTTAACTCAAACTACTAAACTAAACTACTTTTTGTCATTTATGTTTTACTTCCAATCCCATGGAAACAGTTTGTGCGAGGCCTTATCAACAGTTCAACAGGCCAAGTGAACGAATAAATGTTTGACAGGACTGTACGGAGCCCCGACTTCAACCACATCTACTGCAGCACAAACTGAAACACAGACTGACCGTATCACCAGCATCGGTGGTGGTCGTCGCTAATGCTCCTGTTGCTGAAGGGGAGCAAATCTCTGCAGCGTGACATCTTTATAGGAGAATGGAGGCTCTTAACGCGGCAGATTAATGCCCACGGTTTTGGAATGAGATGTTTAACAATCATATATGAGTGTAATGTTGTTGTAGGGTTCACACACTTTTGGCCACATAGTGTAGATGCTCAGAACGTTTGACAGTATTAATCTTGTCTCCAAAAAGATTGTATTAGTTGGCAGTGTTTATTTATTAAAATATGATTTTCCTGTACCAAGACAGTAACCATGAGTCAAACACCTAAATAAATTCCAGATTGTATTTTGTGAAAGGGGGATAAAAAAAATGCACTGACTTGGAAAAGATCATGTGGGACTTATAGCGAAAACGACCTCTTGGGATGGAAGTTTCTCTGAGAGAAACTATTACACCCTCAATGTGTTGCAAGAAAACATAAAAATATAAAGTGTGTGCTTTTAAAGAGACAAAAGTGGAAATGTGAGAAATGTGATGTGAATCATTACCAAGGGTTACAGGGGTTCAGTGCTCATCTGGTGTTTCTTCCTAAAATTATAAAATGTCCGAGGTTTGAATTCAAAATCAAGCTCAGGCTTAGTAAAGTTTCTGCTAAATGAGAACTGTGTTTATAGAAGGGTAATATGGAGTACATTTATTAACACAATAAGCGACAAAGAAGCCAGCTAGACGCACAGAGAGTGAGGGAAGTGTTTAAACAGACAGACAGTGTGTGTGGATGTGTGGGAGGATCCATACTAGGTCAATGTATTGAGGATATGGAGGGTTAATCTGGGACAAGGGAGGAAGGATGTCTCCCATGTCCTGCATACTAACATATACTCCCAATATAAACACAATACGTCTTATACAATACACTACAACGACACCAACAGTCACACAAAGTGATACAATGAGCAGTTGTGATTTACAGGTTTATATTTCTCCCTTAGTAAAACACCAAATCATGAACTGAGACTGTCGTGGTGGAAGCCCGAGTTAAGTGGTTAAGATTTATAGAAGCCAGAGTTCAAATGTTTCATGTCATTTGTAATTCATTATTGTTTATGTTTAACACTGTGTTTTGTATCACTCCAAGCAAGAATCTATATAAATGTTTATATATGATGTTACTTATTAAGCTATGCATTCATATTCATTTTCATAAGCAGTGCCATTGATACGCTGCTATAAAAGAATCATTTTCCACTTGATTTTGGGAGAATATAAATCTGAATAAATAAGAAATATTGGGAAGCATTTTGGGCAAGGCCTTTTCTCTCATCATGAGATATATATATATTTATGTTAAAAAATCTTAATTGCATCAGTGCTACTAAATACAGAATTGCGCTGTATAAAATTATACAGGCAATGAGGCCTAGTACACACAATGTATCCCAAGGTCCATAGCTACATCATATTTGGACCCACAAAACCTAAAACTTAACTGTTAAATGAGTTAAATTGTGCATATGTCTGGATTCAACTTTCTGGCAGAAACTACTGAACATCGCCGTTGGCAACAACTGCTGGAAATGTGCATTAAAAATGTACACAAGCCAAATTCAATTCATAAAACAAGGGTCAAGATCCTAACACAGAGAAAATATAGAGGCTGGATTCAGTCTTTGTTAAACCAATGTGGGGTGATTTCAGGTTACCTGAGAGTTTTTGGCAGTCTTCTCTTTAGACTAAAGCAGATTGTCCACTCCAACTAAAGTGACGTTTTCCATTTAAATAGGTGTTCCTGGACGTGCCCACAGTGAAATCAAATGTTCTGAACTAATTTAAAACAAGTCATGACAACATAAACTCCACCTGTCCTCATTTTTCTTTGCAGAAGTAGGGGACCCTTACTTTAATGTACATTTGCATATATTTGACTGTTTTTCAAGGAACAGAATATAAAGAATCAGGAGTGAGCACAGATAGATTAAATGGAAGTAGAGTGAACTGTGAAAAGAGATTAAATCTGAAACTTAAATCTAAAATCTGGAATATTGTTGCACTCTTACAACTCATGTTTATTGGAGTTCATCCATACATTATGTTACTTTTCCCACCTGGACTCATATATTCGTGGTGTTTATTGTGAAATATGATATTGTACATTTCTTTTTTGAGGTATTTTAGCGCCATCGTGCGGTACCTAAGGGCAGAACAGGCAACGCTTACGTATTTCCGGTAAAGACGGAAGTGGAAGTTACCACGTCCAAATGCGTTTACCTTGTCTGAACGAAAACAAGACTCGTGGATAATGGCAGAGGGTGGATTCGACGAGTTATCGCAGCTTGAGTATTTGTCCTTGGTGTCCAAGGTCTGCACGGAGCTTGACAACCATCTGGGAATAAGCGACAAAGATTTAGGTGTGTGCTTTGTGGCTGGAAGCTTCTCTAACTGACGAATCTTGGCTAACTGGCTAGCTCATGCTAACCTTGCTAGTTGTTTTTAGCTAGCCATGGTGTTTAGCTTTGTTAACGCTGTTCTGTGATGTGTATACAAATGCTTTGTGTATAAACGGAAAGTTAGCTCGGTTTGTAGGCTCTTAAGATTAATCGTTGCTTTATGTCCTTTTTCCAACGCTGCTGTAACATAACGGTAACCTAGCTTAAGCTAGCTAAAGTCCGTTGTTCATCTAATTTGTTATTTTATTCTCTCGTAGCTGAATTTGTCATCAGCCTTGCTGAAGAACAACCGAGCTTTGACGGATTCAAATCTCGTTTGCTTCAAAATGGAGCCGAATTCACTGTAAGTTCGACGCTAAAGACTGTATTTATGGAGTGATGTAGCATTAGCTAAAGCATCAGTTATCTTCAACCTGCTAAATGTATTTTGCGTTTGTTTTGTTGTGTGTGTTGTAGGATTCTCTCATCAGTAATTTGCTCAGACTCATTCAAACTATGCGACCTCCATCCAAGGCATCTACAAGTAAAGGTAAGTTGTTGTCATTATAAGTAAATTATATTAAGCTAAACAGAAGTATACTGTCTGTAATTTTACCACTTAATTGCTATATATCCAAACGACAAATGTCCATCCATTTTCAGCTTCTGAGGCTTTGGTCAAACCGAAGACAGAAAAGGACAAGTTGAAGGAGATGTTTCCCGCACTGTGCAAACCAAATGATCCAGCACCAAAGGTATGTGGCTTTTTGACTTGTAATACCACCATTACTCTTAATGCAACTTTACACCTTTACAGATTTTCATTTTTCAACAATTCAAGGACAGAAAAGAGATATTGTGCCCCCTTTGTGGAATGCTTAGGCCGCTGCATATCTTGCACAAGCATAGCACAAATGAGTCTTGACACCTTTATGATCAAACTGTCAGCATGTCTTGGGATGAGAGGTCTAGATGTAATTGTCTGTAATCAGTTCCACTCTGAAACTGCACAGTACGTTTGCAGCTTTACCACCACTATGCACCTAACTGTGCTTTGCAGCCTGTGCCTTACTAATTACTAATATTGTTTTATATAGTAGCGCGTATGGTTGTCTATAACTCAGACAAGTGACCAATGAACTGTGTAAATGGTAACTGGTAACAAACTTACACACCACTCTGATGAAGCCTAGATAGATAAAAGGGTTTTGAGAACTGAAATGCCACATGCTTTAGCCTTAACGTTGAAGCTCGCATTAGTATGCGTCTTGGAGTCCAGCTGCAGGAACTGATTTAAACCTTGTTAAATGTCAAAAGACAGCATCGTGATTTGTAATTGTCACAGGATTGTAGACACCAGGAAAATTATGATGGTGGCAACAGTTTTATTTTTGGAGGTGATGATTTTGAGGTAAATGGCAGAAATACAGTGTTTGCATTACAAAGTAAGAGGAAAGTGTGACTGGCCAACACAGAAACTCGATAGAAGGCGTCTCTATGTTGCAGAAAAGGTTTCAACGGATGTTCAGAGATATTTTTTTGTTATACTCCTCAGAAGCTATTAGATGAGGATGATGTGAAAGTAGCAGCTGATGCCATGAAGGAGCTGGAGATGTTTATGCCCAGTGTCAGTGGGACTGACTCCAAAGGCAGCAAGAGCAGGTAAGACAACACATGGTCACATTTTCTTTGCCTTTTTGAAATGGAGCATTAGAAATTTTACATGAAAGTAAGGTTGGCTTTGTTAAGTATAAGGAAAAATACTGCAACCAACCGAATATGAGGCTTATTGTCTTAATTCAACTTTTTTTTATTGCATCCATTTCCACTTAATATTGCAGGTCAGAAAAGAGCAGACATCACAGCCGAAGTCGCAGCAGAAGCCGAGAAAAGGACAGACACAGAGACAGAGATCGGGAGAAGGACAGGAAGAGAAGACATCGTTCTCGATCACGCTCCCGATCCAGATCTCGCTCCAGAGACCGTGATCGCCACAGAGATAGAGAGAGAGATCGCGGCAAAAGAAAAGACAAGTCTTCCCGGTGGTCTGAACGTTCACCTAGCCCCAGAAAAGACCAAGAAAGAGATTCTGACCGCTGGAAGGACAAACATGTGGACCGCCCTCCACCAGAGGAGCCTTCTGTTGGTGACATATACAACGGCAAAGTCACCAGCATCATGCAGTTTGGATGCTTTGTTCAGCTGGAAGGGCTGAGGTCAGTTTGAAGTCACTAAAGGGCTGTAAACACAACTTTAATCTAATCTCTACTATAGGGTTCATACATAGCATTATTCAGATATTTATTCTTTTGAGCTGACTGTTAGTTTGTGTATTAACTTAACCTTGATTTACTTCTCAATTTTAAGGAAACGGTGGGAGGGTTTGGTCCACATTTCTGAGCTGCGCAGAGAGGGACGCGTGGCCAACGTGGCTGATGTTGTCAGCAAAGGCCAAAGAGTCAAAGTCAAGGTTCTGTCATTCACTGGCTCCAAGACTAGCCTGAGCATGAAGGTAAGAAAACATTACACAGTATATGTGAATGTGCATAATTTACTGCAGTGGGTTTTTGTGCAGTTGGTGCTTGGTTAATTACTTCATTAATCATATAGTCATTGTGTGTGTTTAATTAAGCACTCATTGTTTAATTAGATTTAACATTATGAGATCATGTATATTTAATTGTCTTCTGCTTTTTTTATTTGCCAGGATGTGGACCAGGAGACGGGTGAGGATTTGAACCCCAACAGGAGGAGAAACGTAGGCCCAGATGGAGGGGAGGAGATCTCCATGAGGAACCCTGACCGTCCAAGCAACCTGAATCTTGGCCACGCCCCTGAGCTGGATCAGGATGACACCCTGGAGCGCAAGAGACTCACCAAGATTTCTGACCCAGAGAAGTGGGAGATCAAACAGGTGCGTTTTAGTCATTTCTGCAAACAGTTTAAAGTGATAGTGGCTGTTAGGTCTTTGAGAAAAAACACTGGGTATGTTCTGAAGGATTTTTCAAAAATCATGTTCCGATATTCTTACTGTTTCTCTGCCCTCAGATGATCGCTGCCAACGTCTTATCCAAAGAAGAGTTCCCTGATTTTGATGATGAGACAGGAATCCTTCCTAAAGTTGATGATGAAGAAGGTAAGATGCTGTTTTATTCCTTCATTATGCAACCAGTTTATGTTCCAGTTTACCTCTCACTATGCAACCATAATACACATGTTTTGCTGATTGATCATGTGTATTGTCATGCAGATGAAGACTTGGAAATAGAGCTGGTTGAAGAGGAACCCCCGTTCCTGAGGGGGCACACCAAACAGAGCATGGACATGAGCCCCGTCAAGATTGTTAAGGTACAGTACACCTCAAAATCATCATCATGTGCTGTTTCCTGTGACGTAAATGAATGTTCAGTGTATTAAATGTTGTCTTGATCTTATAATCTGTGGAAGGTGGAAGAAGCTAACAGAACGGTTGTGCAGCAGATTTCAACACTGTGCCAACATACATATGTAAAATGTGCATAACCTACTCAAATACATGTTAAAGTGACCCCGACGTCTTTCCTCCACTGTCCATAGAATCCAGATGGCTCGTTGTCCCAAGCGGCCATGATGCAGAGCGCTTTGGCTAAGGAGCGACGGGAATTGAAGCAGGCTGCACGAGAGGCAGAGATGGACTCCATCCCCATGGGGCTGAATAAACACTGGGTTGACCCACTGCCAGACGGTTAGAAATCCACTAAATGTGCACATTGAGTAATGTCCAGGCCGCAGATGTTAATGTGATCAGTGTGTAGACATAACAACATCTGCCAGCTTGAAATTAACCTACTGATTGTGTTACCCTCTGTTTTCAGAATTGATTTATTTTGAGTTTTATCTTTGCTTTTGACACTTATCTTGAGATAACAGTATTAATTTTGGAATGCAGCCTGTGTGCCAGAGCCAGATTTATAAAAGCCTCAGTCGAGGCTGCCTCAGATATGAGACTTCCTCCATGCCAGCAGACACCACCCCTCAGGCATGCCAGTTCTGTAAATGGTTATCTTGCTTCCTGCAGCCCCCTGTCTGGCCGGATAGATTTTTCTTGCCATGCTTCATCTGTATCTTTGTGTCCTCCATGTCCTCAGGTGGTCTAGACAGTTAGACAAGGGTGGGCATTATCCTGCCATAAACATGCAAGTCTGGCTGCGACTATAAGCAACTGATGTGATGAGATTTTAATTGGAATTTTAAGAATAGACACACTTTGATTATCTTATGTTACAGCTGACGGCAGGCAGATTGCAGCTAACATGAGAGGTATTGGCATGATGCCCAATGACATCCCGGAGTGGAAGAAGCACGCCTTTGGGGGGAACAAGGCCTCTTATGGAAAGAAGACCCAGCTCTCCATCCTGGAGCAGAGGGAGAGTTTGCCCATCTACAAACTAAAGGAGCAGCTCATTCAGGTGTGTCACAGTTTCTGAGATGTAGTTCTATACTTCACATGACGTTTCAAATATAATTCAGATTAAGGTGTATTGAGAATCCAGTTCAGATGTTAGCTTTAGGCCTCTGTATGGTGCTGACAAAGTATGACAGCAAACAACCCTTACAGAAATGTGTCTAAAGAAAGCATGTCATGGTGGTGGTGTAGCTTTATTCCTGTCCCAACAAAGATAATATGCAAAAGGTGAAATGACTTTTGCTGTGTGTTTGTTAATCTGTCACAGGCTGTTCACGACAACCAGATTTTGATTGTGATTGGAGAGACGGGCTCCGGTAAGACCACGCAGATCACTCAGTACCTGGCAGAAGCAGGTTACACCACCAGGGGGAAGATTGGTTGTACTCAGCCCCGTCGTGTGGCCGCCATGTCGGTGGCCAAGAGAGTGTCTGAAGAGTATGGTTGCTGTCTGGGACAAGAGGTGAGTGATTCAGTTATTTGATGATAATGGTAAAATCTAAACATGAATATTTTGTTATCACACCTTAATTATTCTTGACCATGAGAAACTGAAACAATCTGTATCTAAACTATCTGTATGAGGCATGTATATGTATTTTTTGTTCCAGGTGGGTTACACTATTCGTTTTGAGGACTGCACCAGCCCCGAGACAGTGATCAAGTACATGACAGATGGTATGCTGTTGAGAGAGTGTTTGATCGACTCTGAACTGGGCCAGTACGCCATCATCATGCTGGACGAAGCCCACGAGAGGACAATCCACACTGATGTTCTCTTTGGTCTGCTCAAGAAGGTTCGCAAAAAGAGCCCAAGCTAATATTCATTTTGTGTCACACTGGAGAGGAGGAGAAAAACTTCAAACAGATGCTGAGTAACCTTTGTCTTTCTCAGACTGTACAGAAACGCACTGACATGAAGCTGATCGTAACGTCAGCCACACTAGATGCTGTGAAATTTTCTCAGTACTTCTATGAAGCGCCCATCTTCACTATCCCTGGAAGAACATATCCAGTAGAGGTTCTTTACACCAAAGAACCTGAGACTGACTACCTGGATGCTAGCCTCATCACTGTCATGCAGATCCATCTGACTGAACCTCCAGGTATGATTTGAGTTTTGAAAACACATCTTCATTGTCTCTTTTTCAGTAGTAGACTCAATTTCCTCTCATCTCTTCCAGGTGACATCCTGGTGTTTCTGACTGGACAGGAAGAGATCGACACCGCCTGTGAGATCCTGTATGAGAGAATGAAGTCACTGGGGCCTGATGTTCCCGAACTGATTATTCTGCCAGTTTATTCTGCCCTGCCCAGCGAGATGCAGACAAGGATCTTTGACCCTGCACCTCCAGGCAGCAGAAAGGTGCACATAATCAGCAATAACACAAAAAAATCTGAACAGATGTGTTAGATGTGTGTAGAATAACCTTTATGTCCTCATGTATTTTCCGCAGGTGGTCATTGCTACAAACATTGCAGAAACATCTCTGACAATCGATGGAATCTACTATGTAGTTGACCCTGGTTTTGTCAAGCAAAAAGTCTACAACTCTAAGACTGGTATTGATCAACTAGTAGTGACTCCAATCTCACAGGTACATTATTTCTGTGGTGTAAATGACATTGCTGACATGTTTTGTTGAGGCAGATTAACAGACGACTAGCAGTCCAAAAATGTATCAAACTGAAACTTTCTGATTCAAACTTTTTTTTCGCTCTAATTATCAGGCTCAGGCCAAGCAGAGAGCAGGTCGAGCCGGCAGAACAGGTCCAGGGAAGTGTTACAGACTCTACACAGAGAGAGCCTACAGAGATGAGATGCTAACGACCAACGTGCCTGAAATCCAGAGAACTAACCTGGCCAGCACAGTTCTGTCTCTGAAGGTAAAGTGTCACGCTGCAGCTAACACTACGGACCTTGAGTTTAGGTTTTAATTCAATCATTATACATTTCTTCTCATATTTTATTTTCCTCCACCAGGCAATGGGGATCAATGACCTCCTGTCCTTTGACTTTATGGATGCTCCTCCGATGGAGACTCTAATCACAGCCATGGAGCAGCTCTACACTCTGGGAGCTCTGGATGATGAAGGCCTACTCACACGGCTTGGCAGAAGGGTAAGAAATGCTTTTACTTAATTAATGGATTGAGGAAACGTATGTGTCAGTGTAGATCAGCGTGTGGTTTGTTTTGTCTTTTCTCCTCTGGCCTTCACTTCTCACTTGTCCTCTCACATTACTCCAATTATCTCTCATTTTCTGTGCATCTCGTCTTCTAGATGGCTGAGTTCCCTCTGGAGCCAATGCTGTGTAAGATGTTGATCATGTCTGTACATCTGGGCTGCAGTGAGGAGATGCTCACGATTGTGTCAATGCTGTCTGTGCAGAACGTCTTCTATAGGCCCAAGGTATGCTCAGCAAAAAAGTAACTCTACAAACGGTGTTTTCTGACTGGGTGGCTGTTGATTAGCTTTATTGAAAGTGGTACAATATTTTTCTTGTCACAGTCTGTGGGAACTAATGAATGGATTTATTTAAATCTCCTCCTTGTCTATGAGGAAAGTAGATAAGAACAGTTTGAAGTTTATTATTAAGTGACAGACAGTACACAGAGTGTAGTCTGTTTGTTTTATCTGCCAAGACAAACTTGTTAGAAGATGGTTCACAGTAAACACTTGCCACTTATTTATGAATATTTAAGATAATAAAGTCCAGACCAAAACTCGTGTCTTGACAAATAGCTCTTAGTTTGGAAATGTTCTCCTTACCATATAGGACTTTGCACACAGGCAGTCAGTGGAAACACCAAATCATGTAGCATGTTAGTTGGTTAAACATTTTACTCATTCCCTGTGTTCTTCTTGTTTTTTGTCTTAAAGGATAAGCAGGCTTTGGCTGACCAGAAGAAGGCAAAGTTTCACCAGCCTGAGGGTGATCACCTCACCCTGCTGGCTGTCTACAACTCATGGAAGAACAACAAGTTCTCTAACCCCTGGTGTTACGAGAACTTCATCCAGGCTCGCTCCCTTCGCAGAGCGCAGGACATCCGCAAACAGATGCTGGGCATCATGGACAGGTATGATGGAGTCATGATATGTAGTAAAACGTGTCATTTCATTAACATCCTGTGTAATTGTTAAGAATATCCACCATGCTGTCTTCTCTTCAGACATAAACTGGATGTGGTATCTTGTGGCAAAGCCACAGTGCGAGTCCAGAAAGCCATCTGCAGTGGCTTCTTCAGGAATGCAGCCAAAAAAGATCCTCAAGAGGGCTACAGAACCCTTATAGACCAGCAAGTTGTATATATCCACCCATCCAGTGCTCTGTTCAACCGGCAGCCCGAATGGTACGACAACACCTTAGTTCAAACTTACAGGAGTCAAACAAGAAAGAAATGGGGCTTTTATATTCATGAAGTTACGCTTTCAAACTGCTAACTTCTCACCTTTGTGTTACCAGGGTTGTGTATCACGAGTTGGTGCTGACCACCAAGGAGTACATGCGAGAGGTGACCACCATTGACCCGCGCTGGCTGGTGGAGTTCTCTCCAGCCTTCTTCAAAGTGTCTGACCCCACTCGCCTCAGCAAGCAGAAGAAACAGCAACGCCTGGAGCCTCTGTACAACCGTTACGAGGAACCCAACGCTTGGAGAATCTCTCGTGCCTTCAGACGCCGTTAATGCGTGCAACACGACAAATACCAAACAGAAACATGATGATAAAGTCACGCAGTGGTCTTTTATCAGAATTGGACATGTGGTCAGACCCTCCTGGTTGAAGGCTGTATCCGCACTAAACAAGAAGCAGCGTACTCACTCGTCTTTTTTTCCTCCAGAAGTTCGTAAATTAACCTGTCGGGTGTCGAGTGGAAATTTTATCTTCATTAATTTAGAAAGCCCACAGCTGTTTACTGTTTACAGCACTAAACCAGTAACAAAAAGAAATCCTTGGTCTTTTGAGACAGCTGTTTTAAATCTTCTGTGAGGAGATACTGCAGAACGGTGGACTATTTATTTTCACTCTGCACATGATTTAACATAATATGCTTGAATAAGGACCTGACTGAAATGTCACAGGACCTTTTATGTTTCACTATTCAATAGTCAGATGGTAACGATGGAACAATGTATATGTTTGATAGATTTTGTACTATAACTGGGACAGCTTCCACTTGTCTATGTATCAGTGGCATTATGACAATGTGTCCTTATTAAAAGCTACATATTCTTAAGCTTGTTGAATTGAGTTGTGAACTTTACATAGACGGGAGGGTGCAGAGATCACAGATTTTGTATTCTCGGTGAACAAAAAAATATAACAAAAACCACAAAAATAAAACTACTATAAACAACTTATACACTGAACAACATGAACAATATTTTATTTTTCTGGAGCAAATATACTGTTTAATCTGTAAAATATAGCTTGACAATAAGCTTTATTATGTAAATATAGTGGGAGAAGTACATGATACTGAAACAAATGATTGTATAAGTACCTCAAACTACACTAGTGTTTATATTGTAGATAGTGTCGTGTGTTCACCAGTAGGGGGCAGCAGCACTGAAACGCGCCGTTGGAGCTAAGCTAGTTGGTGGAGTGGTGGTTTTAAACCAAATAAACATCTTCAGTATTTACCTTTATAATTATTTAACATTGACTCGTGTAGAATAAGTGAAAAAAAAGTGTTGCAAACCGCATTGTTCCGCACATAAACCGAGCTATTCCCAGTGTGTGCCCGTCTTGTATTAGCTAGCATACGGTTTCTGTAAACGTTAAACGGCGATTTTTGAAAATCCCAGAAGGTCGTTTTAAACACTTGTCGTTTTTTCTGACGCAATTTTCACAAAAGTTTTGATTCGGAAACACAGTTGGAAAATCGTTCAGTTAACTGATCGTTTTTTCATTCATATTGTAAGAAAAGTCTCCGGGATCTTCTGTAAACGACCTCATATGTTTTTTAATACATTTTAGAGAAACCGACGGTTAGCTAGTTCCGTTACCGTGCGTTTTGCCGGTGCATTTACAGAGCTAACGTTAGAGAGCTGGCTACGTTAGCTTGAAGGTTGATAGTTGAATTTAATGTCTTACTGAAAAATACCAAATATTTGAGGCATTGAAAGACTTTTTACCAGAACATGGAGCACATCTCACAGTAAGTTTGTGGAAAATAAACTTATTTCCTGTTGCTGTCAACATTATATCTGTATTTTTTGGTTACCTAGCTTGTTTGTTTCAGAACACAATTACTTTTTACTACTTTAGATTTGATGTGTTTATAGATTGGTTGTTGTTTGTGGCAAATCAGTCAGAGTTCAAGACAATATTTTTATATAAACCAGATGATTTTGTGTGGATGATGATGGTTATTCCTCCTAAAAGGTTGGTGGGGATGGTGTGAATTAAACTGCCTCTTTTATACATCACAGAGCTAACAGCAGCTTGCGGTGTTTATGGTTTGAGTTTGTGTTGTGACTAATTATTACTTTTACTTCTGATTTCACAGCTCACACAGATGGTGAGCAGGTTGCAGAAGCAGCCATGAAGGAGCGGGACATGTGTAATGCTTTATGTTCGTGGATAAGCTCTGATAACAGGTAGTTTTCTAAAAGTGGGTTCCTTCCTACATCACCTCTTTATAGCTGCAGCACATTGGCAGCATGTGGAGTAAAAATTGACTCCTCTTGTTCTCGTTTCCTCCTCAGGTCAGACAGGAATGAGCTCATTGACAGAGGCTGGGATGCAGACAGAGAAAGCAGATGTAAGCAAAGTCGTTTACAGTGCACATCAGGCGTTTGTGATGGAGAAAACATATTGCGAGTGCAGGAAAAAACGTCTGCAAATTCTCTTTGAAGTGACTGTCCCACAAGTCCAAACAGAGACAATGAGGATAGACGTTAGTATTTTGGATGATGGCTTCTTCACAGTGTTGCATTCATTTTTATTTTGTTTGATTTTGGGGATTTTTACTTTCCTGCTTAAAACACCTTATGTTCCACCTTTTTTTTAATCACTTTGGCACTTTGGTTTTGTATTTCACATTTGAAATATTTAACATTTCTTTTTCACTGACTATTCCAATATACTGCAATATAAGATAACACTTTATTGATCCCCCGAAGGGGTAAATTCACTTGTTACAGCAACAGAGTAAAACTGACATCAGAAGTTAAAAACAACATAACTAAGAATGAAACTAGAATTAATCTAAAATATACTACAAAAATACAGAGTAGATCAATAGTGTAATATTAATAATAACAATATACAGTTAGGGAGGTGAGATACACTAGATACCAAGGTGTGTGAGTTCATGAGAAGCAACAACAGCACTGAACTGACAGGTGCCTTCATGAGAAATCAGGCCGATCAGTCTGAGCTTATTCAGGTCACTTGAGTTCACTGGAAGCGATGGAGACTGAGAAGTCCGAGGTAGCAGGGCCTTGTTTGGCTTCATCCTCACCAGCAGAAAACTGTCCATTTACAGTGAATCGGTTCCTGTAGCCGTGTCTGTTCTGGTCTGTGTTTAGCACAGATGACTCGTCCCAGCACTTCTCCCCTGCTCTGCACCTCCACCTCCACCTCCTCAGCTCCTGGTGGATTCCAGGTCTTCCTCCTGGAACCAGGCCCGTGTGTTGCCGGGCTCGTAGCTAATAGCAGGCTAGCTGTTGCCATATGTAAAAACAATGCTGTATCCATGGTAACGTGTTGCCTTCAGAGAAAGTCACCAAAATCGTCTCACAAACACAGGAGATCAGAAAGATCCCATCACCTCAGAAAAGCCCAAAAAACGAGTTGGAGGAAGACGGACGACAAAAACTCCACAAAAATCAACACAAAAAGAGAGGAGCTGCTGTAACCGGGTGCCACCCAACAGATGCTATTCTAGAAATAAATGTAATAAATATAATGAAATATTCTTGGTAATAGGACTTTACTTTTTCTATTACAGCTGTTAGTCAATGTAATTCATGCATTATTCTTTAATGTCTTTATTTTAGTCAATTTCAGGAAATAAAATAAGAAAGCTCAAACAAAAACACTGTTGATAAAGATTATTAATTTAAATCATTGAACACCACCAAATTTCACATGTAAGACATAATAAACTCTGTCACAGCAACATCCAGTTGTTAAATTCCTTCCCTGTAGGTGGCGTGCAACAGTACATGTAAATCCTCAGCTATAAACTGCTGCTTTCAGGTAGAAAGTATGACGTGAAACTGGATGATGATGGCTGGGCCTGTGACGTGTACTTGTCCATCGTCATTTATTTTACTAGATTGGATACAAATGCTGGTGCTGTATAATTAATATATTTTCTATCGATGTTTTGTTCCTTTTTCTCTGCAGCCATGATGTGGAGCAATCATACTGGAGCTGAAGCAGAGATGGACAGTATGGCCTCTGGCTTCAGGAACCCTGGATAGACCCTTTGTCTGATTGTAAGTACCAGGACTTCTCATTTTTAGTGATCCTACATGGTAGATTTAAATTTGTCCAAGTCAGTGTGATTTGTTTCTAATTTTCAAGCAAATGTGGAACAAATCTTATGTTGAGTCAAAGATTTAACATTTGGAAAAAAGAAGTTTCATCTGTTTTATGTCAGGCCTGTGTCATTACAGTGTTACACTGTTATCATACGATGGCTGGAGATGATTATCTGTCTTCCCGATGAGTTTACACAGGCGCACACACAGACATAATGTGCTGTGACTTTTGTAGCCTCAGGGAGAATCTGAAATTTCCTGGTGACTACCTCTGACTCATAGTTTATAGAAAAAGATGTAGTTGGGAAGTTCGCTATCGTTGCAGTCCATCTTAATCAAACAAAATGGTGGATTGCAGGAGGTTGTGGTGGAAATTTACATCCAGCACAGCTCACTGTTCCTCTCCTGTACAACTAAACCAACTAATAAAAGATGATGTATTATTATGGAATAACCACCTGGAAGTACTTAAACTTATCTCCACCTTTTCCAACTGCAACATAAATGATGTTAACACATGAAAACTGTATATTATATATACTTTTTAGTATATTATGCGAAAAATATTATTCTAGGAATATTTTTGATGCTAATACTTTTTTTTTTTTTTAGCTTTTTTATTTAAATTGTGTTCCCAAAGCCTTAGAGAAGTATTTTCTCCTTTGAAAAGATTCCGTTTCAGTGGTGGCTACATCCCATGATATAGTTGTTATTGAACGTATGTTGGATGATTTTTCAAATGTAATGATCAGAAATCAGGTTTCTCTCGTTGCATCTGTTTGTGAATTAAACTGAACAAAGCCTGAACGTTTTCGATTTCTGCAGAGACCTCATTTATGAGGCACACGTGGAATAAATTTAAACTAGACTTGTACGTTCATGTTATCAACAGGATCAAGCTTTAAAATATGTTGTTCTTTTTATCAGCAACATGATGCCCAGAGAAATTAGTTTCTTAGTGGAGTACTTGAACTCGAGTAGAGAATTTTAAGAGGCACTTCTACTAGTAGTTGAGAACTTTTTTACTGCTGTAGTCAGAGAAACAGGGTTGGTAAGACCACACAATGTGCACACCCCGGGGGAAACTGTACACACTAAGGTTACTGATCATAGTTCTCTCCAGCAGTATTTGTTTATTTTCAGCTTTCCTGTTCTGTATTTTTCACCCTTTCCGAGCCAGTATCTGCGTATCTGAGTGTCTGCTGGATCCAGACATGAGTCAGTATTCCCTCATGATGCTAGGTGAGGCCTGTACGAGGACAGTGCTGATTGGTCTGCTCAAGTAGGCATTTTGCTTTTTACAAAAGGTAAGGTTAAGATAATGAATTCCTTGTTGAAATTAGAGCACAGAAAAGTGATGCTGAGAGGCTGCGAGTGCCCTCAGATACACTGGTTGTTGGTACATTCTCTCAGTATTTCTTTGAAGCTCTCATCCCTGTGGAGGTTCTCTACACCACAGAAGCAGAGTCTGTCGACCTGGATGCCAGGTCACCAGGTGGGGTTGGTGATGTAGTATTCCCTAAACCATGTTGAATTGAATGTTACTGTTGTCCCAGGGACCAGTGATTATTTCATGGAACAGGAGGCCTGGTAGCTCAATGGGATAAGCATCAGACTGGGATGCAGAAGGTGGCAGGATCGAATCTCAGTAAGTCACTTTGGAAAAGCATCTGCTATTTGTGATCATTTATTTCATTGCCCACATTTGACCTCATAATTAATTATTTATAACATGTAAGTAATTATAACCAAGCTAACTGATTTATAAGATATGCACCAGTTTGTTTGAATATGTGCAAGACATGGAGAAAAAACAGCCACTCAGTATTTAACGTCTTTCAGTTTGAGCGCAGTTTCTTCAGGCACTGCTTTGAAGCATCCAGTAAGTGGTGTACCTCCACCCCTCCAGCACTCTCCTCAGCCATCAGCCAGAAAGGTGAGTTCTCCTTGTTCACTGCACGGTTGATTGTGATGAATAGTCTAATCCCAGAAACATTAGTTTGGTTTACTTAGATCTGTTACTGTTGTCTTCCTGTAGATAAATGCTTAATGCCAAAATCATTTTTTTAATCAACAGAAAAATCATAATTTTTCTAGGTAAATGCCAAATGTTCTCAGAATAAAGCTTCTTAAATGTGTTTTTTATATAATTGTAGATTACAATATCTTCTTTTAGACTATGATAGGCAAGTTTTACTATCTTATATTTAAGTTTTTATATAAATAACATACATCTGAAAAATAATTAGTGATTATGGCTGAAAGTCATGATTGTTACCATTCTCTCTTAATCTGCTGCTTATTCTCTTAACTAATTGTTTTGTCTATAAAAGAAAAATAATGGTGACTTAATCAAATTTCTTTTCCAAAAATCCAAGAATAACATTTATTGTCATGAAGGATAAAGAAATGTTCACATTTGAGAAGCTGTAACCACTGAATATTTGTCATGTTTGCACAAAAAAATGACTAAAACAATAAGTTTATTAAGCTGTTTCTGTTTTAATACAGCATTTCTGATCCCACACGCCTCCGCTGGCAGAAGAGGAAGCATAAACCAAGAACCTCTGTAGAACCTTTATGGGGAACCCAACGCTTGGAGTATCTCCCACCGTCAGAAGATACTGAAAATCTCCTGCACATCACATATCAGGTGAACAGAGATGTACTGAACGAGCTAGTAGCCAGAAACGATTTTGTTTTACCAAAGCCAAACCTTCAATTAGACAAATACTAATTAGTTTTTAAAAATGTTAAAATGAAAACATGCTTATTTGCTTTGTTACTGAGTTGGACAAAAAAAACAAACTGATCCCACTCTCGTGTCTGTTTGGTAAATATGTAAAACATTACCAGTAGGTTAGCTTTACTCTGGCCTCTGTTCAAATGTTTCCCTGTTAGGCTGTCTGCTGGAGGTAACTTCACATTTACCTTACAGAGTGTTCCGTTAAACAGCTTGAGCAGTTTAAATACATTATTATGATCAGTCTGTTGTCCCCTCATATAAAAGGGAAGAATAAATAGTTAGCAAAAGCACAAGAAGAAAAACTAGTCTACACTTGAGTTTGGGTATTATTATGCATATTTATTAAGCAATCTCTTCAACCACAGTCATGTTTATGGATTGAACAGGCCTCATGTGAGAGAAATGCAGCTCTTAAAAACAAAACAAAAAAATCCCTAATGAGATTAATTTAAAACAAAAATACCATAGGCTTATATACAAGTGGATGGGGTGGGCATGTGCAAGAGGTGCATGGGGATTCAGGGTGTGTATGATGATGATAGGTTGGTACAACAGGATTTCTGAGGGTAAGTAGAGAGGGTGGGGGCTGGCTTTAGTACATATAGCCTTTGGAGTAGGGCTGGGGGGCCATGGTTTGAGGGGCTTGTTCTGCGGTGTAGGGGACTCCCTCATCCAGGTGGGACAGGGGCACGGTGTCCTCCTCGTTGACGTAGCGCTCGAACTCTGCCTTCAGGCTGGGCCGCTGATTGTCAGGAAAGGCCAGAGAGATGAGGGCCTCGGGCTCACAGACAAACTTGTAAACATAGCGCTCACCTGCCACCTGGAGAGAGAAGACGGCCTGAGTCATACAGGAATTTCAGCTGTAACACAGATCTTACTTTCTCTGTTTTTATACATCCAGCAAATGGTCAGATCTGCATCACAAGTGATTGATGGTGAATTAATTAACATTTAATTTGACTTAAACACTGCATGCTGTTTAAACACAAATCAAGTAAGGCCACGGCAACACTTATGACTCCACGTCCAAACATACTTTTTTGTGTATCCTGATGGATACCATTGTCTGTTTTATCATTTTGCTATTACAAAAGTTGCTTAGTTGTTCGATATTATTGATTTCCATATATTTTACTAGCAGGATGACAAGAAATAGTCTAATTCTTCATAAGAAGGTTCTCTGTAGAAAGGGTTAATAGTTGCAACTAATGGCTTTGTAATGGTTAATAAATCATTTAAACATGCTTTACTTATCAGTCATAAGTCATTAATAAGAACAGATTTGGGTTGTAAGAATTGTTGAATATTTCACTAGCTGGTTTATCATCCCTTCATAATTTGAATTTGTCTTTTCAGCTATCACCCAAGACCCCTGCAATGAAACATTCAACTGTTTGTGTTTTGCTGGAGGATATACATGTGCCAGAGGGAGTTTATTTTCCAGTCTGACAACCCAATATTTTGTTTGACTGATTTATAAAGCATTAGTAACTAATTTTAACTATTAATGTAACCATTAGTTATATCTAATCTTTTCCAAAGGATGCCTTATTACAAAGTGCTCCCATAAAGCAACTGATGTCTGGAAATAATCTTAAAATTACATATTCTGAGCTTATTATTGTTGTGTTTTGTACCTTCTGCATGATCCCCTTCTCGTAGTAATAGCGCAGAGAGCGACTGAGCTTGTCATAGTTCATGGCTGGACGGTTCTTCTGCATCCCCCACAGTCTGGCAACCTGAGGAGAGGGAGAAAGAGGAGGCACAGCAGAAAAGGAAATGGTGGTTAAACTTTCAGTTAAGCTTTGGTGAGGTTCATTTAAAGGTGAGTGGTTATTTAGATGCTTGTGAAGGGATTAAGGATATGAAATGTTCCACAAGTGACACGTCAACAATTGAAAAAGTGTTCGCATCAGCGTCTCTTTTCCTGTAGTTCATATTCCCAAAATCACAACCAGACACGTTTCCATATTGTCACCACTAGGTGTCGTCAGTGTCAAGACAGAAGCCTTTCTGTCCTTCAACTCAACAGGGTCAACAAGCCAAGATCAGGGCGAGTCCCCACATGTGGATTCGCTTCCTTTTTATGTAACTCATTACCACTTGAATGCAACCAGAGTCCCGCAGTGAAAAAAGCGTCATGGCTGGTTGTCAAAGACAGACCATGAAATACAGCCCCAACCCAAAACTGAACTCTCAGCTGACGAGTGGGCACCAACAACCCCACGCAGGCAAGACAGAATAAATCACCTCCCAACAGTGAACGAACTACATGTTTACAAACATCTCAGACACTGGAACAAACTGACACTGGAGATGGGGATTCAGGATTAAGCTGTTGTGTACCACACCTGCCATCCAGCCAACATCTCTGAGTGTGCTCTCAGCACTAATTGCTCTTGTAAAACTCTTACTCCATTCATTTTTAATGTACAGTAAAAAGAAAATGGAAAACACAGTAAGGCCTCTCTGAATTAGGACCCACCTAAGTGGACGCTGTCTGATACATCCAATCAAACTGCAGACTTAAACATCGCAAAAATGTCTCGACTAAAGCAATGCGAGGAGGTAAGAGAGAACGGAGGTGTAGGATTATTCTGATAGCACTTGTCTTTCATTTATCAATCCAGCGTTTCATGTGTTGAATAATGAATGGGGGACTAATGGAAGATGGATCAGAGAATAGACCTATGAGAAAAGTGGCCAAAACATACATCTGAAGCACCTTTAAACCCTGCAAACATAAATTAATTCCAAGAATAACTCATGTTCTCTATCAACACTTCTCCAAAAATCCACACAGTAGTACAAACTAAAATAGTGCTGTATTTCAAACAATATTAAACTTTTCAAAATAAGAGTTTTTGGTTCAGAGATGCCCTCATACTGTTAAACAGTACTGAGCAACAAACGTCTGCATCTTTTTCTGTGGGTTCCCTATTATTAGCAATCATCATGATAAACCACAGACGTGATACAATCACTAACTAGAGTCCCAACTTCTGTGTCAAATCTAGATTCATTGAATTACTTTCTCACAAAATGGTCTAACCTCAGTCTCATATTTGGAATCTCAGCCTTTCACACTGGATCTGTTGACAAGACGTCCAAGCAGTAAACTGAATTTAAACTCAACATGTCTTAAGAAATACTGTATATCCCTCACTGGATTTCTGTATGATGCGACCTCTACTCCTGCCATTTGGACACACAACATTTCTTTTATTTAAAAAGAAAAGCTGCTGCAGATTCAGACGTACCTCTTCAGGTTCAATAAGTTTGAACTCCATGCCACGGCCGGTCCAGGCGATGAAGTGGGCGTTGCCTGGGTCGTCCAGCAGGGCCACCAGGAACTGCCACAGCTGCAAAGAGCCACGACGCTGGTAAGGTGTGCCCTCACGAAAAACGCCACCCCCCTCCTGCTTTACCTCGCCTGGAGGAGAAAAGAGATGGGGGGTCAGAATGTTTATGTGCTATGATGACAAATCAAAATGCTTTGTTTGCATTTCTAATGGGCCGTGAGGTAGCGACTGTGACCAGCTTCTGATGCATTTCAAACATCTTTGTAGCTTCAGCTGCACCATGGTTTATCCACGTTAATTAAATGCATTTTTGGCCATTTATCTGCATCAGACCATTAAGATTCAAACATTAAGGTTCTTAACTACATGTGAAAACAAGATAAGTTTGACTTATACCAGCTGCCCAGTATCTGAGTTCAAGAGCAGGTTTGAATACTGGCACAACTGCATCAGCAGCTTACTAACAATGGTTTAATCACTAAAAAGAAACTGTGGGACTGTCGGTTGGGTTTAAACAAAAACAGTAGAATTTTGAGCGACGTTTTATGGCACTGAACCATAAAACTGAAGGTAATACAAAGGCATATACTGTTGATAAAAAGCAAGCATGGGACGCATGTGATTTGTGAGAAGCAACGTGGGTAAACTCACTCTGATTGGCGTTTGGTTTTTGGTTGTTTACTAGTTACTGGATATGTTGTACACAAGTGTGGGAACATGAGAAGCTCAGCTAAGTTACTTGTGTTGTCTCTCACAGAACTTGCACACTTCAGTGGTTCAACCAGTGCGGACACCCTTGGGCTCTCCACTCAATCTCCTTCAGTGTCAATCACCAACAACACCATGGGAAACTGTTCGTCTCTGTTCTCACCGTGACAGAAGAGCCCTA
Organism: Sandelia bainsii; assembly: GCA_032362345.1. Classification (NCBI taxonomy): domain Eukaryota; kingdom Metazoa; phylum Chordata; class Actinopteri; order Anabantiformes; family Anabantidae; genus Sandelia; species Sandelia bainsii. The sequence continues at coordinate 16,794,160 of JAUMHL010000012.1, read as the reverse complement.
GTTTACACGCAGAAACCAAACCCACTAACTAAGCTTCTGCATACAAGACCCATGTACCTCTTGCACAAGGTTCTCTGACATCTATAAAAGATGATAGTCATGTATAGAGATTGGCGTGAGTAATTGTATGTCTAGGGTTTCTTTTCCATATCTGCTGTCATCCAACTAACACCCTGCCAAATGGACTGTGGTGTGCTAATGAAATTCTGAAGGCAGAAGGATTATGGGCGCAGGAGGCTCACCTTCGAACTTCTCTGGAACCACTCGGGAGTCATTTTCAAACAGATAGCCTGGAAGACAAGAGGAGAATTGTGTTGAAGTTTCAAGGGGCCTTGATCTTAACACAACTACGTTGTTCATTTGGCATGTGTACCAAGCTTTGAATACCCTCCCAACAAAACACAAGGACCTATTCAAGCATGAATAATGTTGAACCAATTAGTGTTCACTTTTCTTTTACAAAGGTAGACTAAAGCACTTCGAGGATTTCATAGAGGAAACCTTTAAAGGAACTTGCATATTTGCTCCAAAGATCTGCTTATTTTTAACATATTTTGGGCCTTTAAGAGACAATCTAAAGCTCATATATGTTGAACACAATTGATAAGCGAGACTTTAAATTCCCAAAATGCTGTGACACACAGTGAGACTAAAATGAAGGATTGACTTTTTGCTGGGGCAATGGTGTGCTTTTTCCAGAAGTTATGTTTATTCAAGGATTCTTGAGGCAGGGGTGAGGCAAGAGCCTCTGCCAGTAGAAACAGAGACACACCGCTGGTAAGCCAATGGAAACACGGACACTCTACGCTGGTTAGCCACAGAGCTTGAACCAGTCAAGATTCAGTGTAGATAAAGCACTGGAGAGGAGAAGACTGCACACATGCTAGAGGAACAGGCTGACATGTCTATGATTCCTTTTAGTGAATAAATAATAGTTCTAATTTAGGAAAGGCTTTTAAAGGGACAAAATGTGACGGTTGACAGTTAAAGACAAAAAGGAAATGAAAAGATTAAGATTACCTTCATTGCTATGCTGCGGGTTTGGGTAGCCCTCACTGTGGTGGTACATAGAAGGACATCCAGGCACATCTGTGATGGAAATTACATTTTTGAATTTTGTAGAAAAAAATCATCTACACGCGATTGATCATCAATTAATATGCTACAAAATATTGATCAAGGGTTAAATGTGTGCAGCTTTAGCAAATGAAGGAGTCAAAATTAGTGCATACTAAGCTGATATCTGCGAGAGAAAACGGGTGTATTACATGACCATTTTGTGTGATCACCCCGAGCACTGCAAGGACAAATGCAGTATTTATCATATCACTTCTCTTGTCTCTAGAGGTATTTTTAGGCCATGAGCAAGCACCGTCACCAGACCAGAAAAGTGGTACAGTATAGAGTATCTGCACTTTGTCTGGGCACATCATTGACTGTTCAAATAGCTGCATTCACTGAAATAGATTTTATATTCTTCCTCAGAAACCTTCAAGCTAAATTCTCTGAGAGCACATTTAACATGTTATAACAAGTTCTGCAAGAGTATTGTGCTCCATTTCCTGTCACTGCCCTACTCACCTTTGTGGGTGAGTTTCTCTTTTTCTTTGGTTGTCGCCGCATAGAAGAAGGCGTGTCACCGACTGTTCTATACGTTTGTTTGTTTTCACGTTATGAACGAGACAAGCGAGAGAATGAACTGAGAGGTGCAGCTCTTTGCCTCTGGCTCTGGTTGTGACTCACTCCTGGGGAATGCAGCTGCAGTACTGTGACTGAGATAAGATGCCATGGGGGGAACAAAAAAATCAAACCCTCCATTCCGGGGCAGCAGCACTCAATCGTACTGTAAATAATATGTCTGCCAGCAATGGCAGGCTCTCACCAGGGAGTGATGGGTAGACTGGGTGTGAGAACACTGAGGTTAATTGTGTACTGAGTGCCATGGCCATTTTGTGTCATTCATGCAGTACAATGGTAGTGATTAGGTGATGAAAAGCCAATTTGTATGTGAACCTAGGAGTCTCTTTCTCTAGCCGGATTTTAAAATGGTACTGTAGACTTGTGGCATTTGTCATTGTTCACATGAAAAGGAAAAGCTGGTGTTGTTGTCTTTACACGCTATTTACCTTAATACACCCGTTTTGTATGCTCCAGTCCTATTTACACATTAGAAGCGTGTGACCTTACAACTTGTGGGAGGTTTTCTTGCAGTTAAATGACTATAAATCGAATCAAATCAACTGCTTAAAAGCAACACTGGTTAACTTTGTCAAAAAATGTAATTTATGTTCTTCAGTTTACACGTGGTGGATTAACATTTCTTGTTTACACTGATGCTTTAAATAGTTAAATAGTTTTTTCTAAGACTACCTAGAACCCCATGACTGATTAACAGTTTGTTCTGATTTATGCCCTCATGCTCTGTATACACATAATTCACACTGGTAATTGAGTAGCTCTGCTGAAGTGTATCTACTGGTAGTTATAAATTGAGGATCTAGTGAATTACTTCATATTCTCCAGACATGAGTGTGGTGTCTTGTAGAACTGCAGAGCACTGTAGCAAAACAACGATAAATTCTTTTTAATCTTTTACGTCCGATTGGTTTGTGCAGTTGGTCAAACTCGTATCAGAGACACAGGAAACTCCACCAAATTCAACTTTCTCCTCCTCCCAGCATTTATCCACAGAAAAACATCCTTTTGTACTGTCCCTTTCATTCTCAAGGTTGTGCAATTTATTGTCAAAGGAATTGCCCCCCAGTCAAAGACACCACTGTAAGAACATGGTGAGTGAATTGAATTTGGCAGCTTATCCTGTTTTTATTATTTTGGATAAAGTATGCTGTGTCAGGCCATGTTGGTCGTGTATGTGAAGTGTTATGTTCTCATTCCTTGTTTTTGACAGGCAAACTGGTTTCTGCGTTTGTCACCGATTACAGTTTATTGTAAAACTGCCTGAGCTGGCTACCTCACCCCATACCCCCAACTCCTACCACTCCCACCCCTCACCCTCTCTCAAAGCTCAGCCAGTGAGAGGTTCGAGTTACTGCGGCCATGCTCATTTTTCCATTATGAGTTCATCTGCCTGCAGAAAAAGGAAGCCGCTGGTGCAACGTGAAACCCTGGAGCACTCCACCAGGGACTCTAGTCTTTCCAGTGCCCTCCATTTTCTCAATGAAATTCCTCTGCCTCGCTCTCACAGAGCAGTGCACGGAGAGAGAGGGGAGGAAGGTGGAGTGTAGCTGCAGTAGAAAACTTTTTTTTTCCTCTTTTCTTTGCGAAGTGTCTGAGATGGCTGAGAGGAGGAGTTTTGGAGGCAGGGAGGGAGTCGGGTTGGCGTCTAGATACAGTGAAGAAGTTTGTTTGCCTTTTGTACATTTTGTTCTGGAGTTGTGCACCCTGATTAGGGTTGGCCTTTCTAAGGCCATTTTTGACTCAAAATGCAAAGCGTTTGAGATATAAACTATCAAGAAGAAAATAATCTAATATTCAATGATTAATAAGTTATTAAAAAGTGACACATTTCACATACTTGATGTGAATAAAGCTACTGACTCATTGAAGAACCAAAAACAGACTGTTTCACTCACCAGGTTCGTAGGTGTAGTCTGTGGGCTCCTGCTTGACCATCATGTGGGCTGGTGGGAACCTGTGTGGGTGCTGATGTGAGTGTGGATGTGGGTGAGGGTGAGGGTGAGGCCCGTGTCCCGGTCCACTTCCGTGACCTGGCCCTGCCATGTGAGCCGCCCGCTCATACAACGGGTCCAGGTATTCTTGCTTAAAGCTCTGCTGCAGGTAGGGCATGCAGGGGTCAGAGTGCTGACGATGATAACCCCCACCGCTGCCACCACCTCCGCCCCCTGGCCCTCCACCCCCACCGGCTCCACTGCTGCCATGTCCCGCTGGGGCTGATGGCATGCGCTGAAAGGCTTGGCCTGGTGGGGGGAACTGGGGGCACATGGGGTCTCCTGAAGGTCCCTGATACCTGGAACTGAGAAAGACACAGACATTCAGTTTAGGATCTCATACGGTAAATATTAGTCAATGCACCATGAAGTAGCTGCTGCAAAGACTTCACCTGGCGTTGATGGGGTAACTGTTGCTGGGCAGTGGCTGGGAGGTGGCAGCAGGGTTCATGTAGCCAGCGTCAGGCCGTCCCACTGCGGCAGGTTTTGGGGAGTAATGTTGCTGCATAGGAGACATGGGGGTCCCTGGGCAGGAGCTCTTGGCTCCTCCTGCAGCCCTTTTCTGCTCATAGGCACTGCAAAACATGAACACACACACACAAACACACGTTTATAAATGCACCTATTAGAACACAGCTGGACTGGGCAGTGATTCTAGTTTTAAGTAGAACAAATAGAGCCAATAGGACTTCTTTGATCAGAGGTCAGTTTTTTAAGGGTAAAATAAATTATTTCATTTATTTTGCCCTTGGTAAAAATGAATGTCAGTAAATATACAGACAAACAGCAGTCTGAATCATTGCCCTAATTAAATTTAACCCATTTTTTGAATAAGAGCTTTAAAAAGTTTAAGGGAAGCCTTGAACATAACAGAATTAGGAGGAAATCAAACCATTCCTTTGGTTTTGACTAAAAACAGAGAAAAGATGACAAACCTAAGACATGTGGTCAATAATTTGGACATATATAACGTATGACCTTTTTACCATCTTAACACAGTAAAGATGTCATGAACTGCAAGTTGTAATTGATAGAGAATTGAAAAATGACAAGCAACAACTGAAAGCTGTGGACAAATTTCAGTGGAACTTTCGGTGCTTTTAAGAAACGTTCCTTCTAAAAATGTTTGTGGATTATGAAGAGAAACTAGGAAACTTTATAAAATTCCAGTCACCTACATTGTCTGTTGGTGAAATAAGTATAAGAGACAGATATTTCAACACCTGGCCAAATAAAAACACAGCTAGATACTAATAAAGGAAGTGAGAAATTCCCTTTTCTTTGGGTGAACGGACTCTTTAATACAGTGGCTCTAAAGGTTTTTCCAAGTGTGACACATTTCAGATAAGAAACACTAAACTTTCAGGAGAATAGCAGGAGGTACCTGGCATAAAGGCACTGCTCTCCACTGGGGTAGCTGAAGCTCTGCTTGTGGCTACAGGATTGGCTGGGGTCGGAGCCTGGGCTCTGTGGTTCCTTCTTGATAGTGACTGGAGGACTGTGAAATGCCACCGCTATAAGAGACAGAAGACAGAGATGAGGGTTGGCACACAAACAAGTTTCGTATGCTCTTCTCTCATTCAGGTCTGCCCTAGTACTAATGTCATTAGGCTGAAAGGCAAAAGCAAATACTTCTGTCTGCACAGGCATCTTTATTTCTTTACATGCCATCCAAAATGCTTAAGTAACTGTCAGCTGCAAAACACAGGGCAGCACAGACAAACACGCATAAACACACACTTACAGGAAAACATGCGCTCACACACGACTGCATTCCTGCAGTCATTTGGAAGCCCAAAGTGTCCTCGCCCACTTTTCTTCACTCTTCCAGACACAACAGCAGCCAAAACCTCCTCTGTCAAAGTCAAGCTTAAAGCTAAACAACTCTACAGGCCAAGGAGACATCCGTGGACTGATGAAAGCAAATGTCACACCTCTGTTACAACAGCATATACACCGATGCTGTGTTGCAGCATTCTTTCCTATTGGTATCCAGATGTTAGCCATCGCTTGTACGCTTTGTTTTTTGCCTTTGAGTTAAGGACAAAACATAAAAGGACAGAGTGTATAACAACCTTATCACAGCACATGTTCCCAGAAAGTCCAAAATATTTAGCAGAGCCAAGTCACCAAACTGTCTGTCAAGCTGGACTGCTGCAGGGGACCTTTGCCTCGACGGCCACAGAAACCACCCAAAGTGGAGCTTCAAACTGTGCCGAGGGCTTGTGTTTATTATGTGAGGGGAGGTTTTCACCCGGAGAACTGTACAGGATGTTTTTCTGGTCTCGACAGGGTAAACAGCAGCAGCTGCGCACTTCCAGCTGGGGAGGCCTGTATTTATGTGTGCGCATGTGTGCCCGAGTTTGCATTTTGTGTGTATCAGTAATCTCGGCGACCCTGTATCTAGATGTGCGCTTACAAACGTGTGTGTGTATGTGTTGCTGCTTGAAAGTGCGTATCCGTTTGCGTGTCTGCAGTGGGTGTGGAGCAGACAAGAGCAGGCCACACTGAAAAGCTCAGCCCAGGTAATTACATACTGTCATCCATTCACAAAGAAGTAGGAGAAAAAAACGTCTGGCTGACTGAATGAGGCCCGAAATGACTGAGGCGAGAGGTAGAAAGTGAAAAAATGAGCGCACAAAAAGACTGACACAAACCACAAAACAGCCTTAAAAATCTGCTGTTTCACTGATACTTGAAATAATTTCATTTAGTGTTGACACCATTAGTCCTCCTAATTGTTTTCTATTAACACATTTACCTGATTACTGCTTCTAAAATGTGAGGAAATGTCTTTTTGAACACAAACTTGTGTGCTATAAAATGTTTTCACCTCTTAAAGTAGGATTCAGTATTTTTTTAAGTCCAAATTCCTTCCCTCTCTGTTTATTTCACTTGAAGCTGTTTGCTTTAAATGAGAACTGGAACATGTATTAAATGATAAACTGTGTCCAACAATCAAACAGAGCTGCTCATCATCATAACCTTCCTATTTTTGGTCTGCACTCACTCTCCCACGGCAGGCGGGCAGGTGAGGAAGTGTTGGCTTTAGCGGAGGATCAACGGGATTAGAGAGCATTTACCCAGATTTTCCAGACAGGCGCGATGGGATTCCAGCCTCCTCTCAGTCTCCGACAGCTCGTCTGCTAGCACACATAGGGTGGCACATGACTGCCGCTCTAATAATACTACTGTGTTTGTCTGTTGACATTCCCCCCTTTCTCTGCCATGGTCATGAACTGCAAACAATCCTCAGAGAGAGAACACAAGCCCACTCTCAATGCAGCCAAGTAGAGCCACTAATGCGACTGGCAGGAATATTTCCCTTGATGCATTTCAGACAGTTTGGCCTGATAACGGTGTGAGTTTGTGTATTTGCGTGTGATTGTGATTGCTTTTGCACGTGTTACCGAATAGGCAGAGCTGGTTGATGTTCTAGTTAAATGCTAATACGAACACAGCAATTTTTGTGTCAGCCCTCTGAGTAATTTAGCATGTTAGGTCAGGTTATCGGTATCGGAGCGTCGCTTCACACACACAACATCTGCAGTAAAATAAACATAAAACACAAATAAACTAAAACAAAATCTTTCTCTAACCCTAACCTCTGTACTTTTCTTGCATAAACCCAACCTCATTTGGGAGTTTGGTCTCGAACTCAGGCTTGTCAGTCCTGTACGGTATACGCCCGCCATCCACCCCAACCATATCCCAGACTCTGGTATATTACAGTAAATCTCACTGTCCAAATGATGTCAAATCGTGCTCCTACAGTTTATAAGGTAGTGGCAGTCTTGTAAACGGATCTAGAGAGAATTATGCTCTTCAGCTTCCTTTCTCTTCCTGCTTTTATTTGGGGCAACATGACCTCCTCTAACTGCTTTGTTAAATGTTACATCACCCTTCCCCGAGATCCTCATATTTCATAGTTTCTTTTCTAAACCAACGGGGAGGGATGGCTCATGAACCTGGAAGGTGTTTAGAAGTGAAAAGACAGATACTGTACACAAAAGTTGTAGAGTTTTAAAGCAGATGATTTTGAGTGAATGCAGTAAAATTTATTGAGTAAGCTAAGTATGTATGTTACTGTGGATTAATATATGCACTTTCTACATCAGCACTGCACAGACTGGAGATTTGCACCACCTCCTAAAGAGGTTTTTCTTCCTCACTTTTTGGTCTTCTTTAGCGTCTTCCATTCACACCCTATTCTGACCACTATGTGTAGAGATGACCCCCCCCCCTAAAGGCACAATGAGCCCCTCAGCTGAGCCACACAGAGGTGAGCAATTAAGGAAACTATCAGATTCCTAAAAACAAAGTTGACAAAGACATATACTACAACAGCTTGTGCAAAAAAATAAACCTTTATGTATATCAGGGAAAAACCTCACTATGAACTCCCCCACCTGATTTTAGACCAAGTATTTCCTACCATTAAAGGCCCTGGTGTAGGGAAATCCAATCTGAAGACAGCGGTGGATCTGGAGAATCTTACACTGGATGTTTATGTGCAACTTGGCCAAGTCTTAAGCCTCTGGAAGTCTGCAGCACATGACAGCTTCATTCACAATAACTCACTGCACGTCAGCCCCAGTGTCAAACAGGGTGACTGGATCTTGCTAAACCAAAGGACATGTGCGCCTAACGTAAATACACACTTACTGGGTAAATCATAAAAATGAGATTCTTACCATATCAGGGATATCTGGTTCTTATCTTACGTGACATGTATTGTACATGTAGCATGTCTAAGAGCAAATGTGTGACAGGCTACACCTGGTTCTTTCACTCTTGTCAAATGATCCCTTGTGTGGTAATGGATCAATAAAAACAAGAATGCAAATTATACCACAGTGGTTTTAAAGGTTAAAAAGCAAGTTATTGATTCACATAGGTTGCAAATGACATTAGTTGAATACATGGTTCCACTGTGGTGAGAGGGAGGTATAATAAGGAAAAGTGTAATTTAAAAGTTGTCAACACATACATTATAAGTTAGATGTAACCTATACTTTAATGGTATAAGTCTGCACACAGTGATAAGTTTTGCTTTCTCTAAATACGTTTGATTTTTTTTCTTCTTATGGGCTCTGAACATTTCAGGAAAATTAAAAGCTTGCAGTAGACAGATTTTCTGAGCTTAACATTTAGTGCGCAACCAATACAAACTACATAATGATGCTGAGAAAAAGCTTAAAAGTTCTAAAAGTTTCTCTACAAACCGTAGTACTTTTATTTTACCCCCAGAACTGACACTGTAATGATTTTGTTATGGTAAATGAGACTAGAAACTAACACAGCTGGTAGGTGTCAGAGTGGAAAAATTGGAAAAACTGTGTAACACACACAACTGACTAATGACGGTTTAATTAATTTGCACATGTAACTGACCTAACTCCAAAACAGTGTTTAAATGTGGTTTAAGAAATGCCAAAGATAAACCAGGCTTGGTTAATGGGTAACATCCAAAATAAATCGTATCTCCACCCAAAACCTACTGCATGAAATCTCAACAGTCAAGTGTGTGCAGCCGACTGCTCAAACTGTAGCACCACTGTAGAAGTGGCTAGGACAAATGTGATAAAGCAACAACATTGAAGTAACAGAATTAAAGTATTTGTAGGCACAGCTGTAAGTTAATTTACAGGAGGAGCCACAATAACCTAACATCAGCTCCTACATGTATCACGATGTAATTTGAAAGCACAAATGACAAAATCTTGCACACAAATTAGAAATGCTGCAGGCATCAACTCTGCATTTGTTTGCACAAATTCCGTACACAGATACAGTTTCTTCTAAGATCAAACAACTCGTCATAACTCTATTTTGACCATATATGTATTTACTGCCTCTTGTCTTTGTATGCTATTAATGGTTAAGTAGAAAAATTCACAACGAGCAAGAGAGAGAGAGTTTCAACTACAGAGTGTATCCATTCATTCCACTGGTGCATGGAAACGTGCTGGACGTGTGTGTGTGTGTGTGTGTGTGTGTGCACGGTTCAAGAATACACAGAGCGAAAAAGAAAGAACAGCAGCCTGACCATTACTGACAAACTCATCTGAGAGCCAACAGGCCCAAGAGTGGCTTCAGTATCTGCCTGCTCGGGGAGCCCAGGAGTGTTGGATCCATTAGTGTCTGCTCTATCTGATTTACAGGTCGTCCTCTCTCATCTGATAATGGTGCAGGCTCCTTTAATATTTAAAGAATGGTTGTCAGATACCTGCCAAACAAGCCTAACGAGATTGATGGAAGGTGCAATGGTATCAGCGAGACAGATGATTGGCCGCGACGGCGCTGTTGTGGCCGTTAAAACGTTTCTGATGCATCATGTTGTGTTGGCTAACAGGATGTGGATCTGAATGACACCCATCATGGGAAAGGCAGTAGCACAGTGAATTTTGCAGACATCAAAGTTTCAGTTCCCCTTTGTCAACTGGAAATAGATCACAGTATTTGTCTGAACTGGTGGGAATGTCCTTGTCCTAACAAATACACAGCTATTTTCTTAGGATGATGTCTGCTCTTTTGGCCTCGAATCTTCTGAATGAACCCTGTATCAGTCAGTATTAGTATCACGAGATACCAGTCATGGATGCAGAATTCAGTGTTTTATTTACTCTAGTTGAGGGGGCCACAAATAAATGATGTCCCGAAAGGATGGTTATTCTGTCTAAGCAAGGATGTGACTGAGAAGAACATCAAGTCCACGCCTTAAGTATTTGAACAGTAAGACTTTTCTAAACACATTAAATCTGAAATAAAACAATGAAGACTTCGCTGACGTGCCAATCTCAATTTTTAATTCAAGCAAACTACCTTTCAACTACTTTTTCATATCTTTTTGATAAATCTTTTAATAAAAATTCTGCACTCATCTATGGTGAAAGAAAAAAACAAACACATTTTCAAGTACAAATAGGAGTTTGTATAATCTATTACTACAATAAACTAACTTAAAGTTTTATAGAAAAATCATAAAAAAAAGTATCTCCATAGTCGTGGTTGCTTCAAGGAATCACAATTTTAATCGATAAGCGTTCTGACACTTCACGTTTTCCCTATTGTCCACTTCAGTCTCAATTGTGCCGCGTTGGCTTTTTATAAATTGCCACTGACCACTCATAAATCTCACTGCCCCATTGCTGTTTAGTGGACCCAATACAATACGTAAGTGTCCCGGGACGTGTAGCGAGAGGGACGTCCCGTCACTGGTGAGGGGTGGGTGTAATTAATCTGGCACAATATTGACTCCTTACTCTCAATCCCTCAGCCTCCAATATAGCTGTCCCCTCTTAATGTTTAATGTAGCGATCGATCCACCCCCACACTGTTACTGAAATGGTATAATGAGCTCGCCCTTCCCACCAGGATATCACGGTTGTGGGGGGTGTGTGTGTGTGTGTGTATGTTCTCATTTGTTTGTTTCAGGTGGGCAAAATCTGAGATAAGATACAGAAAAGCTGAACACCTTGCTTAAATTATCAGCACACACGCCACATCCGAAGTGCCTCCTGCTCTTCTCACAACCCCCCCCACCCCAGCTTCTCGATCAGCATTTTGACCGTAATGCACCACGGCACGTTTGACCCGCTCTTACCCCTCTCCTTTGCTTATCTGCCTTCATGTTGATTTATCTGTGCTTTATCTTTATCAAGTCATCTATCAAGCTCCTCCATCACCTACTCATCCTCTCCTGGATCAGCGAGGATCGATACCGCTGTGCGCTAGCTCTCAGCTCACTCTACACACCTCCTGGTCTGTGTCAGCAGGTTACCGTAGGGCCGCCCCATCAGCTCATGTAAAGTGTGTGATTTGTGTGCGCGTGTGTCTCAGGCATAAGAAAATGGAAAACAGTGTGAGAGCCATATGTGAATGTTAGCCATAGAAAGGATGGTGAAAAATCTCTTAAAAGATTCTGTTTTGTTGCAACTTAAGTCTTATTCTGATTTACAACTTGGAAAAATTATTGCTGAGATCTCGGAGAACAGTAGTGCAGCTGCAAGTCTGATTGGGCAAGAAACGCAAGCAACAATCAGGCTTAAGACCAATGTCTGCGTGAATAGAACTTGTCATGCAAGGTAATCAAATTATCCTTCATTGTGGTTAATTACACTAAGCGTGGTAAATAAAAACATACAAGGACGACCCTACTATGGAAGGGCTTGACTGAGAACATACAGTGCAGACTGTGAGTATCTGGAGAGGTATATATTTGGTTCATCAGGCTCTATGCTTTAATTCGCACAATAACTCTGAAATAAAACAACAAATACTACAGTAAAGTTCACTTTAATTTGATTACATCTAGCAAATCAATTATGTTTGTGATAGATCTTTAAGAATTGTTGCTAATAGTTACATTAATGCACAGAAAAAAACTACAGTGAAATTTAACTTTCTGTCTGCAAACTGTGATGGATGTGACTGAGAGTTCTATTAATTTTACTGTTCACCTCTGTTTTCTCATTTAATAAAGTTTGGCTAACCCCAGGATTTGTTTACATCCTGTCTGTCCTTTTTTGCATCGTCTGACTTCTTTTTACTAAAGCTGCGTTCCCAGAGCTCAATCACTAATTTACTCAAGACCCAAACTGTAATAAACTGAAATTATCTCTCAACAGGCAAGATATATTCCCAGTATCTTCATATTAGTGATTACTGCAAGTTCAACTACTGTTATTTTTACAGCCTTGCCCCTTCTCTTTGACAGCATCTGTTCCTCCCTTTGGTCTGTGTTTGCTTTCGAAAGAGAAAACATTCCAGCTGCAGAAGGCAGAGCCGTTCTTCTGGACTAAACTCACCAACATGGGCACAGAAATGCACAGACACACGCATGAACATCACAGGGATCCTCTAGCACACACACACACACACACACATCCCCTTACTCTCCTGTAATAAAACACACACTGCCATCCATTCACAAAGCTACGCTGCTGACACTCAGCCTGCGCTGGCTGGCTTCAAATCCCCTTGGCCCCCTGGCTTTGATGGGGCTGTTCTGAATCAACATGGAGAATGGACAGCTTTTACTTCCCCACTGGAAGCTGTTAAACGCCTATTACGCTACATGCCTGAGCTTTACAAACCCATTTTTATTGGATTCGATTGACTAAAGATGACTAATGTTGTAAACTCACAATAACCTTTTGATAATTTGCAGGATCTCATAGAAAAGAAGAGCAACTTGCTAAAATGTGATTGTGTCTACAACAAAGAAAGGAAATGCAAATTGAGATAATGAATCTTCACTGGATAAAACATTACTTGTGTGACCTAGAAAAGCAGAAATCTAATGTTGTCAGATAAACGCTAACAGGAAAATAAGTCTGCACAATTCATAAGTGTTGTTAGTGGTAAAATAACATCCCCCAGTGTCATGAATGACGGTTCACTCCCCTTTAGTCAATGTGCTGCCTCAGCCAGTCTTTCACAACCAACCCATTCATAAAACTGCAGGGCTGAGGTTTATGTGTGTGTTTAGAAAGTGTGTGTGTGTGTGTACACCATGCCAAGTGCATTTATGTGTGCACATGAGATGAGTGGCTTTCTAAAGTAGTCATCCGTACACGTAGAAGAAATCTAGCATTTCACCCATAAGCAAAACAAAACACACGACTCGTTGAAGAAGTCTTGCCTCCCCAGAGCGAGCGAGCAGGCGAGCGGTATCTGTGCATATCTGGCAGGCACCTGGCTGTTTCTGCGCACTTTGTTGCATAGCAGCTGTATTTTGGAAAGTGGAGAACACAGAGCTGCATGTTTCTCTTTTGAGGAAAGTGGGAGTTGGGGAGGGAGGGGCTCAATTCACCCATCGCCCCATACGCCAAATAGGGCCTGATTGGGCCAGTTCTGATCCAGAAAAACAACCCAAACAAGAGGAAGGCTGTGAATTCATGACAAAGCAGAACACACAGAGCCTCAGAGAGACACTGCTGGGAGGGTTTGGTTAGAGCTGGATTAGTGGAACCTTTCTTCTTTCTTTTCTTAATTCTTTCCATTCAATCTACAGAAAATTAGTAGGCAACTTTTAGTAGATGACAAATTAAGTCATTAAATTAAAAAAATTTTACTTTTAGCTTTCTGTTTGTAAAGTATTCTCTCGTTTTCTTTGTCTCAGGCATTAAAACTTGTGGTCAACATTTTTCACAATCTTCTATTTATAGTATATATATAATAGAAAAAATAATCATGCAACGCTACTGGATAGTTATAATAAAAGATAAAAACTTTTCAAAACAAGAATAAATATGATGAGAACAGCTGAATGTAACACGGGAGATTAAACAATCAAACAGAGGAGGCAGATTCTGAAGGAGTTTCGTGTGCCCATTTTGTTTTCTCTTCTACTTCCTCTTCTCTCTTAAAGTCTCTCCCTTTTTTATTTTGCTTTCTCTACTTTGCTAAACTCGCTCTCTGAAAAGCACTGTAACTACATTCTATAGCCACAACTTACTATATAATTACTGCAAGGCACAAAACTAAACAATCGTCCCACAGAGCTCTGAAATCGCTGGATTAGTTCACATCTTGGAACACTCAATGTGTGTAGAGAGAGAGACAGAGAGGTAGATAGAAAAGGGAAAAGGGAGGGGAGGGGGTCCAGATTTTTAAATTCGACTTCAGTTTGTAGACACAGGAAGGGAGGGAGGGGTTTGGAGTATCCACTTAGAGAGGAGGGGGCGTCAGAAGTACTGTAGGGCTTTTTTATGAATGAAGACTGTAGGAGAGAGCAATGGAGGACTGAGAGAGGGAGAGAACGGGGAGGGAGAGACACACTTCCTCTTACGCATGCAGGGAAGAAAATTTATGAATGGGTCACATCTCTTGAGCAGCTCCAAGTGTAAACAACATAGTTGGACAAAGAAAAACGAGCTCTCGGCACAGGCAGTGCCCCTGCAAATGTCCCAACTCTGGCATTTTAGTGTTTGTGACAAAAACAACGCTGACATGTTCAGACAATTTTAATTTTATTCTGCGCTATAAATTTGACACAACTCCCTGCAGGCGGTGTACAGACAAAAGAATCTGTCCAACAACCTAACTTCAACCCCTGAAGGTGCTGTCAGCATCACAAACAAACATTAATACTCCTCTCTGCTCGAGTAACAAGAGATTAAAATCACATTCTTCTTTAAAAACCTCCACGCACAGCCAATCGCATTAGTTAAATGAAGAAAATGAATGTGCTCCATGTTGTCAACAATGGCTCAATTGCCTTTAAACACACACACACACACAGGCAGGTCAGTAAGTACATAAAAGTTGCATGTTTGCATAACCTTCCTTCAGTGGCAGCCTGCAGACAGAGCATGCTTGTTAGTTGTGAACTGAGGGAGAATGAACCAGATGAAATAGATTTACCAGATGTGCAGGTATTGCACAATCCCTCCTTTGCCCCCTCCCCTTACAGAATCTAACATTCCAACATGTCCCAGTGTTTTTGCCTCTTTTTTTTTTTTTTTCTTCCTGTTTTACTGTCTCTCTCTTCCCGTCTTCGTCACCACACCCATACAGGTACCAACCTGACACAGTAAACAACAATGTTTAATTTTGCCAGGGCGCCGTTTTCAGTGCAAGCCTCAATTATATTCTGGTCACCCGGGATTAACTCTTTGCTTTATGCCTTTTTTTTTTAAGTGCTATAGTTTCCAAAACATGTGAGTCACCAGACACAGAGAATGCCTTTCATCTCAGTGTGGGAAACGATAAGTCTTTCTGTGCTTTTAATAGACCATATACAGGTTCTAGAGCAAACACAAAGATGAATATATTTATAGTCAGCATCAATCTTCTATCAATCAAAGCTGAATAGAGATGCTCTAACTAGACTCGGCTACCGACTTAGACCAGCGGGGACACTGCTTGTCGACGTGAGTGTCTCTGTCACGTATAAAGTGAGCTGCCCATCAAACTGAGGCCCCCGTGACCCTGAAAATCATACTCGGGTCAACCATTAGCAGAGGCCTGACAGCTGGTTGGCTGACAGGCCAGAGGGTTAAGTAGACATGACCTCTGCATGCCCTGGGGTTCATCTGCACTTCCTCCTCCGTATTGTTAGCCAACAGACAGCAACAGTGTTGTCACCGAAGGGCTTGACCAGTTGTGACTTGGAGCTGGTGAAATCACATGATGTTTACACACAAAAGATGCATGTGTTTCAATAAGAGGAAGTGCCTTTGAGTCAGACTGAAAGCTGTCAGTTTTACCTTAGGGATGGGATTATTGTTGTGGTATTTCTTTAAGTTGCTAACCATTTCAGTGTCATTGCTGAAGACGGAGAACCCTGCAGCGTGTTGAATGGGACAGAAAAAACTGTTTGTAGAGCGACATGTACTCCCACCCAGATCCTGAATCGCCATTGTTAAGACACACAACAAGAAAGGAAAACTCATTCAAATCGCCGCTCAGTTGTGCAGCCCAGGAATTTGCTTTTCCATTTTACACCTTCCGAAGTGCACAAAGGGCCATCTTTGTACCTGGGCCCTGAATTATTTTTTACCGGTTTCCTGTGCCATACCCATTGAGCTTTTCAAAGGAATGCAAATGGATGACGGCAGCACATAATGTCAGCATCCAAATTCACTTCACGATGACCGGCTCATTAGGCCTTCTGTTTCTGCATAGCTTTGTCTGCCAAAGAGATTACTGTAACATCAGCGAGTTATAGGATCCCCACTTAAGCCTCTGGCTGTTTCAGAGCCCAAATTTGACCACTAGTTTCATTCTCTATTTCTGACAAGCATACTTTAGCTGAAAATACAGGAGCAGGACAACTGGCCAAATTTGAAAGATGGGTGAGACTGTTCATGCACAGCTGTGTACGTTGATATCTTACTGAATAAACAATACAATCTAATTATGCGATATATAGTCAGAAAATCACATTATTGTAGCATGTATAAATTCATTCAGTTACACATATACACTCAAAAGACAAAGAAACTTAAAATACTCACAGTTCTCAGAATGGAAATCAGGAACAAACTGCTCATCGCTGTCAGGAACCTGAGCTGAAATTAGAAAAAAAGAGCAAACGGAATTTTAACATCATCATAATATTTCAGATAAAAGCTAACCTTTCTCCGTCTCTCATTCCCCACCCCTCCTCATTCTGCATTTTTGTCTTCCTTGAAATCTGAGTCAGAGCAAAGCAGGACTTCATTCAAGTGACCTTCACTTCATGATTTGTGCAGCTTGCCAGCACTTTGCTTATCCATAGATCATTACACAAGAACATGGAGCTCCTAAGTGGCCTCATGTAGCATTTAACATTTTTTGGTGGCATCTGAAATGAAAGGCAAAGGTTTTAATTCAAAATAAAAACAGGCATTTATTGATCTGTATTTTTATAAAATAATAACTGCAGGTGATCTCCATTAACATATTAGATTACAGAGATGTAACTACTTTCTTATCTACACACACTAGTCAGACATCTATGTTCATGAGTCACAAAATGAAACTGAAATGACAATAGTGACTCAAAGACAGAAAGGGCGTTAGATATCCTTGTTAATATATCTGTGAAAGGGGAAAAATCTTGATGCAACTGGACAGGTCTAGTTACAAAACTAGAAATCTACACTAGTCAATTCTGGATCAGACTAAGAGAAGCAAAATACTGAAAGCCTGGTTAAATTATGTTTTAAACAGGCTTTGCACTCTCCCTGTTAATATAATGCAGACTCCAGAAGTTCCAAGGATAGTGTTTTTGAGTTACACAATTAAATTAAGCAATTAAACGTCCATTTTCTGTGTTTTGAATAAAGAATATGATTAACTGCTAATGTGGCGCAGATTTGACAAGTTTAACGTTAACGAATGTGCTTTTTTTGAGCTAAATCTGGTGTGACATGGTCTGGTTGGAAAAACTTTACTTTTCACATAACTACCGATTGGACACCAACACCTCGACGTTTTTTATTTTATTTTATTTTTTACATTTTTTTTCCTAAATTGGGGATTTTGGTTTAATAAGACCAATGTTTTTTTTGTATCCTTGTATCCGAAGGCTAATCATCGGTTAATCAATCCCGCCAGCGCATCTTCTTCCGTACGTTTATTCGTGCGTCACACGTCACTTATCAGACGCACGCTGCGATGCGTTGAAGGGTCACGGAGGGTTGTAAAAACAAACACTTTCCTCCTGCAGAAATATTGCATTACCGATTCTTAAAAGACTCTCAGTGCTCATGAGTCATTATTGATGACTCCCAGTCACATCTGGGATCAATAAGAGAGCAGCTGTGAGTCATGTCCAAAGTCCATACATTTGAGACTCGAGTGCAACTTGAATAATAATCTCAGAGCTACGTGCCACATTTAGATTTTCCCTGAGTCCAGTTTAACCCCTAGGCACCTGGGAAAGTGGCTATGTACATGTACTCAAACATTCTACTTAAATATAATTTTGAAATAGCCTACTTTTTCTTTTTATGCTACGAAATATTGTACTTTGAAGTCCACTAGCTGCATTTATTTAAAAAAAAAAACTGTTTCTTTAAAACTGTGTTTATTTATTGTATTGCTGCACTATTAAGTCTTTTATGTTCTGTCTGCAGTGATTCAAGTGAGCATTTCATTGTGCTCTGTACACTGTGCTTTGTACATATGATAATAATAAACTTGAATCTCTATTTCAAATATTTAGTAACAATCTGTTCCTTTTGTAGGTTCATATTAATAATACAAATAGTCCAATTGATTTATATAAAATCCTACTGATTAACCACAAGCCACCCACCAGTGGACTACATAAAATAACCAAATTAATAGCAAACTTTACTAGCTGCAATATGTAAGAGATGAACACATGAATGCATCACAACTTATGTTCAAAATTACTCTGAAATAGGCCAATACACATAATAATTAAGCTACTTTGACTTTTAGTACTTTATCTTGATGCTAGTGGACAGCTTTTACAAGAGTGTGTCTACACTATGGTGTTGCTACTTTTACTTGTTTAAGTAAAAGATCTTAGTATTTCTTCCACCACTAGGTGCTAACCCGCTTCTGTTTTCATTGTTGGACTCAGACCAGATAAAACAGCCTGTTCTAGCTAAAGACGTGAGGAAGTCGGTCAAGTGATGTGACAAACCAGCAACTCTGTCACAAAACTCTAACAGTCTTAAAATTGTCTGGATTTCGTCAGCCGTTTCAATGACATATCACTCTTACAGTCAAACTAGAAGCAGGCAGAGAGCAAGGAAACATGGCTAAAGACAAGAGGAGGCGCTGGGAAGTGAAACAAGAGCAAGAGAAGGTCAAAGCTCTCATCAAATGGCCGCTATCGGCAGTATGTGTTTTCTATGCCTGTAATCACAGAGGAAAGACTTGATAACTTTCTCCATTAAGAAGTAGAATCAGTTCATATATCCAGCTTTACCACAGTGACTATTTGCCGTGATGCAGAAAAATATGGGTCTCGGAAACAATATACAGCCAGCTTACAATAATTTGTAAAAGTAGACGAGTCAGTGCTGTGATAGAGTGTGCATTTCTGATATCTTGATCTGATCTATAATTACTTGCAGTGGTGTACAATTTCAGTCTCCCTCATCAGGCGCTCTCGCATAATGAAATTCATCTAGGATCTAACTGAAAGAGCAGAGTCAGGGATGCCAAGCCCAGGTGCAGCAGAGTTAGACAGACACTATTGTATGCCTCTTTTTTTGAGAAATCCAAACCCATTCACAATTGTCCTATGGAGCTTTGGGCTTTGAGTCACACAAACAGCTTAGAAAAGCCCAAATCATTTGACTGCCAACACCCTACTAGGGGTGAAGAGGTCAAATTCACACACTGAGCCATGAGTTCGCTGGCATTTCTTTTGCTTCCCTTGAATTAATGACCTAAACGTAGAGCAGAACCAGGGCTAACAACCTTTGAATCTGGCACCGCTCCAGCTCAATGAGTTTCTGAGGTTTAAAAGTGTTTCCATTGCTTGGCAGTCACACTTGCGTCATGGTGCAGCCAGTAGGGAAAAGTTGATGGCTATCATTAAATATCATGAACCCAATCAGGGGCGTAATGGGCTACAAAACAAAATGGCACCACACTACTACTGTGAGTAGTTCAGCACCACTCACTCACTAAAAATGACCCATTTTCTTGTGTTTCTGTATCTTGCATTTTGCCCCCAAAAAGCAGATGTTTGCAGAATCAAGCATGACTCTGCACCAAGCTCACTGATTGTAACCTCACCCAAGAACTAAAATCTGACCCAGCTTTTAACTTCTCTCTTGCCACTTTTACAGTTTTCAGAAAATGATGCACAACACAGAGACCAAAACCCAAACAAAGAGGGCGAGAGCAACAGAAGCAGAGGACAAAAAAAAGAGGAAATAAGAAATTTAAATCCACTTTCTTGTTGTCACACTTCTCCTTCCTGTGCAGAGGAAACCGGATGACAGCGTTTTGGAGCATGTTCAGATAAATGACAGATTTCTTATATAACGCTGCATCCTCTGCTTTACTATACCATAATAATATTTCCCCCTTTTAACTTTTCAGTCCCTTAGCCTCAGGGAGGATAAATAAAGCTGCTGTGTGAGACAGAGCAGGGGCAGATATTTAGATCTGCAGATCCAACAATCAGTAATTTCTTCTATTTTTCACCATGTCACAGCAGAAAGGAAAGACGGATGATGAGAATCAGACATTGTTTCAGCCCCTGTGTGTGTGTGTGTGTCTGTGGACGTTCCTCCGTGTGCATGAGCACTTGCATGTGTATATGATTTGTTTCCAGGAACACCTCGTCAGGGGCTTTGAGATGCAAGTCAGCACAAGAAGGAAAGTGTGTTTGTACGATCACAGACGCATGTTCTCCCCGATGCTTCCAGGCACCTTGAATGACTTTTTTTTTTCTCTCAGTGGGAGATCCTGGGAGGAGCTAAACAGCTTCAGTCATATAAACCTAAAGGCCAAAATAAGACAAGATGTGACAAGCTCCTGAACTCTTGCCATTCAGTACTTCACCCTTTCTGTTTCTCTCTTGCTTCCGCTCTCCTTTGGCAAAAAAAAAAAGAAGCCTCCCTCTAGCTAACCAGCTTTTACAGTCTCTGTGAATCCCTCACAACTGCAATCAGTCATGATAAGGTCTTTAATTAATGCAACAGGAAAGGAGAGGTCTTAGCCAGGGAAGCTGAAAACAAGCCAGTACTTAGGGTTAAATAACACTTTGATAAAGTTACCCTTCCATCTTTCTGTTCTCCTTCTTTTGCCTGGTTCGCTTTCTGTGACTCAACAATAAGCTACCACCCAATTTGAACAACCAGAACATAAGATAATAAAATGTCTGGATCATCATTAGATCACAAAAATAACTACATTTTTAGATAATTTTGATAATTTACAGATACAGGATCACATTTTTGTGATTTCTCCTGCCACCAGATTACGATGGAGGTGAATGGGCATACATCAGCAAGCTGTCCTTCCAAAAAACATTATCTCAGATGTTTTAATTATCAAAGGACAGGCTATCATCATATTTTACTCAACCTGTTTCTTTGGTAGGATGTAGTAATGTAGTAATGAGCTCTGTGAAACTGAGTAGATTATTCAGAGTAGAGGCTGATATCTCCGTGATTACCCAAGTCACTAAATACCAGTAGAGCTAAGTGAGAAAGTGTTTATTGGGTGAACCCAACCTATAAGGGTGGATTTTACAGCTAAATCTGTGAATAGAAATAAGCTCCAACTTTGAAGCGTCACCTATTGTTGCAGTTTTTATTGGCTCAGGCCTTTGTCTGCGTGAGACGCCGGTGTGAAGTGAACTTGCCGGGTTTTTGACACCGCATGAGAAAAGGTGAGAGAGCTTACGTTGTTTGCCATAAGAAGTAGCAGGTCAGCGAGTTGGCCCTATTTAAATGTTTGTCTGGTCTTAAAAGCAGACGAAACTGCTTGCACAATGTCTGATTGCAACTGCCTCACATCCCTAGTTTGCTGATCTGCTGTATACTGTGCATGACTCAGAGTCAATACCGGGACTCGCTGTACTGTTTCAAAGGCGACATAAGTACATACACTTAAAAAGAAAAACGTTTACATACAACACATTTGAGATTCTGCTGGATATATGTGCACCAGTGGCTTCAAGTTTCCGCATCACATTTGTGTAAGTTGCATATTGGATCATCGTTTACCCAAAACCACTTGTTCAGGTCAACTTTAAACTCAGATCCCAGGTGAGGACAGCAGATGATTCTGCAAACAGCCTTCTATTGTCAAACTCTGCACACACATCAATCTGCACAGTGAAGCTCAAACATCTAAGAGAAGTAACAGTAACGAAAAATCCACTGTTGAGTCCAGAGCCACATTGAACAGGACTCATGAGGTTGGAAATATGGCATTTCCCTTTAGATCTCCACATCAAAGCAACTGACACAACAAAATTCACACCTCATGCTGCAATACTCAGTTTTACTTGCAGCTTTAAGCACATGTCCTGCAACCGTTGTGCTGCAGGTTAGCACAGAAAAAACAGAATGACTCACGCCCGGTGTTGTTTTGCACCTCTTGACACTGTATAATTACTCTATTACAGCTCACATCATCATCACACTTATTAAGTCTACAAGCTGACAATTGCCTCTGACTGGACCTCGTTTCATCACTATGTGCCTCTGAGTGACACAAGCCAAATAGTCAGTTTGTTTGCGTTGGCCGCTGGCTGGCATGCATACTACATGCCAACATGGCCAAAACAGGCCACGCTTAAAGCTAATAATGTCCCGTCTGTGTTCTTTCTGGCCTCTCTCCTTTTTTTTTGCAGCATGTTTATGAGCATGTGTGTCGCATCAGAAGGTTTGCGCTTCCCAATAAGACTACAGAGGAGCTAAACCAAGGTGAGCCAACACAGTTTTTGCACTACAGCCAAAGATCTATGAAAAACAACAAACACTCAGTGTAATTACATGTGGATGATGGAAAGCAGCATATACAGTAATTCTTAATATAGTACCTCTGCAATATAGTATAAAATGTTATGTGTTTTTGTAGTTTTTAGGTGTGTCTATGTTCACCAACCTTTCCAATCAGACACATCATCCTTCGTGACTATCATAATCGAGATATTCATCACAGAAAAGCACAGTATAAGAGGAAAAGTCAGCCTGCAGGCAAGTCTCACCTTCTGTGAGCCACGTCTCTTGGAGTTGGCTTAGATCCTGGAAGAGGTCTGAACAGAAAGAGAGAAAGAAAACACAATCAATACACAGCATGGACACAAAGCTGAAAGTTCTGATTTCCTATTGGTATGTGTCTTATCCCCATGATATTTAAATGCCATAACTAAGACTCACACTGACATTGTCTGGGGTTCACAGACCGTGATGTAAACATGTGTCATTTAAGGCCAAAATTGTGAACTTCCACAACTTTACCTTCAGATTCCTGAGGGGGTAATTCTGTGTCCATGTATTTCCTTTTCGCTGCCATCAACAGTCTATTTAGGGGCCCATTTCCTTGCAACTTCTGGAAAACCCATAAATGTTAACAGAGGAGAAGTGAGAAACAGACTCAAACAGGGCATTTCCAACACATTAGTGCCAAAACAGTTAATGGGATGTTCAGTGTGGCTTGGAAAAAATAATGGAAGTCTCAGGCAACATTGACAAAGATGGCAAATACAAAATAATAATACTAATACTAATAATAATAATAGGTTACAAATATGAGCCTACTGCAGCTATAGGTGATCACCAAGCCCTTCAGAAAACAACACATTTCTCAGTTGTGGAGGCAATCTGGGAAAAACAAATGCGCTGTTTGCGTCTGAAGAAAGTGACCATTTGGCAAACACTGACACGCTCTTCAACTAAAACAACCCAGAGAAGAATCCCGCGCACAAACATTATTAAATGCGGTGCTGGCTACGCTTTTACTTCTGGTAGATTTGCTGGTAGTTTTTAGCGAGGTAAGAAATAGTTTCCTATCGCGCACACGCAGCTGCTTCTTCAGCCAAAACTCGTGCAGACGCGGAGACTGAGACGGATAAAGCCCGGTAGCTGTGTTGTTCACAAAAAAAAGCAGTAAGAGAAGTGTTCATCCATACGTACATTTGCTAAAGTGTAAGGCACTTGCTGGTCCAAATATCCATCCATCTTATAATCCATCCGTTAACCGTTTGTGGTCATTTAGGCTGAGTTGAGTGAGATCCACGCAGCCTTGCAGGGAGAGAGGAGGGAGCGCTGTTTGTGAATGGAGCTGCGTGGAGGCTGCATGCATAATGAGCTCCATTCACAAAAAACGCCGAGGGGAAGTGATGGCGAGCGATTACCCAGCGGGCTGCTGCCCTCTTTACAAATCTCTCTTTTGTGTGTGTGTGTGTGTGTGTGTGTGTGACAGACAGCCCGTCACATTACCTACAAGTTTCAGGTAAAGCTAATTTTAAATAAAAATGTCAAGCAACTATCCCCTCAGCTTTTCTCTTTTTTTTTTGCAAAACTAATGCAGCCTTGTTTGGTGTGTTTGCCTTGTAAGTCGCACTTTCTGATTTAGAAACATCAGACGGCTCATAAAGCATGCAGAAAATGAATTATGAGTGTTATTTAGTGGCCTGTTTCTCGGGCTTTGTGCCACGTGTGCCCAGATCGCCAGGCTCCACTTTCTTTAGGGAAACAGTCCAGCGCTTAAACTGTGAAGGGAAACAGATGTTACGTTTTAGCAGAGTCACAGCAACAAAAGCAAACCCGTCTTCGACACCCCCCCCCCCCCCCCACACCAAAAAAAACAAAACACAACTGACACATGCAGATAGAGTGAGTTTGAATAAGTTTATATTGAAGAGCTGTGACTTTTTCGGGGCCAGCTGTGCTGTCATTTCTGCAGCAGACATGATTTTGGGGACTTGCTTTTCTAGCTCGGGCAAGATGAGGTTCGTGATTGGTGGATTTCCTCTTTCAAGGGCTCGAATTTCTTGCCTTTGTCCGAATGAATACACTGACTTATGAATGAAGTCTTGGGTCCCTCTATAAGCCAATCAGAAGCCTGGTAGTCGGGCTCCTAGCAACCGTGGGCGGAGCTTGCGCCGCTGCAGCCAATAATCTCCCGGCAGACTGCGGGCTTTTTATACTGGATTTTCCAGTTGTTTTTCATTCACAAAAAACAGAGAGGGAAAGTTAGAAAAAAAACTTCCATTCATAAAAACCTGCCCTGACACGAAAGTCCTGACATGTTTTTCTTTTCCTGCCCCAACAAATTCAAAGAACCTCACTTTGTTTACCTCATTTCATGTCTCTACGCCTCTACTTATGACAAGCAGTGATTGCAGCCAAGCAGGAAAAAGTGGCACTACCTCTGCAAGAGTTCTGTACATCAACAAAAAAACAAAAACCTACAATAAAGACACTGACGTAAATCAGTTCAGGGATATGCATTCTTACATTCTTGTGGTTTTAGGTCTACACCACACGAAACCCACAGGATTTAAAGTTGTCCGTGAGGCTTTGTACACAAGAACTGACAGAGTGGAGAAGTGCTTGTTGGTTACAGAAAGTAAACTGCACTAACTCATGAGGCAAAGTCATGAGGGTTGTTTTTTTTTAAAAGGAGAGCGGACAGCCAGGAGACAGGAAACAAAGTTGCTATGGGATTTGAGTGTAGTTTCAGTTGTGACTGAGATTCACAGACAATAAGTAGTCTAAAAACATGTGCACCATCCTCATCTTCCTCTATCTCATTCACATCACTCCATATCAGGTGATACTGTGCATGTTATTTCCTGCTTAATGATATTTAGATGCACATTTAGATGCCGTGCTCTGCACAGCCAGCAGCACTGAGCTGTTTCTCTGGAGTGGTCTGGTCCAAGGATGTCACAAAAGTAGCAGTAGTTGCTTGATTAAATTTAACTCATAACCTTATTGGCTAAGAGAATGGTTGGCAAAATAGGGTTCATTACCCTCCAAAGGGTCTCACAGGGAATAAGATAATTAAAGGGAGTAGAACGTAAAACTTTTTAGTTTCTTTGAGATTTTGTTAAAAATTTTAAAGATTTACCTGTTTAAATATCTGAAAATGTTTCAAATGAAACAATAACAAAGAATTACAGCTTACCCCCGAGGCCAAAAATATTGGAGACCCTGAAATAACAGGAGAGTTTGTGCTCAAGGTAAGATGATGCGTTTGTCACGACATGTTAAGTTTACATATTAATTTAGTTATGTTCAACTTACATATCTCAGTTACGTGTAAGCTTTTGTTTAGGTTGCCTTTTTTTTGGAGCCTACTTTGTATTTAGTGTTAATGTGTGAATGCTAATGTGAGACATTTGTTAAACACTGAGTTTCAAACATCTGTACAGTCTTGTTATTGGGAGCTTTGGCTTTTAGCCCAAAGCCAAATGTCTATAAAAAAAAAAAGTCGAATAAACTTAATTCTCAAAAATTTTAAGCCATCGTTCTCTTTTTTCTGTATTTATTCATGGTGATATTTATTTTTTGGCTTAGTTCACACTGTTGTTTCAGATTCTGTTGTTTGATTTAATGCAGCATGTTTGCTGTTCACACTGTAAGAAGATGAAATGGTTGAAATAAGTGTTTGGTTTTTTAGAGACAGGAAGTTTTGCTAAAATATCCTCACAGATCTGCTACTGCTCGATGTATTCAAACAAAACATTTATAGAAAGGTTACTGGGGAAGATTGGCATGGCCATGCTAAGACAACCTCCTTCGTGTGCGAACTGAAAGAAAATGGAAAAAAAATGTGCTGCTTGTTTACATTTCCCTGTATTTAATTTCCAAAACCTGAATTTATCTCAGCCATTAAAGCGTGACTCAACATTATTGTGTTGTTACCACCCAGAACTGGAAAATTCCTACCCTCAAAAGAAGAAGTTGCACGTGATCAAAGCACATCAGTTTTCAGGAGACAAAATTCACCATTTTCCATCTGAAAATAACATTTTTTGCCTCTGAATCATCACTTTCTCTGTGAAATTAACTTCTCACACGTGTGCTGATAGGGTTTCAAGTCAATAAAAGAAAAAGTCTTGTGTGGAAAACCCCTTTTCACTTTACTTTAACTCCAAAGGCGTCACATGTGATTTCAGACAGAATACGATGCAAAAAATGAGAAAAAAAAATAAAGTTGACTTTTGTAATGTGGCACGTGTTTGAGACGCACATGTGTTTTTAATTCACATGTGGTTGACATTTTTAAATGGGGAAAAAAATAAAGGGGCAGAAACAGCCTGTGTTAAATACCAACACTCTGATACATCTACATCTACATTTACATTTACCGTAGTGCTGATACAGCCATGTTTTTACAGCTTACACAAGATTTACAGCATCTTCAGATCCTTCAGGATGAATTGACATAGTAAGGAACATAGGCGGTGGACATAGATCACCTCCCATGTATTTCATTTGCAGTATGCACACACGACACAGTGCTGAAACACATTGTGAAATCTATTGTAATAGTCGTCCACCCCTGAGTCTAATATAGCTTTGTCAGCAGAGAGATAGTACTGACAGAGACAGAGGGGAGACATTATAAGTTCAGTGCAGTGCTGCGGAGTGGATTCAAAGTGCTTATTGATCAAAGCTGGCTGTGCTTGATGGATGGGTGAAATGTTATTATAGCTTCAGCTGTTCTAGTTACGGAGAGACAGAGGGAGATGTGTTGATATGGACGTAAAGTGAAATATTCAGAGACAGTTAAAGACGATATGAAACAAGGCGAATGAGAAAATAATAGAAAAATGTGAGGATGTATGGAAGGAAATTATAAGGAAGTAAGAAAAAAACAAACATATGGAGAGACGAAAGACAGAAGGAGCTAGAGGCCAAGGTGTCCGTGGGGGGAGGGGTTGTGTGAAAGGCTCGTCGACAACACCTCTCCATCTTTCTTCTCTTTTTCTCTCTCTGGAGCTTCAGCTTCCTCTCTCCTCCCTCCTGCTCCTCCCTCGCTCCTGATAAGACTGATGGTGACTGATAAACAAATAAAGATCTTTGATAAAAAAACAAGGGCATCACACAGAGACTTACTGGAAGCATGATCCATAGTCTAACCAGACACCCATTTTTTTTCTTCAGCTCTGGGTTGACAATTAATAATAGTATTACCTGTGTAAAACACTAAAATATAAAAAAACACAATGTGTTCTTGTGTGACATGTGGTTCTGGATCTTTTGATCACATCACGTGGTCTTTATCAGCAGTGTGTCCAGTTGATATGGAGTTGCAGATGTTCTTTCCATTTTTTCTGAGCACTTGAAAGACATTCAACTTCAAGCCAACATAAAACAAAGGCAACCTGAGCAAAGACAAACTGTTTTAAATGATCCTTGTAAAAGAAACTGCATTGATCAGTCTGAGAACAGTTACAAAGCTGTTTCTACTCCACAGATCAGAGGTGCAATCTATACACGGAGAAGAGTCGGAGCAATAGTGAACTTTCCCATAAATTGGCTGACTTTCCAAAATTAGTCCAAGAGCACGGCAAGAACTTATCCAGGAAGTCACAAAAGATCCAACGGAAACATCAAAAGGAAGAGCAGGCCTCTTCACTTCAGTAAAGGTCAGTTATCCTGACTCCACTCTCTGATAGACGCTGGGTAGAAACGGCATCCGTGGGAAAGTGGTGAGGTGAAAACCACTGCTAACTCAGAAGAATATCAAGTCTGAATTTTGCCACAGCAAAGCTAACATTCAAACCTTCTGAGAAAATGTTGTATGGACTAACGGGTCAAACACTGAACTGTGAAGACACAAAAAGAGCAGCATAGCTACAGTCAAGCATGGAGGTGGCAGTGTGATGTTGTGGGGATGCTTTGCTGCTTCAGGGCCAAGGCGACTTGTTATAACGGAGAGAAACATGATTTGCTATCGTCATCACTCTGTGAGTTGAAGCTCAAGCACAACTGGGTTATACAGCAAGACAATGACTCATATTAGCATAAGAGCTAATCGAAATGAAGAACTGTCTGTCAAAACAGTTTGTGTATGTGAGTTTACCTTTACTGTCTCTTTATGTCTTCCATAAACTTAGCCATCTTCACTTAGCAGTGGCTCAGCAAAAAGCAACCCTAGTGGGAACATATTGGATTCCTGTAATGAGCATTGCTCTGTTCTGCAATTCCAAAACCAAACCCAAACCATATGGTTGCGATCTATGTGTGCCAATGTATACATTTTTCCCCACAAAAAATGTTTATTTATTTGTCTTTGTTCATTCTTTCTGGTTTATATACTGAATGCACAATTGGCTGTGTTGGAACAAATGCATTATATCTAAACTTCTAACAAGTATAAGCTTAATTTAGGTATACATTAGGTGATAGGTATACAGCTAGCTCAATCAAGCTAGCTAGCAAAATGAATTCATACTCCACCCAGTCCTGCAGATATTGGTTGTTATGAAATTACAATAAGTAAGAATGCCACAAAAGGTACCAGTCAAACAAAAATAATTAATTTTCTCTAATTGGTTAGAAGGGTGAGCCTTTGACAGTATAAAATGTTTTAAAGCATATTGCTACAAAAAATATTTCCAGCCATCCATTTTCTTAACCGCTTGTCCTCGTAAGGGTCACGGGGGGGTGCTGGAGCATATCCCAGCTGTCATCGGGCGAGAGGCGGGGTACACCCTGGACAGGTCGCCAATCCATCGCAGGCAAAAAATATTTATATTTAATAATTACACACTGCAGCTTTAAGGAAGTCATATAAATCTGCAATAATCACTGCAGTGCAGAAAATACTGTGCAATGGACTTTTAGAAATAAAACGTGCTGACTTGTGGTGCTGGAAGCTCGGCTGATGAGAGCAGGGAGACTGAACCATACAGTACAAATAGAGGCCTAAAAACCAAAATAATGAGTTTGTCACTGAGAATGAGCCCTTACTTTAAAAAACGTAATGTGGTCTATTGTTACTATAAAATATTCAAGCTCTGGCTAATTTAAGTTTAAACACATACTTTAACTTTCTTCATGTCTGAAAGCTGCTGTTTATTGTATGACACTGAGTGAACTGTACACAC
This sequence comes from Sandelia bainsii, assembly GCA_032362345.1. Classification (NCBI taxonomy): domain Eukaryota; kingdom Metazoa; phylum Chordata; class Actinopteri; order Anabantiformes; family Anabantidae; genus Sandelia; species Sandelia bainsii. Next base: position 16,764,463 of record JAUMHL010000012.1, on the reverse strand, counting down.
TGTACATGGATGACATCAGTTCTCATTATGCAGGTTCATCCCAGGACCATTAAAACAAACATGACTCGCTCTCAGACAGGAGGCCGTCAGGGACACTGGTTTGTTTGGAGTGTGGAATGAGCTTCAGAGGAAGAGCAGCTCCTCCCACGTGCCATGCCAACTGGAAAATTATTCCTAATGCAAACATTCATTGTGCAAAACACGGGGCAGTCTCTGTTTATGTGTGTGCGTGTGTGATAGTTTCACATGTCCTTGTATCTTGTTTGCGTGTCTGTGCCTAGAGACAAACCTTTTCCAGTTTTTCTTCCAGAGTGACCAAAAATAATATCAACTCTATATAGGTTCCCTGATTGATCTCATATCCTCACTATGTCATACTGCCAAATCTGGACCCCCCAGGACAGTCTTGTGTCCTGCCTGCCCTAAACTCAAAGTGCCTGATTCATATCCAGCACACTATTTCCTCAGCAAACAATACATTCCTGAAAATAACCACAGACAAATTAGAGCCAACTGTATTTGTTGCATGATTTTTAAAACGCAAAGAGCGACTACAAGGTCAATATGTAACACAGACGTTAAACAAATGTACTGGTAATATTCCATGAAAAACACAAGAACCCACAATGTTATATGAAATAACTTGAACCTGACAAAATTAATGCAATAAAAAATATAAAGATGATTCAACAAGATATTTTAAATAATCCAAGCAAAGGAAAACAACATGGACGTATTTGTTGTTTCCCATAAAAAAGTTAAATCATAGGATTATAGTGATATTTAAATAGAACAGAGTAGTTACTCTGCTGTTGCGCATCAGAAGATCAGAAAGAAAATTATAGACAAGCATCTGAAAGGTAAAAGATTTAAGATCATCTCCAAGCAGCTTAATGTCCTTTGGGTTACAGCTGCAAATATTATTAAGAAGTTTAAGGTGCACAGGACTGAAGTCAACCTCCCTGGATGTGGCAACAAGAGGAAAATTGACCCAGGATTGGGCAGAGGGACAATGAGAATGGTAGACAAAGAGATTCAAGCGGAAGTCCAAAGTCAAGGTACACTCTGATCACAGTACCTGATCACAAATTGGTCACTTTTTGACCAGTGGGCTCCATGGAGCCTGTTGAAAGAAAAACTTAAAATGTCACAGTGAAATTTGCTAAAATGCATGTTGGCAAGCCACAATGCATCTGTGAGAATGTCCTGTGGACAGATGAGACAAAACTAGAGCTTTTTTTGGAATGTTCACAGGTGAAGAAATTAAACTTTCAAACAAAGAGCGCCATACCTACTATGACACACAGAGGTGGCTTGGTTATGTTATGGGGATGTTTTGCTGTGTTTGACACTAGGTGCATTCAATCTGTGTAGGGAACAACGAAGTCTCAAGACTATCAAGGAAATCTGAAGGGAAACATACTGCCCACTGTCAGAAAGCTCCGTCTCAGGTCAGGTCATGGCTCCTCCAACAGGATACTGACAGGTAAAAACACCCAAGAATGGATAAATAGAAACACTGGACCCATGTGGAAATGGAACTGAACTTCTACAGAAAGGTCTGAACCATGCAGTATGGAGAAGTCACCCCTCAAACGTGAGGCAGCCGGAGCACTTTGCTCCAGAAGAGTGAAACAAACTACCTGTCGACAGATGCAGAACCTTCATTAAGAGCTACAGAAATGCCTTGTTTGCAGTGATTGCCACTAAAGGTTGTGCAACAAATACTAGGCTAAAGGTCCCATAATGTTTGTCCATGCTATGTTTTATTATTTACATCCTGTCTGTATCTAAACTTTTCCTGGAAACATCTATTTGTTTAATGCGTTAAAGTACTTATATCCATATATCATGTTGGTCTTGTAGGGCGGCTGTGATAAGAGAACATCTAAATCTGAACAGACTGTTTTCCAACCTTATAAAGTAAGTACACAGTAACTGTTGATGTGGTGCTAAATGCTATGAGGTGCACCCAGGACTTTGATTACACCTCTTGATATTGTGCTTCTGAGTCTGGAGCAGAGGATCGTCACTGCCTGCTGGGTTGAAGACCACAGAGATACAACCAGTGATTTCCCATCCATGCACCACCCCTGTGGAATTCCTGGCAGCGATATTTAGTCAGCACCCCACACAGGCTTTGTTCGCACGAGTAGAGCCCTGCCTACCCTCAGCAACAGATGAGCTTCAGTGGAGGTGCGTGCATGTGTGAGAAGAAAGAGAACGAGACAGAAAGAGATCTTTATTAGTGTGTTTATGAGAAAGAGTGTGTGTTTCATGATTAATGCGTGTGTTCACATATGTGCTCTCCCGTACGTCTCCCCCTCCTTTGGTTGTATGTGCTGTAAAATCTGCACCAAGGCCTATTCTTCATTCCCCTAGGACACTGCACGGTTGCTGGGATGCCTGCTTGTGTATAGCCACAGTCAGGAAATGTCACTGCTGGCATTTGACGAGGGCTAGTGCGCCAACCCAAGCGTGCCTCCTAGCCACCTGCATCCCAGCCTCCTCTGCCGTAGACACTGGCTCTCTTGTTTGTTCACCGACCATTCCTCGCCATGTCCTACCAAAGTCAGCCTGTCTGGCCTGCCCTGGGCCTGTGAAAGATCAATCAGGTGAGCACAATAGCATTTATAGGGGTGTTTTTGACTGGCAGCCCTGTAGAGAAGTGGCTGCCATGCAGCTGCACCGGCTCAGCTGAGCTGCCAGATACAACACAAAGCTGACTCTAAACTCTTCCTCACAGAGACACACATGCACAAACACACAATGCAAAACACCAGTTTTAACACTTTTAAACAGGAGAAAATTTACTCAAAAAGCTGAAAGTGTTGCTATGTGTCATGTGCTAAAACCTCAATTTATAGCCTGTTTAATGGATGTTATTGGATATTTCATATTTTATTTTTTCCTTTCTTTCCTTGACTTTTTTCAGCTTTATCACTTTCATTCACTTGTTATCTTTTCTGTTATCTTTTCATTTTGTCATGCATTAGTTTTAATGTTTGCCTTTTCACTGACATTTTACTCAACTGATAAATTCATGTGTTAATAGTTAATATGTTAAAATGTGATTCATAGCATGTTATTTGCTTTCAGGAAAACTCAGCTGTGAGAGAATAACGCTGGAGTTTTTCTGTATTCTTTTAAAAATATAAATAAATTGCATGAAAAGAGAAAAATTTTAATTACTTTATTGGTCCTAGAGCAAAAGTTCAGGATACACTGATGTGGTGGTTTAGCTGCCATGCAAGGCGCTGAGGCAACTCTGGGTTCAGTGTCTTGCCCAAGGACATCCAGCGATATGTGGATGAACCTGCTCTACCTTCTGAGTCACAGCTGCCCATAGTGTGTCTTTTTATACTTTATGACTTCCCCATCCTGTCTGCAGCACTTCAAGCCTATTTGTTACTACTAAAGATGGAAATATTTAAAAATGTGTCATCAATGTTTAGATCCATTTGTAAAAAAATATGCCCAATAACCTCTTAAAATAAAATAAGTCAGAAATTACCATTTTAACAGATGTTCAACAGGTGTAAATGTTGCTTTTGTTGGGGACTATTTTCAGCTGTGGATAAACACACATTTGGTGCAGTGCTGAACAGTTAAGACTGCAGGGTGGTGTATGTGAGATTACCTCAAAATAAACTGCAATGCCCATGTTTGATGAAGGAGATCTTTAGCACAGAGAAATAAGATATATCAGGCCTTAGATACGCAGACAGTGCTTGATCAATAGTTGAATCAATTCAATATTTTGGTTCCTTTATGGGATTTGTTAAGAGAATAATGTAATATACAGTAAAATAATAACCCTTCACATTAAACATATTTTTTATCAAATTTTTATTCACTGGAGATTGGACACTTGTTATGGCATCAAATTACTTATTTAAATGGAGGTAACAATGTTAAGACACATGCAAATATGCATGTTTTCACTTTCATGTATATTAAACTGGTCTTTTATTCCTGACCAACGGCACATCATAGAGACCAAAACCTATTGTTGTATACGATGTTTTGTCTCCAGAAGCGGGATGGTTTTAATGAGACACAGAAGAGCCTTGTTGATGTTGCCCTCTCTGTCTCTCTCTCTCCCACTCACTCAGTCGCTGTCCACATTGCGCCGGTTTTGTGTAAACCCTCCTATTGTTGCCACCAGCCCCCTCTTCACCCGCCATTTCCATTTATATCCCATTTTCCACTTCATTTCCATGCTAATTTGGGAGGACAAAAAAATCCCATGTTATGTCATTTATAGCGATGCAGCTAGTTATACTATACAAGGGGAAAACCATTGGGGCTGACCCCGGGGCACGGCCTCTCCTTCATCAAAACTGCCTTTGTCGAATCAAAGTCTGGGCATTTGGATGGCAGCACTGTTTGGCATACTGATGATGAAGATGTCTATTATGAATTTATCATTATGTAAAACTCAGTACTGAGTTGAAAATCAAACAAAACTTAACAGCACGTTTTTGTTTAGCTTTTCTGAGCTCTGCTCCACATTTTCTGCTGGGGTTTCATGGTTTTGCAATCCTGTATTGTACTGTTTTCACAAGGGAGCCGGTCTAATTTTGTCAGACTCCTGCTTGTAATGACTCTCAATCCTGTAAACTCTGTGGTGTAAACAATGCCTCCAGATCTTTCCACCAAAGCAACATACAAGCTTTTTTGGAGGCCTGAACAAGTGGGTGGTTGTGTTTAGTTTGGGTTTATCCGGTACTGGGAGACATGATAACGCAAGGTCGCTTAGCTTAACTGCAGATGTCCCACCATGGGTGATGGTGAATTTAATAGGATGTGAAGTTTATAGAAAAACACAACTGAACAAAATGTTCCGAAGATTTTCATATGAGCAAGACGCTGGTGTGTGTGTGTGTGTGTGTGTGTTCCTCTCTTGTATGTTGTTGTAAAACTGCCAAATGCCTAAATGTTAACGTAGTGAAGATGTAATGGTAAGCACCATTACAGGTTACAGGTTAGCACTAATCATAATGTACAGCTGAAGCTAAGGAAACTTTTTCTCATAAACCAAAGTACTGGTGAATTTGAAATGTGCAGGGTAATTTATCTTCTTGGCACCAGAGGTTGAAAATAATCCAGTAGTCATTTTACTTCATACAGGTCAAGCTCACGGTGGCACCCAAGGAAAAGTCAGACTATCTCCAAAGTGATCAGGATTTACTGACTAAGAGCCATTAATGTCTGCACCAAATGTATGAACTGTGCTAGTGCATCTGTTAAATGTAAAGACATGGCACCAATTCAGCCAATGATTGTTGAGAAATTTCCCTCAAAACTGTAAATGAACAAAAGTCACAGTGATTTACATTGCTCTGAATATTGAAAATGTGCAGTGAAATACTTATATATACTATAATATAATACTTTTATTTGGAGATAAAGAACATTACAGTGTAAATCAAATGGTTATAAGGCAAATAAATTGCTATATGTAAATCATAGACAACGTACATGTCATTGTATGACTCTGTCATCATCACACAGAAGCACCTCTTCAACCACACACACAACTGGATAAGCAAATAATCAAAAAATAAAACCTGTAAGAACTAGCTAATGCCCCACATGCCCGGCACTCGACGCTATCTTTGAAGTGAACAAATGGGGAGACGTGTGTTAGATTGACACCTGTGCCATCCTGCACCATGTGTGGCTCCACCAGGGCAGGAATGTGCAGGACTGCCTTTGATGGAGGCTGTACGGACAGTACGTGGGAATGATAGCAGCAGTGGACATGGTTTAATGACTATTACCATGTGTCCTTGGGGGTGGAGATGCCACTGAGGTTCTATCCTTTGACAAACACTGGACGCCTCTCAGTGAAATTAACAGAACATTTATACTAATTACAGGCTACTTTTAGTAGAGGCTGGTAGCTCTGTATGAACGTGTACTGTGTGTAGAGCTGTGCGGGTCATCATAGGGGGTTGGATGAAAGTCAAAGTAAAACAAACTTGTCAGTCTGAATTTCACTCACTATTACAGTGCAAAAATCACTTGTGTACCAGAGTTAATTTAATGAAACACACAAGTTAGCTTTGAAAGATCAAATTTAATAGCAGCTCTGTAGATTGACAGTGTTACAAGTAAAGACATTTTCTATTACTGACTCTGAACTTTCCCCTTCAACACAATGAAGACGAATTGTGCCCTTAGTCGTCACTGACTTAACAGGATGGCTGCACGAGGGGCTGGACCGTGGCCTGACGCTGGGACTAGTATGTCGTGCTCACTTGAACTAAACAACAAACATGTTCAGTGTGTCTAGGGGTCTTTTAATGCAAAACACTTCATGACTTGTTCATAAAAACTAGTATAAAAAACACACACTAAATCAGTTTATGTAATTTATGTATTCTCTTCTATTTATGAGGGTAATTCTGCACAAGTAATCAGACAATTAAAAGTATTTGGAAGAGAAAACAAAAAGTTTGCTGAACTTGGATGTTAAAGAACTACAAACAGGGTGGAAGCAATCTCATGTAATATGCTTGTTTTCTTCCTCCTCAGGTCATGTTTTGAGTGTACAGCGCCATGCAGCATGACATAATAAAAACACTATTCTATTGAGAAAACTTAGCTGAGTGACCACTCCCTTCTCGTGTCATGCTATATTTGCCCCGCTCAGGTAAAGCTGCACTGATGTCAGCTCTCTCCCAGGCCTAACATCAGCAGATGAAGTCAGTGGTGTTTGAAGGAGTGAGATCATTTTTCCATTCACTGCAGAGTGGGGCAGTGTAAGGGACACCCCGTGGCAATCAGGGAGATGCAGCCTCCCTGCTTGCCTGTTTGCATGACTATCGACTTGCCTACGTGCTTTTATACTCGCCTGCTTCTCTCTATGTGCAGGCAACTGTCTTGTCTGAAAGTTGGTGCACGTCAATCTAAAGAGAAGATGAACAGAACTGAGGCCGGTCATAGGTTTAGTGTCATTCTACATCTGCAGCATGAACTGCAAGGTGAACAGAAGATTTGTACAGTCTCAAGACTCACAGGAGAGGTACCACTGTTCCGATTTTTATAGGTAGCTGTTTTTAGTCTTACATTCATCTGCAGGACAATTGTTTTCAACATTTTGACACCTGCGACCTGCAGCATCCTGAGCCGTGTGCACAAACACTGGGACTCACTGATGAAAAAATGCTTATAAGCACATACATAAAGTAATCAAATTAGCATGTAATAATAACATATCTGTAAGAGTTCAAGCCACCGCTTAGAAAGAGTGTTTTATCATGTGAATTTCAATTTCAAACCTAATGGGGCAATCGGAGAATTTAAAGATACACTTATGCAAATATTTCTTGCTCTTTGCACTTATTATGCACAAATACTTTGTTTTAATCTTTAGTCTTTTTCTCACAAACATAAAATACTGTATACACAAAAACGTATAGACAAGACGCATAACTGACATATGGGAACACACAAGGGCCATGCACAGGCAAATTTACACCTGTGAGATCATACTGTAATAAACAGCACGAAAGAAAACATCCACACTGGTACTCACACACACGAGAAGGAACACACACACACACACATTGCACCAGTCCTGCCTGTGTTACATCTTATGGTCTATGGGCACAGTTAGTCATCCTCATGTGACCTAATCTCATTTCTAGATCTCTGAGGACATCACACACACACACACACACACACACACACACACACACACACACACACGCTTGTCTTTGTCTGAGTGAAGACACTCACTTGACATAATGTGTTTTCTACCCCCAACATCACAATTAAATAACGTCTAACACCAACCCCAACCTTTACCCTAACCCAATTCTAACCTCAATTTAAATCTAATCTGAATCTTAACCCTCAAACAGCACTTTAAAGTTGTGTGGACCAGCCAAAATAGTCGCACAATGATGGTATCTAACAAAAATTTGTCCACACAACTACATAAAGACATACACACAAAGTCACTGACACACTCGAATCAATCTCTGGCTCACAAACACAAGCTCTCCAGTGAACATGCCACCTCTACACACACATGCAATCGCACACATACACACATAGACCTCTCTCCTCCCCCCTTTTACCCATCGCGGCATGACATCAGCTCGTCCTGGGTTACTTGGCCTCCCGAGTGTCCTGATGGTTGAGATAAGGCAGGAAAGTCACTGATTAGCTGGGAATCTCGTTACACAGGGAGCAACGGATCCCTCCCTTCCTCCTCCATCACCGATGCCACGCATGAGCGAGGCCAAATGATGAGCTGTTGAAGCAAAAACATTTTTAAATAACAAAAAAAATGATTAAAAAACAAACAAACACTTCTTTATAAACACTGACTCTTGCAAAAACAGCCCAGACCGGATTTTAATTTCTGTTCTAAATTTAAACTGAGCATGAGATAAATGGACAGTAAATAGTTTTGAAACCAACCGTTGTTAATTTTTAACCATATAGCTGCTTTTCTTTCTTCTTTAGCACATTGGTCTGTAACTATAGGACAGATTCCAGTGAAATGATCATACAGATAGATATTCATGTTCCCCTGATGATACCTGCTGACCTGACCTGTGACTTTACATTGTCCTCCATCATGAAGTTGTCACTGTTTCTTTTCAGTGAATGCTTCAACAATGATTGGCTGGAATGACATCAAAACTGAATATTCTTGGTGCCCAGAGGATAAATCCTAAGAGCTGTGACACCAAGTCAAAGGCCGGACGTGAGCGAGTGAGTCTGTCAGCCTAGTTTTTGCAGTTTGTGCCACACCACCAGCACTGATCAGACTCCTGTTTGTGACTTTTCAGCCGATTCTGCATGTTGACTTCGGTGGACCCGTCGGGTAGAGAGACCAGTCTGATGTGCAAGAAGAGAAATGGACCCCAGTGCCATTTACAGCTTTTGAACAGACATATTCTCTATTAGAAGTAACTATAAACAGTTCAGACATTCAGACCTGCCACAGTGTGAATTGCAATAACTTTGGTGACTTTTTATTTACCACTGTTTCTGTAATCAGGTCAAAAGTTTGAATATTCCCAATACACAGTGATATGACTAAATACCTGCAAAACTAGTGCATCAGCTGCACTTTGTGTTTAACAATTTACAAATGTTCGCTTGTCAACACACTGAACTAAGACATGTTCAGCTGCTAAGCATCATCACACTAGCATTTAGCTCAAAACCGCACAGAATAGTCTGACAAAGTCACTGCAGACTGTTGAAACAACCAGAATACATTAAATAATACTACATTTTAACTCTAATTATTATTATTATTATCATTAATGTCCCAATAAAGTTGGACCCAGTCCTGTTGTTTTTACCTTAAGCACAATCTGGTCATGATGAAAATAATACTTCTATTTAACAGTTTATTTAGATAAAATTTTATAACGAAAACAATGTGAACAGCTTCTTAACCATATAACAGACTTTCTTCTACAGGCTCCAGCCATGGTGGGAATTTTTGAAACACTGAGACTGTAAATCACACTGAGGCTTTGTGAGATGGACGTGTTGACTTAGTGCTCTGTTCTTCTGATGTTACAGCATTTCCCAGTAATGTTGCAAGGGCGTTGTTGCTTCGCTGCTGCATTAGGTCCATTGTCTTGGATACAAGGAGAGCAAACGTATGCTTGAGGGAGCCTCTTTTAAGACTCAATCAGTCCTTTGCTGAACTGATTGGGTCCACTGACCCAGAAAATGGGTTTCCACAGCTAGAGGAAATGATACTCAGTAATCACCTTACTGGCAAGTTTTGGGAAGGAATGCACAGGGACTTCACACATAACTGCAGAAGAGAACCGAATAAAATACATCAACGAACTTAAACAGTAGCATGCCTGAGGATATGCCATTAGCTCATGAGTGAGATTTAATCAGTTATATTTTCGTTTTCAAACAAGTTTCTTTCCTGGAAGGTAATCAGTATGTTTGGTTGTTGGATTGTTTACAGCTTTACAGTTCGTATGACCTTTGCCAGCACGTTTCTCACACATTCCTGTCATATATTTATTATACAAGAGCATCCTGAGAGCACCTGAGCACTGGTGTATCATGTTTTCCCTTGAGCTTCTTTCTCGTGGGAGAAGTGGTTGAGATGTAGAGAAAGGTAAAGCAAAGGTAAATGACATTCGCCAAGCTGAGTTATTCTGTAGCTCTGATTTGATTTGATTTGTTTTTTAGTCTTGACTGACCTAACTATTGGATGGATTACCAGTAATTTAAATTAGTCTACTACCGTGGTTTACAGACTTATATGTGCAAAACTACATCCCATCAGCCACAGTTTTACTTTCTTGTACTCATTAGCAATTATTAGGTTGCTAACACACCTAACTAAGGTTGTGCACATGTGCAGAGAGGTGCGCTCAACTGCACAAGGCATCTTATAAGGCCTAACTGTAAGCAGCGAACAAGCAAAAATACTTACATATATGCAACAAGGCCAGAGCACATTGACAGATAAGCGTGGAAGCTCTGTATGTCATGTAATTTGTTTAAATGGCAAAACATCAGCTCATGGAATAAAGTCTGTGCTACATAGCTGTCAAAGTGCTCTGGCCTCTTTGCAAATATTTGCTGATTACAGTCAGCGTGATAGCATTGTCGTTATGAGCATGTTAGCATGCTGGCTGAAGCCACACTTAGCCTCTATTCAATAATTGTTACCCTTAGCCTTTGTTTATGAGTTAATATTTTTACAGACCAGTTGGGAAAGAAAATATATTTATGGATTTTTAAGTCTCTGTCTGAAACCTTTACTTTGAAGGGCTATGTACTGTAGCATTTCCCCTTCATGTGGGCATGCAAAATGGAGGGTTAGGGCTACGTGATGGGGGCAGGAGGGTGATTTAGGATTTGGCTGGAGTGTTGTTATATTACACACAATCCTTCCCACAGAAATGAAGGTGGTGAAGCTGCGACAGTCACACATGCAGAAAAAAAAGCTCAGCACCTGATACCACACGACCAGTGAAATAACTGTTAAGTGACCTTCACTGTGCAAACCTCCCAGCACACTGCATGTGAAAATACCTCGCTATAACCCCAAAGTGTATTATGACACAGAGTAAATCTGATACGGGCGGGTCTGGTTCGGTGAAAACATTTTCCCTGTGCTATTCTGTTACACATAACGTTGCATAATCACAAGTGATTCTAAATAGGTCATTCAGGCACTTGTTATTTAAGATCCTTAGATGACCTGTTTTGACAGTCGTGCTGATTGATCCGCATTGGAGTCCAGTTTCACATGGGAATTGATTGTGTGATAAAGATAGAATGATGATTGACTTTATTCAGAAAGCATAATATGCCACAGAGACTCACAGTTAATTAACTAAAAATTAAAAATATATTTATTATTGAATGATATGGGACATGGTCTGATAGTCTATTATAAGTAAACCCTCTGAGAGAGCATTCGTCATTCGTTGGCAAAAAAAGTCTTGTCATACAGAGAAAAAGTGAGGTGTTTTCTTTTTCTCAAAATATCCTACTTTACTCTCCATTGTTGTCTGCACCAAATGTTTACGTCTGGCTTATTTATAGAGCTTAATCTTCGATTTAGCAGTGAACTCATCATCTGAAAGTGTTTTCACATATGTCATATGTAAACTCATTATCTAAAAGTGTTTTCACACATGTCAGTGCGGACGGGCAACCGGCACGAAGTAGGAACGAATAGCAGTTTTGGTAGAAGTGTGTTGTAAAACTACAGTTAGGATGTAAAGTGGTGAGTTGTGTGTATAGATCTGCAAAAAGTGTGTTATAGATTTGAGAACTGAATGTAAAGCAGAGCCCGTGCACTCAGTTTGGCACACGTGGTGCATGCACTGGCTACTAGACCTTTCTCGTGCCTCGTGTTCTTCTGTTACATACAGGAGATTAGGAGGTAGTATATATAATATAAAGTAATAAAAACATGATCTTTTTGACAACCCTCACTCTTTCTTTCTTTCTTTCTCTGTCTCCCCTTTCTTCTTGTTGTCCCGTCCGTCGCTCTCCTTCTGCACATGTTCCTTTCTCCCATATGTGATATTAGGTTCTATAAACAAAACTTCATTTGATTATTCTGTATAAAACCCAAAGTGTAAACGAACAAGTTGTGGTTTCCTATGGTGACAACATGATGTCTTTGTGCCAGGCTAAGCTAACGATCTCCGGGCTGTAGCTGCATATTTACGGTTCTCTCCATAGGTTTGGCTTGATTTACAAAGATTAAGTTGAACTTTTTCTAAAACAATACTGACCTTCTCCACAGTGTTTTGTTTGTTCTGTGCAGCGTCACAGCATTTCTCATCCTTTTCCTGTACAAATAGCAATTGTTTAACACGTTTCAGCAAATGGTGACATACAGTCGTCAACAAACTAGATTATAATAGATTAGCTGCTTCTCGGTTTGACAGTATGACTTTTGAAAATCTTTCCAAAACTGTTTGTATCATCGCAGGCACATTAGTTCATGCAGTTGTCAAAATATGTCATAAACCCCTCAACTGTTATGAATCCCACATGCAAAAATACAGTTTCTTCAGGAGCTACTCACACCCACTGTGCATATTCTACAGCGTATTTGTGAATGTATTCTACACACAGGAAGCCCTTAGTGTCACAGTGAAAACATATTACAGTAGATGCATGTACATTGTCTGTAATATGGTAAAATCTGACCAGTCTTTGTTGGATATTTTGCTTCCACAGTACATATTTCTGTTGAAACATTCTTGAGCCTTCTGTTTTACAGCATAACTCGACTCTACTGTGTTGAATTTAGATATTACAGGAAAATAAAATTGTTTCCACACATCACAGCAGTAGAAAATGCCTCATTGTTCTACTGACTAAACAGCTAAACAGTCTGAGAACCTTGATTTACACAGTCTTAATGGAACGTTCCATTCATTGACGCACTTTTGAAGCACAAGCTGTGAGGTGTATCCTTATGCTGATAGATCAGTGTTTTTACAAATGCACAGTGAGCTTTGTGAATGAGCTTACTGATGGGAAGAAAGTGAACAAACATATTTCCCAAATGTGTTACTGTTCTGTTTAGAATAAAACAGAAACATGAACTTGATGCCAGTTCTTGTTAAATATATTTCCATCCAATTACAAAAGGTCACAACACAGGACAGTGATTTGTGATGACTTAAATCCAATACCTGTGCAGGCGGCTGGTTCTGCAGAACACATGCAGGTGAGAGCAGATGGCAGAGGCGATGAACTGAGAGAAGACGATAAGGTTTATGGTGACGTCCCCGGGCAACACGGCGCGTGTGAGATAAAATTCTAGCACCGTGTTTGGTTTGAGTAAATATTTTGGAGGGTGGCTGGTGGCAACCGCATGACTGTCATATTCAGCGTTAGTGTTAATGAATCAAGAGTGCAGAGAACAACACTGTGTACTCAGTGCATCTACTGTGTTTTATTCTGGTTACTGTTTGCTGTTTGTTTCCAGTAATCCTGTCTTGTGAGGAAATGAGGGTTTATGACCTGAAAATTTGATTCAATCAAACAAAACATGGGTCACGTTGTAGTCACAGGCGCCACCATGAGGCCACTTGTGGTAAAACGTGAAATTCTTTGACACACATTTGGAATAAATGTCAATCAGGTAACAGGGCTGGGATTAAATTGAATCTCAATTAGAAACTCCTTTAAGAAATAAAATGATTATGACGTTGTCTTTGGTTTGTGCAGAAGAACATTCACACCTTCACAGGGAAACATAATAAAACTTCATTTACAGTTTAATTAAAAATTTCAGAGCAGTTACTGCTGGACAAAGGACTTTTGTTTGATTGAGTGCACGGCTTTGGCGGGCCCTCATAGGTGGGGACCAAAACCGTCACTCAGGTTGCTTTTGGGCAGCGTGAGTCACAGGTACAAAGGTGCCCAGTTGTTTGTTGCACATTGATCCTGAGTAAATGTGTTTGCACCATCGTGCAGTAACGTTCCCATGTGTTACTGTCACTGCCAGGACAGATTGTTTTAGACATAAGGAAAAGCACATGCAGTGAGAATATGCCACAATGAGGAAATACAATAGAGACGTTTATAAATTATAATGTTAATTTAAGGAGGTCTCTAAAGATGTTTTTTACATTTTTATGCACTTAAAACAATAATTTGGACGCACTAGTTACAGTACTCACGTGTGTTAAAAGCTCACCTGCTAGCTTTAGTTTAGTGGTTAGTTTTGGATTTTCAGAGCAAATTACAACTTTATAAATCTTATTGGTGACCTCATACAAACCTCAGCAGGTGCTGTAAACCCCATGGAGGACTTTTAATCTATAATAATCCATAATATTTTGTTGTCTGATATGTTTTTCCTGTAAAAGAAAATACGTTTTAAGTTTTTTCACTCACAAACTGTCCACACAAAAGATTTACTCACAGTTTCTTCTAATTTGCTTAAACACTTCTGACTGGACAAAATGACACTTTTTTTTTGCAAAATGTTTAAATTTTTTGACATTCAGTATGGCACAGTGTTGGTGCTGTATTTTTTCTGTAATTGACAAAAAATAACCCAATATCAGAAAAGCTTTTTTTTATTGCATTGGTCTGCATCAGATTACATTCTTAATTTTACTTACTGGTTAAACTCAGAAAAAAGTGAATACTGCACTGTAAAATAAACAAAATATAAATGAAACCAAACGATATTTATGGGGAATATTAAAAAAAACAATAAAAAAAGCTTAGAAATTCACATTTGATCCATGTTTGCAAACAGCAGCACAGAGGTGGCATCTGTGGATATGGATAATGACTGTTTGCTGATTGTTGAATTGTGCACAGACAGTTGCATACAGGTGCATTAGAGGTTCATAAATCTGCAAATAATTTCTATCAGCAGTGAATAGGTGTTTTTACTTTTGTTTTACACAGTTAACCCAATAAAGTTTAGGATCTTTGGATGACATGTTTGTTAACTGTTTTGGACAACGCTGCCGCTTTACAAGTGTCTTAGCAATTGAGAAAAACAGTAACACATATGAACAACACGGTGTGTAAGTCAGTCATATCAGCAATATAAGGAGCTTGTGGATGCGGAGATGCAAAACACACACCAGCCAACTTCCTTCTGAGCAGCCTCAAAGACAGTGTGTACTATTTATCAGAAATGTTCCTGAAATACTACCTACCCTGCCATCCATCCCAACCAGCAGCACGGAGCAGAAGGAGCAGTTTAAGGATGAGACGCTGGTAGCAACAGGGGCAAGTAAATCACAAGTAACTAGTTGCATGATGAAACTAGACCACAACTATGATAACTATGCATTAGACCACAGTGTCACCTCAGATACCATACATTCAGATAATCCTTGTCAAAAACATCACTGCAAACACAGTTTCAATCATTACAAGAAACATATCAAGAAAAATATTTAACATCTGTAACTGCACAACATATAGATTCATAGAATTATAGCATTAGTCACCTTTTACTTAGGATGTTAAAATATTTCCTCTTTAACTGTATAAAAATCACAAGAAAAAATATAAGAAAAAATCGCATGTGACATCACAATGTACATTTCATGTTATAATAATAATATTAATACTAATAATACTAATACTACTACTACTAATAATATTAATTAAAACTTTATTTATTACAGATTTATCATAAATAGATTCTCCTCAGGAATGTACAGAGAGTTTCTCAGGTGCTCAGGGGGGACATCTATCAGTATAGTACTATTTTATAATACTGCATTTATTAATAATGCAGTTTATTATCAAGTAATTTTATATGTTTGTATTTGATATTTAAGTCAGTAAATTAATTAAGTATCATCTAAAATCACGCCGTCTGGGCCCCTGCAGCAGTTTTAATCTCTTTTTATCTTAATATGATTACAGATTTTTCAGAGGACAGTGTTATAGTTGATCACTAGGGGGCGTCAGTGAACTACTATTGTATTAATTAAACTCAGACTCAGAGTAGCACAGGATGAGAGCACAGGACAGGACTACATGAAGCTTAGCTAAACCAATACTGAAATGATCATTTGCAGGGTAAAAAATCAGAAATATAAAGAGATATAGTAAGTTTAGTGAGTAATTTAAGATGTAGGATTATAATACATGCTAATAGAAATCTGTGGTGTTTTGCTTTCACATCACATCAGTCCTCGGCAGAACATTTGCATCCCGGTTTTAAGGTGTTTATGATAAATAATACACACCCAAACACTTGGTTATAAATGCACACAATACAGACACAACAGCTGCTTAACTTCACCTACAAAAAGGCCTGTTTTTTATGTAATTTTGTGTCATTTACCAAACTTAAATACTTTGACATGACCGAGCCAACGCTGACCTTAAAACTGTTGCAACTGTGTTAATAATTGTTTAAAATGAAAAGGGGAAACATATAAGTAAGAACCAGCGACAAACACTGGCAAATAAAAAATTCACATTTTAGTTTGGTTAAATAACTCAAACACAAAAAAGTAGCACAAACTGGGCCAAAACCATTTTCTTTGATGGTTTTCTACTGGAAAAGGTTTTAGATGGGGCCATTTATGGACATATCTGGTGAAGAATATGTCCCTGTTTAAGTTTATTTGTGTAGCATAAAGCATAATGTAAAAAGAGTGAAATAAAAGAAAAGAAAACCAGAATAAACCAGATATAAAGAAAATATCAAACTAAGAATGCTTCAGCTTTGGTTTAAGAGCTGAGAGTTGCAGCAAACATTAAGGTTTAAGGGAGTTTGTTCCAGATATGTGGAGCATAAAAGCTGAGCTGAACTCAGTTTTTAATTTGGGGGCATAAACTCAGCAGCGAATCTGAAATTAAAACATCTGATCTCAACAACTGATGTGAACAGCTCACCATGCTGGATATTAAATTTATTTAGTAACTTCACTGGGATTTTGCTTATATTCTTACTTTTCTTATGATAATTTATAACGTAATCCTAAAATGACTGCAGCATTGTGTAATACACTTCTTTTATTCATCAAAACGCCACGTTATACTCCACAATGACATCATATCAGGACGACGTCCTGCAGTTTAGCTCCACTCTGAGCTGAAGTTGAGGTAGCGTCTCGATGAGGACGCTTTCCTCTCTCTGTTTCTTGTCTTTCAGATGTTTAGATAGATTTGAATGAGTCAGGAAGAAGATATTGCTGAGAACGATGAAACGCGCTCAGTCAAACAAACTCAAATGCATAAATATTGCCCTCAGTCTTCTGCAGTGTCTGACTGAGTTACATTCAGCAGTGGTGGAGTTAGTGGAAATCATATATTTTTACTCCATTTATCTGCATCGCGGAGCAATATTTCAAAGTTCTGCCCACTTGTTTGACCTCTGGGAGGAATCCAGACGATCCGGTAATGATGTCACTTTTCCGAGCCTATCAAGACCAATTAGTGTTCAGCACAAGGACAAGAGCACACGGGTGCAGACAGACGCACATAAACACACACATACGCGCACATGCACACACTATAATTAAGAAATAGACTTACATAAACAGAGTAATACAATATCTTAAAACCCACTTGGAGGGAGCACTGAAATAAACCTTTGGCTTATTGCATTTGTCAGGTCTCTCAAACTGATTGGTCTGTCTCTTTCCTTCTCTCTCAGACGTTTCTGCCTTTTTTTTTTCCTGCTTCAGATGAAATATTGTGCAGGATGATGAGTGATGAGTCACACAGAGGTTGTTAGAGAGAGGTCTGGAAGGAAGTACACAGGCCAAAGAGAGGAGAGGCAGGTAATAACGGTGGGGCTTTTTTGGAACAGATCCGAAGCAGGTTTCACCAAGGTCCTCTTTTTCCCTTCTCAGAGTTCGTGGGTGTTGAATACACCGTGTGTCGTCCAAATGACAGCTTGACACAAACACTATTTCTCTCTGCCTTTGTCTCACAGTTGAATACAAATCTCTCAAGTATTCTTTTCTTTTAATGAGAAAGTGAGAAGTATCAAAGGGATGTGGACGAGGAAAGAGCCAACAGAGTCAAGTTAACAGGAAACACTGGTGAGAATGTTTTACTCATATCAAATAAGCCCAATATTTGTGGTTTTGGATCCCAGAATTCCCCATTAATAAATAAATCTGGCTTAATACTCGGCCTACAACGTATCATAGTAGTCACTGCTAAGCAGGCTGTGATTAATGTAAACATCTGCATATATAATTGAATGTTGAAACCAAATGTGTTGGCACTGAAGATGACATTGAATGTCTGGTTAGATTCATTGTCCTCCACTGTTTTACTATTAATTCCACAAATGAAAAGAAAACAGTGGTGTCTGTGAAATTCCTCCCCTCTTGTTTTATAGTTGCAAACTTACAGTTGTGATCCATCAGTCAGCGATGACGCAGACTGAACATGATACATGTCAGAAATCCAAACACACTGGTGAGAAAACGACTGAATGTTGTTATATTAAAAGTACAATTATACATTTTTATATAAAAAGTATTGTTTTAGTATAGTTACCGAAAAGACCTCCCTTACAAAAAAGAAGTTCACATCTAAGTATATTATATATTTTACTGACAAGTACACATAAGTATATCTGGCCTATACTTGTACTTCGAAAAAGTATAATTAAGTATTAGTATTAAAGTATATATTGCCTTATACACAAAGTTGAAATATACTTATCCTGTAGTTTGGGTGGAAAAACTTAGAGTAAATAGATCATGGGTGGGACTTGACCTGATCTTTCATTTACACAGTGTTATTAACTCTATTTGCAAACTGACAGTATACGTCAAAGTTGTACTTTTTTAAGTATATTTTGAAGTATAGTTGCAGTACAAATTAAAATGTAGATGGTGTGCACTGTTAGTTAAATGGTTACTGCACGTGCCACATAGTCACTACGTCAACAAGTCAGGCTGCAGACCTTTATTGCATGTCATACCATCATATTTAAAGGCAAAAGGCAATAAATAAATAAAAGTTTACTTTACTTTACATTGTAAGATCAGTCCAGGGACAGCAGATGAAAATAAAAAGCACTCTGGCACATTTACATTGATGTTTATTAATGCGTGATGTCCCTGTCACATAAAGTAATATATTGTTACAAACTAAAAAGTGGGCCTAAAAAGTACTGAAATAGTACACTTACAAGTACTACTAGTACCCTTACAGTAGCATACGTAGTCCCTAAAGTACGCTGGGGAAATATATTTAAACTTTTCTGAAGATTATTTAATAAAGTTAACTTTAAGTATACTTTTTGTGTAAAGGCCGCCTTATGTTGGTTTCAGAATTAATTAGAAAAGTTTAGTTCTTGTCTGGCTCAGGCTTTCCAAGTTCTTCCAAGGGTCAAATCAGAAGTTGCTGGATGAACTTTTGGTGTTTTATGATCCTATAGCTGCTGGAACACAGAAACAGACTCCGTTAGAGGTGGATGAGTACACAGGAGGAGGAGGTACAGAGTGCTAGAATCACAGGGTGTCTCCTCTCAGATATAAATGTGTTCTGGTTGTTTGCTCACTGTCACTAAACCTACAACTTAAGTTTATATTTGTCTGAAAAGTTTTCAGTTAACACGAGTCACAAAAGGCTGAAGTCTGTTCTCAGGACGGAATGTGCTGATCCATGTTCACGAGTGAACACGCAACTTAGCATCATTTTGAAAATGCACAAGCAACAGTCTAAAGAAATGACCCTGGGTTCATGCACTTGCGTCAGGCGCGCTGTTTGCATCCGGCCAGACGAGGAATGTAGATTTACAAGCCTGCACAGCCGTGCAGATGTGGAACCAAACAGCAAGTGTTATGGTGGATCCCTCGGTGTGCGGGTCCACTGTCTTCTTTCCTTGTCCCACATCTACACCCCTACTGGCCTTCGTACAACCCCACCACACCTCCTTCTTTCTCTCCACCCTGTCCACCTCTCCTCTCTGCCCCCACCCCCCCCACTGGCAGCAGGAGCTGCAGCATCCCTGCTGGGCCTTGCCTGTTTATCTCTTCTGAAGCAGCCATGATTAATGAGGCCCTGAACACATCCTCTCTTTCCCCTGGACCTGGGGAGCCCCACAGCTGAGTAAACAGGCCCAGCCGCTGTTCCACCCTGCTGCCATGATCCTGGGTCTGAGGTGGGTCGACAGGGAACCCCCGTACTACAGGTAGAAGCTCACGAGATCTGTCACAACTTTTCCGTGAAGCCTGTACCACTGAAAGTGTAGCTGCAACAGATCCAACAAAAAGTAATCTGGGTGTCAGTGGGTAAAAGCGCAAAGAAAAACATCCCAAACTCTCTGTTAACAACATGTGTGGCACACACGTGCACACTCACGAGAGACTGCATTTTTGGGGGTTAAAGCACATGCTGTGGCTGCAGATTTATTACTTTCTTACATGTTCTTTAAAATGTACATAAAATGAAAATGTATTGTGGCTGCTGAAACCTGCTTATTGAATATTACATCATTAAAAAATAGTAACGTAAGGTGAGTGAATGCATAAAATGAAATGAAGCTACAACAATATCATGAAAACAAAGATGATGTTTTAAGTGTAATTCCCATTCAGACAAAAGGATTGTATGATCACAAGTACTAAACACTAACTATAAATAACTTTCTCTTAAAAATATTACATAACACTCATAAATTCTTGCGGAGATTTATATAGACCGTATGAATTTTTGGGGCATGAATATTGTCTGCTTATTTGCAGAAACATCCACCATGAGTAATACCAGATTCTCTCAAAGACTTTCTTTTGGCAGCAGGCTTCATGATTGATCTGTTGGTCCCTGTGCTCTGACAGGATGTCTAATCAAAACAGATACCTAGACGACAAAGGCATTACTTGTGGCTAGAAAACAACATAATTGCCAGCAACATATGGAGCTTAAAACAGCTTTATTCAGCAGCCGTTGCTCCCGGAATCAGCAGAACACAAGAACACAAAATACTTTCCACATCGAGGAATACCACGTGTCAAATATAATCCATAATCATGATAAATGTATCCTGACTGGTGTCTTGTTTCTATTACTTATCAAGATTTGCCTCCTCATGTGTCCAGCAGAGCTCCCAGTTTATTTAGTAAAGACCGTGGTGCCAAAAGTTTGTTTCTCATGTCAGGCTGTGGTGTCAAATGTTATGTTCCGGACCGAGCAGGGGAGCTTTCTCCACCAGCAACCCTAGAACTGGATTTAACAACTCTAACGCCCGCCATCGTCCACTTCTTCACAGATGATGTGTCAGGGGCACATTATAAAGAGGTCACTTTGGCGTTTGGAGCCGTTTGTTGATAGGCATTTCCTCTTTTGGGTGTGTTTGTCTTTGAAAGTGTTGAACATAGCACCCTGCACTCGCACAACAGTGCTGCAGTTTGACAGTAGTGCAAACAACAACTTTATTACACCTTTTGACACAGCATAAATCTCTAAAATGCGTAATTACGTCATTGTTCTGTGACACTGCCTTTGTTTCTGAGTATTTACTTAACTGAGGCTTGAGTGAAACTTTCTTGTTGAAAAGGATAATTTGACTTTGTTAGAATGCAGGTCTTATTTTCAGAGCATTGTAGAACTGTGCTGAGATCTGGGAATGAGGCAACATTTCTGACAATAAACACGAGGAGTCAGACAGCCACACATGTTGTAAACAAGCCAACAGCTTAGATCATCTAAATCACTTTATTTTGAGGTGAAACTGGACATGAGCACACCTGAAATATTGGTAACGGTTATGCATTTGGCATTTGAAATACAATTTCAACCATTAAGTTTCAACAGCAAACATTTCTGATGATTCAAAAGCACTGCACAACAACAATAATGTTGGTTTAAAAAAAAATACTTCAGCTATCTGATCCCACATTCAAACAGAAGGCAGGAAAATGACAGAATATTCCAGCTGCTCAAAGCTGCTCTGAATGAAGCTGCTTGACTGGTTGTGAAAGTTTTGCCGGAAGTTTTTTATTAAGACTGGACACCGGGATCTGGTGTTGCAAACAGCACTGCAGTGAGCAGAAGTCAGTATCGCACTGAAACAGCTACTTGCAAGTCACAGGTCTCCCCTCGCAGTTCTAATAATCAATTTTTACAGTAGATGCCTTCCTCCATTTTCTAATTTTCACTAGTCTCTGGTTCCTGGGGATGAAAATATCATGTTTTTATTATGTTGCTCTCATATCAAATCCAAATGAACGACAGTTTACCAGCTAATACATCTCACATCTTGCTTTGGCAACTCGAAATGGGAGAAGCAGCAGCAGGAAATCAGACGTCAAACATCTGTCAATCTTTTTGTGGGTGGTTATTACAATTACTGGTCTGGATGTACTGTAGCTCCATCTGTGACTGATGAGTCAAAGATAAACCTCAAAGGCTGTAAACTGTGACATAAAAGGTGTTATACAACTATTTTGTCAGGTTCAGTGCTACTTCCTACGATGAGTACGCTAAACTTCACATGTAAAATCAGACGAGAGCCCCTTTAAACACTGATTTTTACTGGATGAAAACACAAGACCTTTCTTTGCAGTCATTAAACTGCCTTTCTAACTGACATATGCTTCGGTTTTCCACTGATAAAAGGTGTATTTACACTGCAGAGTGGCTTTGGAAAGATATCTCAAAGTGTTGAAAGGTGGATGAATCTCCACAAGGTCTTCTGATGCTTCGTGGGTGTTTGGAGGATGTGAGTGTAATGGATGCACATGTGTGAGTCTGTGTTTGTATGCGTATCTGTGCGTACATGTGAGTGTTAAGGAATCCCCTGCTAGCTAATGTCACGGGATGGGATCAAGAAATGAGTGTTTTGTATGTATGTGTATGTGTAATGGTTTCCAGCATTAGGGTCTTCTTTCCAGGACTGAATGATTGACTGGTTGGCTGGTGGGCTGGCTGGCTGGCTGGCTGGCTCGCTGGGGGCGCCTGGCCTGTCTGTCCCCATGTCTACCCATCTGTGTCGGAGCTCGACTGGGAGAGGTGTGGGGTGAAGGATGGGGAGCCAGGCAGATGTACAGCAATTAAGTGGTGACATGAGTGAAAGTGTTAGGTTTGAGAGACTGTGGGAAGGAAAAGCCATGGATTAGATGGAGTTATTAAAACTGGTGGACACCAGAGTTCAAAGAGAAAAGTCCTAAAATGTTACCCTACTGTATATATGTATATAACTTAAGGTATTTTCATTTTATAGTTGTGAAAAAGCAAAAGTTGAAGCCAGTCAGAGCTGACATCTTACTCAAAACTGTCAAGTAGTTTCACTCAAATCAAGGCTCCATTAACTGTCATAGGCAGAAAGTAGCTCCAAAGGAGCCAGGACATCATTTTGGAAAGTGACGCCATCCTGCTTCTGCAGCCTTACTGTGTGGAGTTGGTGGATACCTCTACAGATAAGTAAGAAAATGTTGTGAGCATCACAAGTTGGAGGCAGGAATTGCAGGAAAATTCCTCTTCAGGGAGAAGACTCTGAAAGCAATAAGGCAATGAGAGAAAATGCTTCTTTTTGTCAGAAGTAAGTGTCAGATAGGGATGAATAGGGGGCTGCAGAAGAGTTCTTCACTAGTTTTTTTGAAGATTGGGATTGAGGCTGTTGACCATGACGCACTACTGTTCCTCGGTGGAGTGCTGTGGCCTAAAGGGAAGTTCAGGTACGATTGTGCTTTTAGGCTGAAGGTGTGTCAAAGCCCTGAACCTGATGTGGGCAGTCACTGGTAACCAAAGCAGAGTTATGAACACTGGTGTGACGTGTCATCAAGTAAAAATGCGACGTGCTGCTGCAGTTTGAATCATGTGAGAAGGTTTAATTGTGCATGATGGTAGAGCTGTTAGTAGGGTATTGCAGCAGCCAAGACAAGGAACTTTGTGGGAGCAAGCTCTTAAGGTGATAACTTGTTGTTTTGCAGGGAAGACCAGAACTTCTGTCATGGAGTGAGTGAGCTGAAGATGCTTTTTTTCTCATCCGTGCAGAGATGTCAGAGAGACAGGCAGAAAGTCTTGATGAGACAGTAGAGTGTTCTGGTGGACAAGATAGAAAGAATTGTTGGCTGAGAACAGAGCCCTGTGGAACACCCTTAAGGTCGTAGGCGAGCCAGCAAAAACTTGTAGATGCCCAGTTAGTGCTATTTAGGGGAAATGACCCTCTAAAAGTCAAATTAAACTACCTCCCAAAACAGGTAAATAGGTTTCCAAACAATCTCACATTTAATTGTTCCTGCTGTGCATTTGTAAACCTAAATATCTTGAAACTAAAAGCATCTGGCAGTGCAACATCTGTCTACTACTGTGTGAAGTGGCAGTGAGAAACAGCTGTGCTGAGGTTAGATGTGAGTGTGTGCTGAACTGAAGATCTTGTTTCAGATCAGGAGAAGATGTACATGATGTGCGATGGTATATGTGGCCATGCACAGTGTGTGGTTGTGGGTGTGTGTGTGTGCATTATGTTTGCAAAAAGTCCACATATCTAACATCATACGCTCTGTGGATGTGTATTGGGTGTGTGTCTGGCAGTCTGTCTCTGTATTGTTCTATGCATGGTCATGTATATGTGAGGTTAAATGATCATGGCCTGTCTGAGGTCTGCTTCCCTATGAGGCCTTTGCTGTTCACTGGAAAACCTCTCTGACGCTCTTCCTCTGTCTTTCATTCTCTCTGTCTGTCTCTTTCTCTCAGGCCAGGAGAACACAAACAGAGGTGCTGCCTTCGTGAGGCACAAATCCCCACTTCCTCTGAAACTTCCAGCGCCGCTTTTTTCCTGTCCAAATTCCACAGCCATTAAACTTTCCTGGCAGGAATTCAGAAAACAACTCAGAGGAGAGAAGGATGGAGGAAGAGGAGGAGGGGGTGGGGGGCACTCCACCATATTCCCACCTCCTTCACTCCCCCCCTCTTGTCTCCTCTCCTCTGGATATCACAGATCTGTACTCCTGCTGACTACCTTAAATAAAGATCTGACTTCATACTTGTTTTCGTTGCTGATCAGGTTTCCTCAAAAGTGTCTACTGGTTTTTGCAAAGGGTCACAGTGAGGTGCCGGGGTGCAGCAGTCGCCCCCTCCTCCCCCTCTGCAGACATGTCTGTTTCCATACACTCCTAGAGCTTGGATGATATAAACCATGGTCAGATTAGTCTAAAGTAAATATTCAGCTAGAGGCTGTGACTTTGGGGCTTTATTACTGCTGGTGCTTTGGTTGATTGGTGGTAGTTACACAACACAAACAACATGGCCTCCTACTCAGCAGGACAGCTGTAGGAGAGGTGGTGCTACTGTGTTGGACGGCTTCTCACTTTCTCACTTTCTGACGATTGTGTCCGAGGGAAATTACACAGAGCTTAAGTGACTTTATGGGCATTTGCAGTGGCACAGCTGGTGGTTAGGAAATAAAAATAAAACAGCAACAAAAACTGCACACATATCAAAATAATTGAAGGTCTGGTACTGTCTTACTCTTTCGTGTTGCAATATGGCATGTCCTGCAAATCATACAACTGTGTATTAAAAAGTAGAGAAATAATAAAATAATATTTTGTAATAATAATAATTAAAATACACTCTGCAGTATCTGCATAATCCTTGTTAAGGTTTGGAAACTACTGTGGTTAAAAGGTTACAAAATTTTCCTGCATTGACAGATATACACAAAATTCCTATGATACCAGACGCATACATACACACTAAGCCATCTGAATTTAAAAACACATTATTTTCTCTCTTTCGTGGTCCTCTGCTCACAATTAATTGTTATTTCTCACCTGCTAATTGAGTTATTGTGAGCAAATCATAATACGCTGAGTTACTCTGAGTTCCGTCCAGTTTGGTTTGAGCTTCAACATAAAACATATTTGAAAATCCCCAATTTCTTTATTGACCTGCATCACTGTTAATTTTACCAGGTTGTGCTCACAAGTTGCCCCTATCTGTTATGAAAAAATCTGATCTGAGTTACCTGGAGCCTAAAAAATCAGTGTGGACATGAGGCAACACACCGCAAACTGCACTACATTAAAATATACATATGGATTAAACTGGTAGGAGCATGTTTCTTCAGATACTGTGATGTAAAATATGCTGAAAATTAGGATAAATAGAAAGATATATTTCTGTTATTTAGCTATTTTACTGTGGATGAACACCTTTGCTCGACACCCCCCCAGAGTTACAGATAAATGAGACGGCGGATACTGCCAACTACTTTGTCTCCATTAGTGTTACAGGAGGAGTTCACTCAAAAGTCTCACTTAATTTCAAACCTCTACAACACAACATGCACACCCTAAAACCAACAACTGCAATGTGCCTTTGGTGTTGAACTTCCAGCTTTCCCACTGTCACCTTCCTCAAGTTTTATCTTTTTAACTATCCTAAATCCCCAGAGATTTAGTAAACCAGCTGCTCAGACTTGTAAAACCAAGAAGGGGGTTGATGAAGAAAGGAGTGTGTGTGTGTGTGTGTGTGTGTGTGACAGTGAGACAGACAGCAAGCAAGCTCTGGGGTCTGCAGTGAGACAGTGAGCTCTGCACTCACCAGACTAAATGAGAACAATCTGGACTGCCTGTGAGAGCCGACTCACCCAGAAAGAACGAGAGAGCAGGAGAAGGAGCGTGGGAGGGAGTGAAGCAGCAAGAGGATGGGGAATTAAAGTTCTCGTCAAAGAGGAGAAGGACTGACAGGAGGAGAAGAAAGTTTCAGACACCTGCGGCGGAAGCCCTGAGTGCACTGTTTGGTTGGAGATGGGGGGGGTGGGGACGCCAAGGGGTGAGGTGACTGACTACAGAGCTCAGTGCTGGGCTGAACCAGACCACAGTTAGCACTACTGTGAACAGCCGCGCTGTAATAACTCAGGGACTGGGGGATTGAAAGGTGATAGCCTGGCAGGAATTGGTTTACAGCCAAGGCAGCCGACACTTGTAGATGCTGAGACTTCCCGTTCAGACGGAGGAAAACTTAAATGTAATCGGTGTAAGGGTAGCTTTCCTGTCTACGAATGTTTGTGTGTACAGACCTGCGGCGAGTTGAGCAATGGAAACTACATGATGGAAGAGGACAGAGTGATGAAGACTGACTATGGGGTTATGAAAGCTGGTGATGATGATATATAGGAGGGAGGTGGCATTTTTGGCCAGTGGGTTCACCAGGTGTTTTGCCGAAAGGCGAGCGTGTTGGACAGAGAGTTCCTGTCCTATGTTGGATGGGATTAAAGAACAGGATGCAAGCCTATGGTTTCATGCCAGCTGGTGCCTGAGGCTCTAGCATCTATTTGGTTTATTTGCCTTTTTTAATGTGGTGTTAAATAGCCTTAATAACCTGACAGTAGGAAGTATTGAGACCTAAAAAGAAGACTTCCTCAGACATACTACTTATTTTACAGGTTTGCTTCAGAGCTATGATTGTTTTGTTCCTAATTTCTTAAAAGCCAAATTCATGTCTGTCCTTACACAAAACAGAAGCATAATTTTCCTCTGGGTGAGAATCTCAGTGGATTTAGGATTTATTCATACAGAAAGTTGCTCTGTGTTAAAACAAAGCAATGGGGCTGTGTTGGTGGGAGTGTGTTGTTTCATGTACTGGTGAGACAGTGAAATACGATCTGGCAAGTCCAGTTGGAAAAACACAGTGTGTAAAGCTTATCAGATGCCAAATCATCAGATTTAAAATATGCATATATAGGATTTTACAACTTTGTGAAGTTATTCTGGTAGCAACAGTTTTATCTATAGTTGTCATGATCTTGAGGTAAATGTCTGAAATACAAAATAAGCCACCAAGAATTAACTCTTGTACGTGATTGGCTATTGCAGTACTTTGCTGGATGGTGTCATATTGCGTTCCAGAAAAAGATGAACCAGATTAAACTTTTCCTCAATGCAATGCTCCGTCGGTTTGATGAAACCCCCCCATGAGGTTGGCGCCTGCTTCAGATAGACAACCACACTGTGTGAAAAAACACACTGCCTCATTCAATTGAATGGGGCCAGTGCACTGATAAAAAAGGCTTCCGATACAGAAATATCTACCAAAACAACAAGGGGTTGTCTGAAAATAAAGGTAAACCTGGCTTAACTTTTGCAATGCAGTTCTTGGTGGTTAGTTTGCAACATGAATACCTTATTACTGTTTACCTGACAATCATCACAACAACAGATAAAATAATTGCTGGTGTGATAACTTTCCACTGTGATAAAAATAGTTACACCATCTAAAGCATACGATAGAGTTGTATACTGTTAATACATAAGAAAAATAGAGCTGTTAGGGTTTTTAATGTATCTTTTTTTTACTGCACTCATGAATTACTGATATTTTAGATTATTTTTTAAAAAGTACAGACAGCACGATATTTCCATGTTGACCATGCTTGTGTTTGTTCTGGTCTAACTGATTCCCTCTGGATTGAGTTGAATGGTGTTTGGAGACTGTTAGGTCAACACTAACCCGTGTCCACAGATGGTTTGCAGTAATGACTCGTGTTGCGGGCAATAGGGAGGGAGCAAACCTGGCCCAAGATAAACAGTCAAACAAACACGGAGGTAATCCCAGGGTTGTTTAGGTTAGGTCCAGATAGACTGCTGACTGGCATAACAACCTGTCAGTTTAACAAGAAAAGTAGAACATAACGTGTTAAAAATGTGTTACTATTAAACTCACTTTACTAATCCATCCAATTTTAACTATCACCGGCCATCATTGTTATTTATTCAGTAATTGTGATGTGAAACTATTGGAAAAAAGGATGGGACCCAAGATGCTGCCTTGAGGAACTCCTGGTGCAAAACATACACACTGTAGATGTACTCAAAGTTTAGTGATTATCAACAGAGTGCTTGAGCTGATAAAAACAAAACAAATAAATAAATAAATGACAGTATTTACATAAAGAAGCCCATGGTGGATTAGAGGCAGCATGTATTTGTAAAAGACAAAGACAGGAAACAATAAAATTTTTCAAAATTTTGGTTGTGATGAGTTTGTAAAACAGGTTTCAAAAAAAGAAAAGCAATCAGTAAACGTGAGTACTCACTTTCTTTTTCTTTCACTTTAAGTATGGCATTCCAATCACTAGGCATGTTTGTGTGTGAATAGAAAGGTTTCTCTGCTGTATATTCCCACAGATTGCGCTTTCTGCCTCTCCCTTGGGAGTGTCTCACGGTACTGAATCCCACTGAATTCAGAGGGTGTGGAGACGACTAGCAATACACAATGACCCTGGCCAGATAACAATGGCCACACACACTTTGTTATGTTTTGAGCCAGTGTTGCAACTCCCCCCACTCCTTCCCATGTGGACCAAGTGATGAATTGCTTTCCTCACTTTCAGTGCTTGGCATGCGCCGTGGCCTCGCTGGACTCCAGACGACCACTGGGGACTGCCCTGCTTTCCCTCTCTCTGCCTTCAGAAGCTCCAAACAGTCAGCAGCTCCACTCTTTACCAAACCTACATGTCTTCTCTCTTTCTCTTTCTACCACATAATTTTCCATACAATTTTACCAACACTGGCAGATGGTCAGTGTTAATTACATTAACGGAATATTGTGATGAAATATATGATGTGGATGAAAGGTTGACAAGACAAACGGATATGTAATATTGATGAAAAAAGAGGTGCCTAAAATGGAGTCAGCATAACTTTTCCCAAATGATAAATAAATAATCCAAATATCCTTCTTTCACTGGAAGGTTGTACTGCGCGTTTCTTTATGTGCATGCTTGAATCATATAAAATATCAAATATCTCTGCACTGTTGTGAGCGTCTGACTCCATGGGAGGCATCCACAGCACCTCTCCATATTAAGAGTCATTTTGGGGCACATTTTGACTAAAACCACATACAAAAAAGTGACCATAGCATACTGTAGCTTCAAGATATGTTGTTTATTTTGGCCTGGTAAACATACTAAAGCACATGGTAATTAATTTCCATACATGTTTCATAGTTGGTCTTGTTCAAAGGGTCCCTTTATCTATGTAAATGTAGTTTATTTGTGACATCCACTAGTTATAGAAGACAAGATGACTGGTTTTGGGCTTGAATACAGTCCCTTTGGCAGTAGCCGTCTGTAGTACTTAGTACTTAGCATAATAGTACTTGCAGTAGGTTTTGTTTTATGAAAAATCTTTTCCTTTTTTTCAAATGTATTCAAATGGCAGTGAATCCTCTATTATAAACACATTTCTTCATCATACAACCTGTCATTATGTTGCTTATTTCATTTTAATTTTCTTTTAGCCTAAATCAATTAGTTGCAGTAGTTTGTTGAAGTTTGAGAGAAATGTTCATCGTTGTTCTGGACTAAAACCAGACTTAAATATTTACATTACATTTTTGTCAAGATTAATACTACAAATGAGAAGATGAGCAGGATGCATTCTGCTCTTTGTGTCCAAATCTTATTTCAGGCAATTAAGAGAAATTAAGCTGTAACGAGAGGGGTATGCAGTAAGTTTCTTCTGTCTTGCTCGTTGTCTGACAAAAAGCTTCTTGTTTTCTACAAATAAACCACACATATGTGTCTGCACACTACACAGAGAGACATTCAATCCAGCAAGCATTGATGAAGTGGTCAGGATAAAACCAACATAATCCCATGGACATTAGCCAGCCTGGTGAAGCTCATTCTGCCAACTTGCTAACATGGAGACTACCCACAGCCCACATGGGGCCGGAGTGCTGGTTCTCACTTTCAGGGAGGTGGAGGTGTCGCGGGAAGTCGGATTGGTATCCCCTAGGCGTGCAAGAGTTCTGCAGCTGGAGAACGGCTGCTCTGAGAGGCCTAATCCCCAGGGTTTTAAGTGGGATTTTGTACATAAAGGGTGCACACACATACCCACACACACACACATCCACAAGTCATACACTTAGGCCTGAATACAGACATACACACAAATCACTTTGCCAGACCCAGAGAATCCAGAAAATAGGATTTAAATGGAAATTCTGACATCATACAACATGGGTCATATTTGATGGATCAGTATTAATAATATAACACCAAATAATAGGCTGTGATTTAGGCACTCAGTGACATTCCTGAAAAAGAAGTTTGATGGCGTAAGAAACTCAAATAGTCAAAAAATCATACAGATTTAACTGTCTGGGAGAATCTGGTACCCTAACTGTTTGTTGTAAGCATCCATCATCAGAGTGACATCCCAGTACAATTCCAACCTACTGCATTTGCAAGTAGGTTTTTCTGTGAAATAAAGGATTATTTCTAACATTTTTGATGCACTCACTTTAAAGTAAACTGGTTCAACTTGTTTTAAACCTCTTTAAGGTTAAGGAGACAAAATGAAAATGTCCAGATTGTACACCAAAAGTAAGAAAATCTCAGTGGCACTTGTAAAAACACTATTTACTTGGGACATGACCTTTAACAATTTGTCATGTGGCATGGTTACGTCTGATTATCTAGATAATAGCTTTAAATGCCTGGAAAACAATCTTACCATTATTGGCTTTTAATATTTCTGTTCAGCTGCCTTTAACAAACCATTTCCAACCATTTCCCATAAGATGATTGAGAGTAAAACATCTGACTGCTCTTGCTTTTTTTTTCCAGTGAGACTTCACTGAAGCAATGTGCTCCCAGATGTCAGCAAGTACAAAAACTGTATTACCATAACCACCAGAAATGATAACATACTATACCACCACCCAGCCAGCAGCTCTGTGAAGCAAACATTTATGTCCACCATGTTAACATGCTAGCATTTGCTACACAAACTTTTTGATGCATTTGCATGCTCATGCACATGTACGGTATGAACGAATAATTAAATTAAGAAAAGTTTGCTTTTAGCATCATGGAAAACATGTAAATTTTTTATTTTTAATTGTTTTGACTTTAATGCTTCTGTATATGTGCATGCATCCCTGTGACTGAGCGCCAAGAAGGACGGATGAAGTGTGGGTGGGTGTGAATGATTCTGACATCATCACCGCCTGCCGTCTCTTCCAGTGCCCTGATACTGACAGGTCCTCTATTGTTCCAGCATTGCGTGGGCTCCCAAGGTTCCCATGTGTTAGAAATCATCCACCCACGTGCTACAGCAGACAGGGGCCCAAGACTATGAAACTGTATACTGAGAGTCTGTGGGCTGCAGGACGGGTCCTGATGAAAGACAGTGCGACTGTAGAGAGAATAACAAACGCCAGGCTCCTAGACTGTGTATACTACACATACACACTGCAGGTACACACAGAAGGTAGACAAACACATATACACTTTGTCACGCTACAGGCTCATACAGCCCAGACTCAAGGGCCAATGGGAGTTGGAGTGTGGGGGTGGGTGGAGAGATGGGTAGCTGGGATAGATGGATGGATGGTGGTGGATTGGATGGATGAGGGGATTTAAAGAACCCTGGTTCAGGATGGCTGAGCCCACTTCTGGTTTTGCTCAAAGCTGGTTTGGATGCAGGCCAAACCAGACTGAGTGTGCTGGCACAGGTGAACACAGTCGCACTGTTGGCTCACTGTCCCTCCACAGATCATTAAAACAGGACAGAAGCAGGGAGTCTGTATACTCTCAAGTGGAGCTGGACTCATCATGTGGCTGCATCTGCATTTATTGAAATCATCTGCAGACCTGCTTGAAATGTTTTTTGAAAATACTTTCGTATATTTTTTTTAAATTCTGCTTGAAAACCAGATGGTTGAGAAAATCTACACTATTTCAAAATGAATTTAACATGAACATGTGGTCACCGCCTAACTGATGTTAACAGATGTTTTCTATGACTTTGGCTTTAACATTTGTTTACATTTTCAAAATTTCCCAACCCTGTCATTTATTAAGAAACAGGCCACAACTTGAATATAGTGTAGTACTTATAAAGCAGAAGTATGAAACCGATTCCCATGACTAAACTGTGTTGACCAAACATACAAACTCTGAAGCACAGCCTAACATTTAACCTCAAATGCTTCAAAATGACGTCTTGTTAAAAAAAAACTGTGACCTCCTGGTGTTTCTATGCTCTCGTTGGTGCCTTTACTTCATAGAGGATCATCGTTGTTGGATCTTGGTCTTTTTTTTTTTATGACAACACCTGCACTTGAAAACGTCTGCCATCTTGCGTCTAAAACTTTGTATGGAAACCCAAATCCTTGGAATTTACTGGGGGCAGTAAACGTGCAGTTGATGCTCAGTAACCCTGCGATTTATTGATCAATCAGTGAGTGTTTAACTTCTGCCCTTTCAAGCTCACACAAAAGGCTTTTTGGAAATGACATTCCATCTCTCACATAATATACATGAACATATTAATACAGCAATAGTTCATAGCCTCTTATTGTTCACTTGCATGCTTCTATGCAGATATATGTGTTTAGTATTACAATTAGAACTACAGGAATTTCAAAACTTTTTTACTTTACCATAAATACAATTCACATTAAGTAAAAGCAAATTTGCAGACTAAACTGTAGAGGTGTTACTGAACAACCATTAACAAACAAATTGTATTTTATATGATATGAGAGAGAGTAAAAATATTCCAGAGAGTTTCATAGATCATACTTACTTCTTGTATTGTTTTTTGTAATGTTACAACGTAGTTTATCTTCAACACAAAAGTGCATTTTAATACCCTGATATTAAAGCTGCACTAATAGAGGACAGTAGGAACACTGACACACTGTTATCTTATAAAGTCGTTAGGGTCAAAAGGTAGCAAAAGGTTAGCAAAAAGTCTTTATCAGACGAGACGAGTCTAAGACAAGTTAGATCTCAGGTCACATTAGAATTTATTTGGAGTTGAATTTCCAAATACACTAAAAAATACAACTCCAATGTTCCCTCTCCTTTTAGCACTGTTTTAAGCTAAATGTATGCTTCTGTGGCATTGTGAGCATTTATACTTGGCGCTGGTGTGTCTGCATCACTCTGAAATTACACTGCCAAAATGCTAGTGCCACCATGTTGACGCTACTTTGCCGCGGTGTTGAGTTTTTTGGTGTACTAACGTTACAATAATGGAGACGCCATGCCAAGTTGCATTTTTTGGGAGGTGCACATCAGGATATAGGTTAGGGTACATGGCTATGCTGTGCCCATGCTATTTGCTTGGCAGAGATTTGATGCAGTAGCATAAATCAGCCTTTAGTCTTCACCAATTGAAATGCGTGTCTCTTACTTTGCTACCTAGTTACTAACTTTGTCACTTTGCTTTTTAGCTTAAGAAGTGTTTAGTTGTGATTCTGACAGTCAAAAGTCAAGGGGAGCTGCAGCCAGGTGATAACACCCTACACATAGTCATTCAGTCAGTTAATATAAAAATATTGACTGGTGAAGCATTATAGTGCACTTATATTTCCACTTCACATTTTGTAGAGAGGAAGTTTGATTGCTGTAAGTTTTCCAATGCCTGCAATCATATCAATATCAGTGGCTCAAAGTACTTGGAAATTTTGTGTGGTTTTGTTTACAGAAACTTGGAAAAAACTTCCCTGGTTCTTGCATCTGTATTTTCCAGATGTATGAATCTTCGAATTCTTCCATAGATCTAGACTCCAGAAACAAAACTGCATTTGGTTCCTTGTAGTTGAGAGATATGGGTGTCTTTGTTGTCTTAGGTTTGCCTGCCTAGCAGCCAAGACACCTTTATGACAGCAGCCTGACCCCAGTACACTCTGGTAGTTGATGGATGATTCCTCTGCTGCCTGATGCCATTGCCTCCAGGACCATTTCCCCAGTGCTTCTCAAGCCCAGGCTGTTTGGACAGGGGACCTGCGAGGTAGGAAGATGAATGGAGACCTGGTCACAATGGCTGAATATGTTTCTGTGTATGATGGAAAGGCTCACTGGTTGCAGCAGAGGGTTAGACGTTCTAGATGTGGGATTGGCTTACCTTGAAGACAAGGTCTACTGTTCTGCAGTGAGAGCGAGAAGTTGTTGATGCATTTGATTGATATGTTTTTCTATAGACCTGAATCCTTTATGGGCATTTCATGATGTTTTACTGTTTTCCTGTGAGTTTCCCTGACATATAAACTCATGTAAGGACTTTGTTCCAATGCTGTGGAAAAAATAAGACCAAGTTGGAGATCAGGTTTGGTAACACTTCGTATAAACAGGCACCTTTTCTTGAAACCCAGATTTTGGATCAATATTCATAAAAGTGAAGATAACAGACAAAATACAGGTAAAATATGTCTGTATGTGAAACCAGTTGCACATAATAATATCATAATATCTTGTTACTTGCACAGATTTGATCACTAGAATGATTTTAGAGTTCATGTTTATTTGTCTCTATTTAAGCCTCCAGGAACAGATTCGAGTTGTAGAGACTCTGGTTTAGTGGCTACACTTGGTATTGCAGGATCACGTGGCTCAAAATGCATTTCCCCATACTCAGTCTTTACAAATAAAAAAAACAATAAATACATTTCTCTGAGCTAACATGAAGTCAAGTACCTCAGCTAGATGAGTCTCTGACATTTAGCTATTGATCACATCAGAATGTAGGCTCTTCTAGAAAAAAAACCCCATTTCATCTTATGTGGACACTAAAGGAATGAATTGGTTTAAATCTTGGAATGCATCACGTGAACATTGCCTGGAGTTGCCTGTTCACACATCTAGCACACAACAGGAGACTGTGTGCGTCAGACGCATTTGTATCCACTGGAAATACTCTTCTTAAGGCAAGAGGTGGCACTTGAGTAGAGCATGCAGGAGGCATGATAAGACACAAAAAGTACTGTTTGTGGGGGTGCTTGCAGTATTTTGTTTACAGCGCAACAAAGCAGAGCCAGTTGCATGATAGAAATGTGCTCCCACTTACTGGTTGTGAATTCTCCGGATTGTGAAATTACTTGTACTCTGTATTAGAGATCTGGCAGGTTAAAATCCATCATCAAAATCTGGTTCAACTGCTTTGGACATTTGCGTTCTCACATACAGCTCCTCCAAGTAATGTCTGATTAAGTTCCGGGTTGCAGAGCATGTCTGAAAACATCTATCATTGCCTTAACCTAACCAGTGAAGTAGCAGATCAGAAAGTAGCTTTTGTAAGGGTGATATGAGTCTCACTGGAAGATACCGTCACTTAAAATTTGTGTTCAAATCAAGGACTCGTTTCGACATGGCTCAACAGTCATGTAGACTCAGACCCACTAATATGGAGTTTGAGTAAGGCTGCATATGATCGTCTTTCACTGATTTTGTTGATATCTTTGAGTCAGACAGTGAAGTCTTGCTCTCAAGCTTCCATGCTGTGTCTACTCGCTGTGCGTTTTCTGGTGAACAAGGCCTTCTATGTTCACTTTACTCAGAAACCAGTGTGATTGAGTGGTCCTCTGTGTGATGATTTGCAGAGTCAAACTTGCTAGATTTCCTGGCTACACACCAAGCAAGACACAGCGGGTCAGAAGTACCAACCAGAGGGAGCCGTACACCAGAATCCCATGGCCTGAGGCTCTGGTATCCACTTCGCTTAAAACGCAACATCCAAAGCAGCCTTTGCAGGAAGTCTCAGATAATTTAATGTTGTGCAGCCCCTCAACTTTGGCCCATCTTGACTGATGGTGCAATGGAAATTGAAGATTTATAACTCCTGCAGGAGTCGCTAATCACCGGAGACAAGAGGCTTGGGGGAAAGATGAGCACAGGCAGGCTAAACGAGTGTCCATTGCTGACTACATCTGACCGAGTACACACGGGCCTACTCGCCAGGCTTGTTCCCTTACCCACAGGTACACTGACTGACACGCAAGCTCACACACGCACCTTGTATGCCTCCTTCAACACAACGGTCGTCTTGGGAGGATGTGCGGAAGACACTGCATATTTCCTCCTCCCTTTCTTGCTGTTTGGTGGTTTCTGCCTAGCATGTGTGCGAGGCTGAAAACAGACACACACAACGGAGAGGCTAAAATGGAGA
The DNA here is from genome assembly GCA_032362345.1 of Sandelia bainsii. Lineage (NCBI taxonomy): Eukaryota > Metazoa > Chordata > Actinopteri > Anabantiformes > Anabantidae > Sandelia > Sandelia bainsii. Next base: position 16,727,606 of record JAUMHL010000012.1, on the reverse strand, counting down.
AATAGATTTGCAGGTGGCCTAAAATAACAAAAAGGATGAAAAGAAAGCGGGGATGTGTGTCCACTGCTCCTATCTTCTTTGCAAGTAACTGGATGAAGGATGACAGAGGAGGGCAGAGCAGAGGGGCCAGGAAGAGAGGAGAACAGTCTTGTTACGTTAAGATTCTCTTGGGTCTGTTTCACTTGACAAAACCCAGTGTACTTCAGTGGTTTGCAGCCCTCGGCAAGGTGAGACAGACATGTCTGGGACAGACTCTTGCTGTCAGAATTAAAATGATGAGAATTAACAAGAGGCAGAGACTAAGGACTGCTGACTTTTAAGTTGATGATTTCCAAGGTCATGCTGGAGGCCTGTCAAAGACAATCATACAACATTTAACCAGTGTCTACAATTACATTTTATTCCAACAATCTCACACACACACACAAGCCTCCCCTACTCCTTCTGACACACATCCCTTCAATAATATCCCATTATGATGTTTTCTTAACTCCCACTATCTCGAAAGAGTCTTTGATGTGACCAGTGAGCTGTCGTCTCAGAGCACAATAACAGCGCGCAGATGGAGCTCGTGGAGCAGAGCGCAGGGCCCAGTTGGAGAAGGACATGCTTTAATTTCTACGCTCACCTCTTGTAAAGCTGACCTTCACACCTCCGGCGATCCATCAAGGTCTTTCCCACCAGGAGCAGCTGGAGCCAAAGCACTGGGTTTTCAAAATAAACGTCTTCCTGTGTAGGCCCACAACTTCAGGACTTAATGAATCAAGTGGAGCTGATGATATTTGCTGTATGTCATCTGTTTACTTTCTCTTGCCAGTTTTCCTTCCAGTCACTGTTAAACAAAAATACAATTTTAGGGAGTTTTGAGTAGGAAACCTTCTCAAAGCTCTGTCCTCCAACACTGTAATTAGTTCAGGGAACTTTGTTTGTTTCCATTAAAGAAACTAAAAGACTGAGAGGTGCAAATTAACTATTCAATGTATCTTAGACTAGAAAATAAAAATAAATTAAATTAAACTACATTAGAAATTGATCTGCTCTAAATATAAATATGTGAAAATGAATGTTTATTTGTTGCACACAGATACTCTGCTTTATTCAAGAACATACATATGTTTGCAATGTATTTAAAACCTGCAGACATGCAGTAAAACTACTTCAAATATCTTAAAATATTTTTTCATTGAAACTGTTCTAAAATGTCTAATAACACTCAGTTAAAAACTCACTTAATCTTTTTTATTTGATGCTTTAGGTTCATGTACGATTATAAATATCTATGATGGAGAAATGAATCATGTTCACTGCAGTAACGACCCGTACTGTAGATAGAGCAGGGTGTCCACTACTGTACATGTATTTTTGAATAATTTGAAGTTTGCCACATATTTAAATAAAACAGTTGCGTCCAACTGAATGATTCATTACTGGAAATGTTTAAATGGAAACGGTGTAGTGCAGCTGTTCTTTTGTCCACACATGCGACGTTTTTAGCATTGTGCTGGTGACGTGGTCTTCTTGACAGCATTTGGCTGAGTACTCTGGTAATCTCTGCTTTTAGTGGCAATACCTCCCTTATGGTGAAAGCTTATTTTAAGAATATTCCTGTTGAGTGCTAAAGGGTGAAGTCATCGCCTGCTTCATGCTCTGACAAATGTTTTCTTATTACTCTTTGCCCACAGAGAAGCTTGTATTCAAAGAAGACGAGTTATTTCAAGAATGTTTCCTGCAGCTGAATCTGCTTTTATAATCACAGCTGAGGAGATATTACTGGGACTGTGTCCATCTTTATTTTCGGTGGCTGCCACAGTCTTAAATTCTGTGCAACTGTCAACTCGGATATGATGACGAACGGTGATATTCTTAGAAATGTGTTTGCCTGAACTGCTACAATGAGCCAATTTATACTAAATCAATAAAAACAGAACAAGATGTACAAGACTATTGGCGAGGTAAGAAAATATGTTTAACTCCCTAAATGAACTACTTTCCTACAGATAAGTGAAACGGAAACCTCATTTTCTGCCTTCTTGGGAGTTTTGGCAAGCTTTTACATCCCACATTCACAATACCACCAAATTAAATTTAATCCATAAATTTGGCCACCCCTGTGCTTTTAAAAGGAACCTCTATGGTGAAAGAACAACATTCCAGTTTCATTAGTTTACACTGCTGATATTAATACTATCATTACAATTGGACATGGTTTATTTTAACTACTATTACCACTAATACAATAATAGACCCTAATAGAGGCTGAGCGAGGGCACAGGACCGACTTGGAGTTATTCCACCCCCAGCAGTTGCAGCAGTGGCTCGGAGGGGTCAGACATACAGTAACACTTGACCCCGACTCTGTGTGTGTGTGGAACAAGCATCCCACCCTCCCTCCAGCTTCAGTCCCTGCAGACCAGCAGAAAGGGCAGTAACCTTTAAAGGCTTTGTTTGGTTGGCCGGAGTCTGAGCATAGGCCCACCATTGTAAGTCTGGGGACTCCTATGCTCGAGCTCTTGTTTTCTTTGGGAAGCAGGAAATTGGATGACTGGCTACCTGCTACAACAACATCCTGTACTTGAGAAGCCGTCTTTTCACCCATACCCACCTATTATTTCCCTTTTCCATCATACACAAGTGGTCAGCCAGCAAGCTTTTTTCTTTTTTTCTTACTCTGGACCTGGGGGCCCTGTGCGTGGGTTTGTCTAGGTTCCACTCAGGTTAAGATCAAATTGGCCCCATCCAGATGCTTCCGTTGAAAATAGTGTGCGGGGGCCAAATGCTTTAGCTTTTGGAGCTTGACTCCACCTTGTCAGGTTAATGGCCCTTTGTGAGCTGGCTGGAATGACAGTGATGGTGTGCAAAAATGAACGTTCCCATTCCAACTCACACACACTTTTAGCTCTGTCAGTGCTCGTCAGGTCAATTCGGACCAATCAGAGCCTACAAGAGACCACTTTCCACAACGAAAACATTCTTAAGGATTACAGTGCTATAGTTGGGTGTTGATGAGATTCCGATCTGACCTCAGGGACATCCGACTTCCATGTTAGATATTATTGAAGATAATTATTCCATCATCGTAAGGGATTTTGTATGAAGCTTGCTCTGTTGCAGGGGCTCTCAAAGACCACCCATCAGGCCATCTGAATCCCTCTTGGTAAGATTTAGTAACGACAGCCCCCAAAAAAGACGGTTTCACTCAACTGTGTGACGAGGGATAGTGTAACTGAAGCCCATGAGATGCATGCACACAACTATGCACATGCATAAATACTTCTGGGCTAATTAACAGAATGAACTGCCATTTCACTTTACTTCATTATTCAGTCTGACATCATGCTCTTGTTAGCTGATTTTTTTCTCTTGTTGTATTTTCCTGGCCAGTCAGTAGCAACTAGCATATCAGACCTGCTGGTGTCATTTTCAGTCAACAGAGAAAGTGTTGCAAAGGTTAGCAGGAGGAGTTAGAATTTTTTTTTTTGCCACTTGGGAATAGTGAAACAAGGTGTAAACACAACAACTGACATTGTGAATGTGTTAACAAATATGTTAGGAAGTACAATATTTGGTCAATTGGTCCACCGAACTACTGAGGGTAAATGTACTCTTACTCCATTCTGTTCACCAGCATGTCGCTAATTTTACTATAATTTTACTACATCTACACTGAGCCGGGTAAATTCTAAAATAAACTTGCAGAATTTAGGTCCACGCCAGGTGTTTCAGGTAATTTCTGTAATTACCTCAATCCACAATAAAATGCCTAAATGGATAATTCTGCTTCTGAACACGTGCGGAGAACAGATGAGCAAGCCTGCCATAGAAATCAAGCAAAAAAGAAATGGTTGGCTATTATTTCGACTCTGCATTATTTACAGAAAGCAAACTGCAAGATTTTCATCATGAGTTATGACTTTGTCACAGAACAAGCAACAACAGAGAAAGAAATGCCATTTTAGTCGGAGCAGAGTGCTGAAAAGCAGAGAAAAAAATGTAATGTACAAATTTAGTCAGCTAAACATAGATGTAGCCCAAGTATGTCTACCACTTGGTGCTGGATAGGTAGTGTGCACTGGGTTTATTGGAGCTTTTCACTGACAAAAGTTGTCTGTTGCTGAAAACAGTGTTGATGAGAGCAAAACTGATCCCAAAAAACAGGTAGTAAAACCAAAACAATGAGCTGAAAAACGCTAAAATGCTCCAGTAACCTGAGAGGACTGTAGAGTCAGGCGACAATTTGTAGGTTTGTTCATACAAGTGGCCATTTTCACATTTTCACACAGTCTCTTTATCCCAGTGCAGCTTTATGTTGGCAAAGGAACGTAAGAGTCGACCAACAACAACCTGTACAGCTGCGTCAACCCAAACCATTTTGTTTATTATTTTCAAATTGTGTTTCAGGAAAATCACATCCTCATTATTAGTCACGTCTACAAATGATGTCTGATTAGTTAAATGGTTTTTCAACAAGCAAAATATCCACCAATAAGCAGAAAACACTCAAAAATCTGAAATATAGGCAGCATATTCCTGGAACCGACTAAAGTACTTTTGCGTGCTTAAAGGAACATGCAAGTGCACAACCACGCACACGATTTATTACCTTTGATGTCAGCGGCCAACATCAAAAGCAAAACGAGGCAAACTGCTCCTCAGTTATGTTGTTCTCACGTCGTCATAATTATTGTGAGATAATGACCAAAAGGTTGGCCTACACGTGATAAAACCATATCTATCTACTGTCCGACCATAACTCAACTGTTACAGGTGAAAGAAATTATCAAGATATTTTCCCCATTTTGCAGAAGATGATTTATTCTATTTGCAGAAACAGGCAACATCTGTGTTTTATCAATAACATTCAAAATGTATAAAAAAGAATAGTAAAAAAAAAAAAAAAATGCTCGACAGAAAAACTATATTCTAGGAAAAAGAAACTGACAAAAAAACATCTGATTCTGAGGCACTTACGGCTTGGCAACACTTGCAGTCTGAATTTTCCCAGGTGGTTGTAGTCAAGCGTCAGAGGCCATGATTAAAACCAAAGGGGATGCACTCAAACACAATCACATCATGATCTGATATGTCATCGCTTGCCTTAGAGCTGCTGTATGGACTTTGTCACTGATCTACAATGACTGTAAATATTTTCTCTGCACCAAGAAGTGGCCTCTAAAGACAGAGTACTTATCAATAGTGTATCAAAATGCAGTTCGATATGGACATAAATCAAGTATTTACAACAGAAAACAGCAAAGGAGAAGCTCAGTGATTTCTTCCTGGGAATAAAAAAAGAGTCTAGAATTATTTGAGCTTTCCAAAGAGATGAGAAGTGGTTGCATTGGGCTGCACTGCTGTCCAGTTTACCCCAGTCTCTCTGTGTCATAAGGTCATTTGCACCTCCTTTTCAAAAAATGCCCCCCCTGTTCATTCAGAGCTGGGCGAGGCAGCGGAGTCTATGTCGTCATTTTCCAGGTCGTTGGGTGAAGCCGACTGTCCTCCTTTCACTCTCTTCCACTTCATCCTCCTGTTCTGGAACCAAACTTTCACCTGTAGCAAGCAGAGAGAGAAAAGCATCATGTATTAATGCTGGGGGAGTCAAATAAGTATTGGTAACTATTAAGTATTATAGAAGTTTTGTAAGGAAATATGGACAAAAAGAATAAACTATAACAGCATATTAGTGTACATGTATAACACATAATACTAAATATAAATACTCTGCATTAGTAGCTACACTAAATAACACTCAACCCTGTGCAGTGTACAACGTATTTTTTAACTGCATTTGAACTTGTAACAGGATCATGGAGGCTATTTTACAACACGGTCAGCAGAAAACAGACAAATAATCCCCCACCAGCCTCGCAGCACTGAATAGAAACTGGCATGGTTTGCATTGGCCTTGTGAGGAGCACGAATCGTCAGTGCAAAGCACTCGGTTCTGGATGAAAAATATCCAGCAATGACAGACACAGTATCGTATAGAGAGTAGGTCAAAGGAGTCAACTATCAGGATGTCAGCCTACGCAGGATGTAAGTTTACTCGCTGTGTGCCTCATGCTCATCTGTGTCTTTGCACTGTTCTGAAATGAGAATGATATCATGCTTTAAGTGTTCGGCCAAGAATAGAAACAAAAACATGCATTTACACCAGAGTCGAGAAAACTACAGGGAGAAGAAAAATCTGTGGCACAAATTCTGTGATTAAAGGAATCCACTCAATATCCACTGTGGTGACAGAATGTACACACCGTCATGAGGGTGATGGGATACATCAGGCTTTGGGTGCATAGGTTGTTTGTAGGATTTATTTGTTGTTGGTTGACGACTGTTAATGGTATTTGTTAGCTAATAAGGCTCATTAAAACCTATATTGTGTCAAAACACAATGGCACAAAGTTTCGAGCTGATTTAGTTATTGATAATTCTACAACTCTATAATACAACTGCAAGAACTCATGACTTCATTTTCCGGTGACCATCCAGTCTGATCTGAAATTTCTTTGATTTGACCTCTGCACATCCGAATTAGCAACCCCCCCACGCCCCCTTTCGGCAACACTGGGACTCATGAATCTGATCCCACATACTGTAGCCTCTTCGTCTCCAAGTTCTTCTGCTCATCGTGACTGGCTGAAAGGACGGCAAAGCGCCAAAGCATGTAGGATGAGTTGGAAAACTCCGGCGGGTGCTGCAGTGGGAGCGCTGAGTGAAGATGGAACCTGGCTGTGAGTCTGTGTGTGTGTGTGTATGTATGATTCACGGGTCTGGGAAATAGATTTAGCAGCAGACGGCAGTATGTGTGGTCACTGTGGCACCGTGGCCTCATTAGGAGAAGCTGGGACATCGGGCCTGAGAGACAGATCAGGGTTTTATCCAGCAGCATCGACACATGTTTGTCCGATTTCATCGAGTTTCGAGCTGCCGCCCACTCATTAAAGCTGCATGTCATTCTGCTGCAACCACAGGATGAAAAATATTCTGGAAAAAACGATTCATTATAATTTAACTTCAACTATGTTTATGCCGCATTATTACTGCATAGTAAAAGAAGTGACATTTATATTACTGTCCACCTTCACAAAGCGATGATTATCTTGGTTTATTATTTTATTCTACTTTGGTTTTCTATTAAAATTGAGGCCACCTATGTTAATACAAATGAATTTATTTATCTGTTTTTAGGGCAACATTTTTTATTGTAGTTTTGCTGCTGGAAAAGTATGACAATCGTAAGTAAAAATCTAAATATTTGATGTTTCTTGCTGTATCTTGTAGTATTTATAACAAATGTTTCTATTAGATTTAGTATTTTAGGGGGTTGATTGTTATACTGGCAGTATTAAATGAAGTACCTATTTAAAAGTCAGATATCTGTTTTAATATATGAGCACCAGAAATACTAATGACAACTTCTTCCCTTCATATTTCAGAGGTAGGTTTGAAGAATAAATAAGCAGTTGATGACGTGGTTGTACCTGTCGCTCTGTGAGGTCCAGGTTGACGGCTATCTCGTAGCGGCGGAGCCTGGTCAGGTAGTTATGATGGGTGAACTCTGCTTCCAGCTCCCTCAGCTGGTCCTTGGTGAATGCTGTGCGTTCTTTCCGGGCCTTGCAGCTGGAGTCCACCTTAAAACTAGAGTCTTGGATATCTGGAGAGGGAGAGAGATGCATTTCATACAGTGTGAGGTTCATCTAAGTTTATCTACATATCCCATTTATTCTAAGTAGTTTTCCTCAAGCCTGTTGTTGCCAAATGAAAATATTGAATGTATTTGTAGGTTTTGTGTACTCATCACATTTTTGAAAAAATAAAAATAATAAATTTAAAATAAATATTTTAAAGCTTGATGGATTTTCATCCTTGTCAACAGGCCATCCCATTTCCTTTCAACACCAGTGAATATGTGTATTTGTCTTACACAGAGATCGTAGTTCTTGACATTTAAAACCTTTATTTTCATGTTATTCACAGCTAATCTGATTTGAATTAGCTCCCAGGTCATTTTGTGACCAGCCTCTAATTTGACTATAAAGCAGAGGTTAAAGACCTCTCGGACCGACAAACCACAACTCCAAAGGCTTTTTAAGGTGAGGCCCCTCGTATAGTAAACACCAAAAGCCAGCACTTTAAAACCAGACCACCCTGATCCGAGCTTATGAGTCCTGTTTACCTGCAATGTGTGTGCAGCGATTATGTGACCATGCATGTGTATTTTTTTTTTTTTTGCCTCCACTCTGCCTTTATGCGTTTTCACATACGAGTACAGATTTGCACATTTGTATGCTCGCTCGTGTTGCTTGTGAGAACATACTGGCACAGGGCAGGGGCCACCAAGCCAGCCACAGAGGGACTGAGTTAGGAGAGGAATGCAGCGGAACATCGTTAAAAGCCTCTAACAAAAGAACAAAGGCGCGGATGTGTCCAGGTCTGAGTGCTACATGGGTGTGTGTGAGTGTCAGAAGATTTCCCGCCGGAGCACTTACAGGAGATTCACATTAACTCATCTCTATGTGACAATAAATACAGCTGAAAAAAAAAAAAAAGAAGCTTGAGCTACTTCTATGAAGGTCGCGGTCAGCTGTCAGGGTCAACCAGTAAATGCCATCTGAACTACACCACATCATTTTCACTATTAAACCAGTTTTAACATTGATTATTCAACATTACACATTACGTAAGACAAGAACTCTGCAGTTTATTGCAGGGATTATTATTATTATATGCTCGAAATGGTAGAATTATAAACCTCAATTACTCTACCAGGTTGAATGGAAATTGAAGCCATCTAACTTAATTTAAAGTAAAACCGTTCCTGTGTTTTAAAGGGAATGAGTTTGGGTAATAATTGTGCATTGGTAGCAACACTTGCAGCTGATGTAATCTCCAGAAAATGGCTCTAATTTGTCAAAGTGAGAAGTTTTGCTTGGTGCTTGCCAGAGCACCAGGCCAGAATGTGAAATGGACTGCGGTACCTGATCCAGATGTGACTGGGCAGACCAGGAGGACACGTGTGCATGTGTGTGCAATTTGTGCATATGTGCTTAATGTGCGCAAACAGCTGATGTGTGCGCTGGAGAGCCCATGTGTCATGCTGAAAAGGCTTCTTATTGTTTAAATATCAGTAATGACGCGCTACCCTGACTTCTGCTTGCACTGCTTGGCCTGGTCAGGTCTGTTCTGGAGCTGTGTCAAGCACGCTGAACACCTGGCAGGGCACAAACTGGCTCTCACTAAACAGGCCCCCCAATAAATACACTCAGCAGGGTCCCAAAGACAAACAGCATTTGGTGCTTTTCCTTTTGGGTGGATGGTGCAAAAGCAGTTTGTCTTAATCAGGGCTGAATTAAAGCTGTTGTAAAGTAGCAGTTGTTTTTAAAAGCACAAACCCCAGGTGAAAATTACACATCTGCTTGAGACTTGTTATCATTTGGTTTATAACAAAAAAATAACACTTTGCAAACAGATTATTTATAACAGATTATGTGTTAATTTAATGTGAATAAATGCACCATTTATGCAACATTCATTTTAAGTTTATTAACACCTCCCACTCTGGGAACAGTCTGTACATTTGTATAAAATGTTAATACACTTTTAAAAACATTTGTTGCTACATGTGACCCTGAAGCTGTGTCATTATGTGTTTGTTAACAGTTCATACACAGTTATGGACGCTTCTTAAGAGTCAAAAGTTATTAGTGAAAAGTACATTTAATGTTTTACAGATTTTGTTCTCAATTTACCTAAAATGATAAAACGTAATATTAGATCACAGAAGCGTGTTTAGCTGCCAGTAGTAGGATGTTATATCAACATCTCTATTACCTTTTGTATTGTATTATAAATCAATGTTGGTCAAACTCTGGATTGGAGTTAATATCAGATATGAATTCAGGGTTATGGAAACTTCACTCTGAGTACACCACATCTGTACATCGGTATATAAACACACACAGACACACGCAGACTGTATAGTCGCTCTGTATGTAATGTGAATGCCTTCAGGACATTTTCCTAATATATGCTCCTCTACCAGCTAGTCAACGCAAGACTGAACGGCTCTTTTCTGGAACCCAGAACTGATGCAGTGGTCAGACACGCTGCATGCACTCAGTGGGAGATTGTATTACGGCTTAACGACAGGAAAATGTCAATGGATAAGAATGTAAAACGTGGGCTCACAAGCAGAGTGATTTTACCAGACGTGGTCTGGCATGTTTTCAGTGTAGTGAGTGGAGGTTACAATAAGGTAACGGGGGGGGGGGGGGGGGGGGGGGGG
>JAUMHL010000012.1:16626941-16717224 GCA_032362345.1 Sandelia bainsii | reverse complement strand
GGGGGCACTGTGCTCCCCCACCTCCTCCTCTTCAATTAGACTCGTGCCTGTTGTAGAGATCAGTCATGTAGTTTTTCCAAATAACTATTCATGCTCTTTCTAATCAGAGCACAATTAGAAAGTTTGTTTAGTGTGGAGAAACTTCAAGCACAGTCATACTCCTCTGTGAGGTGACAATATCTGGACTGTTATGATGGAGTAAACTACACCCAGAACTCTGAGCGGGTACAAGTAAACATTAAGATTTGTAAATACGCAATCACACCGTCTACACAACCAAATCCCATTTAAAATATATAAGCAAATATAAGTAAACAAGCGGATTTTTTCCTCAGTTCCAGACGTGCTGGATGCCGTTTTTACTGGGATCCTGTTTGAATAGAAACATTTTCTTTAGTCTGTTGCTCTTACTCTTAATGTTAAATTTAAAACTTTTAGAAACGAGTCTGTCATGGCTATCAGTTACTTTTGCTTCCTATTGGCAAGTGTGAAATATGATACGGGGGCACAAATTTCATAATCCCAAAACATACAGTGATACTATTTCAATGTTAACAACACGGTTCTTAGCATATTTCACGATGTGTAAACACATATAAACTCATATTTTGAGGCAAAATACTCTGGAGGCAGAATTTAAAATGAATATTACTGTTACTTTTATTTGATGTTTAGCGAGACTGAACGTATTTTTACATGATCTCTTCTTTCCAATAGTTTTAGGAGCAACATTTTGCCAGTTTATTTAAACTAATGTGCACTGTATATTGATATATTTTTACATATTTCTGAGGAAATCTTTGATTAAAAAAAGTCTGCAGCACCTCTGATGCCTTTAAACACGTTTCCCCGCACAAGCCTGATTTCATATTTTACCCACTGTCTTGAATGTGACCACGCTGTTATAAAACAATGGTCTATTTCCAACGGATACAGGAGCGCAATGAAACATTCAAATGCCACATTAATCACTCCAGCCCTTTGGAAGCACTTGAACAATAAGAGGATGCAACTGCTACTCAAAGTGTGTGTCTTAAACACAAAAGTCTTGTCACCTACTCACCTTTCACATAGCAATTTGGTGAGAAAGAAATCGTGTCAAAACCAGCTGTGATACAGGGGAATGAAGGAAATTATTAACCCTGGCATACTAAAGCATCTAAAGTTTTAATGGAGCAACAATTGCTGCAGATCTTTCTTTTCCCACCTGTGTCTGTTTATGTTTGGAAATTGTGGGAATATTATCTGTGTTTTCAGTTTTCGTGAGATTTAAGAAAGATGGTCAGATCACGAGTTACACTGCTTCCCTGACATTGTCCACCAATAATACACCTGTGTACAATAGAAAATAAAGTTTTTGGATCGTCTATTCTTTTCTTATAAGTAAAAACACCCCAGCTGACTCCCACCTGTCCCAGCACCCATGACTCACCTGTGACATCTCTCTTCCTCTTACTGGAGCTCTTCTTGTCCGAGTCGGCGGACGCCACGCTCTGGGGTGAGTATTCTCCGTCCAGGCACCCGGGCACAGACCCTGGCAGCCTCTCTGCACTTACACTGTCCAACTCTGGCCCTCCACTCCCGCCCCCACCTACTACTGCAGGAGCAACAACAGGCGGGCAGGCCTCAGATGCCCTAACACGTGTCTCACAGGGGTTGAACTGCCAGTCAGCTCTCTGGTACTGGCTCTCTTGGTACAGTCTGTCGTCGCGGGGGTAAGCTGGGTGCGGCACGGTCGGCACCAGGCAGGAGCTGGAGAAGTCTGTGTAGGCCAGGAACTCAGGCTTTTGGTGGAGGGTGAAAGGGGCCTGCTGGTAGGGTGACTGCAGATTGCCTCCGGGGACCCCTGCGTGAGGGTTCCTCATGCAGCCCCAGATAGGGCTGCTGGGGTGGGCGCTCCGCATGCAGCTGCTGGCTGGCTGATCCATGGTCATGCAAAATCACTTTGCACACTCTTGAAAAATGTCTTTTCGCCCTCTCAGAAAGTAACTTTGGACCGGAAATCTGTATCTTTGTCACTTCTGAGAAACATCCAGTTCAGCTGACTAAATGCACATCATCGTTTCACTGCATCCACCGCTGGAATAGTCACTTCTCTCAGAGGCTGTTGACTCTTCCACAGTCCAGAACGTGTGAGGACAGACGCCTTCCTGTGACAGCACGTTTCCCTCTCTCTCTGGGAGTGTATGTGACGTCCTTTGGAGCCTCTGTTGCACACACACTCTCACACACTTTCCCTCTGTTCTTGCACTCACACACCCTCTCTCCTTGACTGATCTGACTGGTTTGTGGCTCGGCAGGAGAGCAGCATCCGCAACTGCATGACTCCCCTTCTCGAGCTGGCTGTTTTCACAACTCTTCTAAGGCATTCTTGACAAGTGAGCCCTCCTCCTTTTTAAACGTATAGGTGGGAAAGAGTGACAAGTTTATGGACTGTAATGTGAGATTGCAGAGGAGGAGCCCTGCTGGCCACATGTTGGTAGTACCCTCCAACCAGCCCTTCCTCATCAACTATTAATCACAGGGGAAATTTTATATGCACATCTAATGGGCTTTCCAGACACGGGGCTTTTTAAAGGGACATTGTCTGTAAAATATAAAGTGAGCACCCACACACATGGGAGCTGGAGACCCTGACTTATGTCAGCTCCTTAGCACATTCTGACACCCAATTTAGTTCCTTTTTTGACACCCTTTTGAGGGAGGTTAACCCTAACCGTTTCCCACTGGACCCCTGATCCCTGCCTGTCTTATCCAATCTAAAAAGTGTTTATTTCTTCCCATTTTTATGACCCTGTGTGTGTGCACATTAATGCCTCACACCCACATCCACCTGGCTGGACTTTCTTTAACTTAGGGGTGATAGAAGGGCTGCATTTGATATTGGTTAGGCACACCTCTTGAGGTTTTCTCACTTTAGTGAAACACCGCATGAAATTTCAGAGCCACATTTCAAAAATACAAGCTCATATTTTCTCTTTGCAAACACTGTGACTCAAAGATGTGCGCTATTTTTTCCCCTATGCATGTTGTGCACATTTGTGCAGCTCTTCTTACTTACTACATCTGAGAGATTAAGCTGCAGTAGCAATTGTGTGTGACAGCCATCACGTGCAGATGAACCACATTTGGATCAAGCAACGATGTAATTATTCAATTTTCTGATCACTGATTTTTAATCTCTGCACTCTACTCACGACAGAAGCCACTTCCCCATGAAGTCATGTCTCTAATGCCATTAAATCCTTTTTTGGCTAAACCAAATTTTGGACTCAATTTCAGCATATCTCTTACCCAATAAACCCACTGAACCACTCTTTACAGAAATGCTGTTTTTTTTTTTCATACTGCTCATTTTTGTGAGCTGATGTTTGCCTTCAGCCTTGTGTGTCCTCACTTTGCTCCTGACTTCTCAGACAAGAGGAAAGGTGGATCACACCTCCACTGAGAGGAGACAGAAAGAGAGAAGGCACGATTTAGAGATAAAGACTATGAGAGAGGACAGAAAGAGGAAAAGTAAACGGCACTTCAGTTAGAGAAGAAGACAAAAGAGAAATGGGCTAGAAAGTGGTTAAATTCTCCAGTTGTGACTCTCCAGATACTACTGGCCCTCTTTTGTAGACACTGCATTCAATTGCCACAAAACCATTCATGAAACAGAAAAAAGGAAAACACACAAAGAGAGCAAATTCAATAAAGAAGATCTGGATGTCCATTATTTGGAAGGGGGAAGGACAACAAAAATTAAAATATCACATTAGAAGAAAGGCAACAAAAGTAGGAGCGGACATAAAGACAGTCGGACAGAGAAAAAGAGACAGAGAAGAGCGCGTTTGAGGTCACACACCAACTCCTTTCCATTTACCCAGTGAATTGTTGAGCCATGAAGCATCCCTTGCTTTTACTGGCAGTCTGAGCCCTGGCCGCACCACAGGGAGCAAGGGTTACACTACATTTGTGGTCAGAGCAGGGGCCATCTGTGTGTCAGTATAAATTAGAGTGTGTGTGTGCTGTGAAAATATGCGTCAGTGTCCATATGACTCAAAGAAAGTGAACGTGAGAATGTGAGAAACAAGTGTTTGAGATAATTAAATATAAAGACCCAAGCCCACATAAGAAAGTGGCACAAAAATAATCTGTATGTCTTTACTTGATATTTCTTTCTACAAATTTGGTGAATTTCGCGGGACTTACTGACAAACTAATGGAGCTGGTAGGACAGTAGGACAAGTTTCTAACTAGCCAGGAAAACAGTAGCAATGAAGGGTGACAGTTACCAGGTTCAGGGTAAACCATGGTAAAATTACCATTAAAACCATGGTTGATTAAAACAACTCCCCCACTGAAGGGTAAAAAACAGTCCACCACCAACATAAGTTAGCAAAAGTCTTATTTCCCATACAAGCTAAGCTGTATGCGCTGGCTGCAAATTCTGTTCAGAATATCAGTACATCCCGGACAAACTTGTACAAACTCCACTTGCTTTTGATTTAAATACTTTTATCAGGGTTATTTCTTATATCTGCTACTATCAGCATCCCACACATACAAGTTTGTGTTTTTTTTTTATTTATTGCAAAAATAAAAATGGAGAATGAAAACAACTGCCAGACTCATTGATTAAATAAACCATTAGGTTTCTGTAGCTGTCAGCCGAGGATAATGACAGGGTAATTTGTAATGCACCCAAATGCAATGCAGAAGATGTGTGTGAAAGAGAGATAATAAGAGCAAAACCTCCCCCAAATCCAACATGTCTGGTGGTGGAGTAACTATTGACTGGGGCTCCCTAACGCCTCCAAACTTGATACAATTACCAAGATTACCTTTCTTGTTGTAAAAGGTTGTGTCACTTGCCTTTGTGCATAGTTAAGAAAGTAACCATGTGTCTATATTAAAGTTGAAGGCGTGATCTGTCTGTTAGCTGCAGGTCTGATGTGCTGCATTCAGGGACAATGGAGAGTGTAGGTCATTCATGTTTTGAAAGCCTCCACCCCCCTCCCAAACTAACAAACAAACAAACAAAATCTTAACCGACAGTTAGCTTGCCAGCTAGCTTGGCTGCTAACAGGACAATAGGTTCAGAAAATTTTCTCAAAAGACGTATTTATGCCATCCACTCCACCCTGTCTGCAAAACGTTCATCCCTACTTAACAAGTGTTAAAAAGCTGTTGTTGCCTCGCAGCTAATAAGCTACAACTGATTCCTCTATTTTGAATCCTCCAGTCCTGCTTTCTCACAGAAGTATCTGCAAGATGGTTTGTTATTACTCAACACCACAAAAGTGCAGGTTTCACTAATTGTGATAAATTAACTACTGATTTATTTCGCACCCAAAAGAAAATTTGCTGATCACAGCGTCTATAAATTTTGCTGTTTAAATGTTTGGCCACTGATATAATTTATTTTTAATTTGTTGTGTCCGAAGTCATTATTCCTCTGTGCCATAAAACTCAACAGTTGTCCAAACAACTGGCTCAGAAAACACACCAATGAGCAACACTTTTGCAATGGATGACATATGCTTCATCACCATGCACACACACACAAACACACACACACACACACACACACACACTGTAGTTCAGCATCCAACAAACAGCACCCTGCTGCCACAAACACTCTCTAAAGCAACAAATGTGGATTAATTCGACAATGAAAATGTTGGAGTAATATTTCCTCAAACATATAGTGCCCAGCTATTTTAGGAAATTACATTCTTTCATGGGACAGTTTATAAAATAATAAAAGTTAATAAAATATAAAATAACATCAGTCTTATTTTTTAAGAAACACTGATTCTTGAATTTGTATGATTCACTATGTGACAGTACTGTGGCAGCAATATATGAGTGTGAGAACCTCAGGAGTATCTTGGTCATACACATCACAGATTGCAGATAAATGAGCTGGGCATGACTCACATCTACCCTCACCCTGCCGACAACCTGTTTCTGTCAGTCTAGCTGTGTGTGTGTGTGTGTGTGTGTGTGTGTCTGTGTGTGCGTGAGAGAAAGTGGGAGTATGAAAAAGACTGAAGGACAGTAAGACAGCATTCACTTTTTATGCATGCGCACACAGCACAGAAAGTGAAAAATGCCTCTCTTTGGCATGTTTGCATAAGTGCAACACGACCAGCTGCTTTTTGTTTTATGAATAATTTATGCATGCATGGATGCGTGTGTGTGTGTGTGTTTTCATCTGATCCATCTTTGTGACACTGACAGGATTAGAGCCCTCCATCAGTCTCTCATGTCTGACAGCATGACCCAATGTGACCCCACATTCACCTGGGTCTCATTGGACTGTGGGAGCCTCTTATCTCTGCTACTGTGCTGAGGACAAGTGGGGGGTGAGAGTGTGATAAGGCGGGACGGTGAAAGAGGGTGAGGAAAAACAATCTTCTTCAACTAAATAAAACATAACTTAAAAAAAGTACTTTAAAACATCGGTGAAAGGAGCTCTCTGCAGCCTCATAACTGGGTAATTTACTCCATGATTGCGCAACTGCCAGTGCAACTGAGATACTATCTTTTGCCCAGCTGACACACTGATAGGAGCCAATAAACATGACTAATGGTTTCTATCACTCCTGCTGATACAGCCAACAACCAAATCACAGCACATAATCAGCTTCTGTGGAACCACAGCATGTAGCTCAATGAAAACCCCTACAGTAAATTTTGCTTCATTAAAAGTATAGAAGTACACAGTACTAAGTATCCTAAGGTAAAGTCCTTTCATACTTATGTGTGATGAGTTTCCGTTACTGAAAACCTTTGTTGTGCACGCGCAGCAGAAAATCATGTCATGAGCCTTGAACACAAAGTAGTATTTTGATGTTTTCATGAAATTGTAGGTTTGGTGTAACGGCATTATTATAAATACATAGCTATTATGTACAATTTGCAAATAGGTTGTGCAATAAACTGTGTAATGTTTCTAAGCTTTAGTTAAAGATGTATTTTATATCTGTCTTTCATGAATGGCGTGGTTTTGAGTCTTTAATTTTCCAACTGAAATACCTAAAGCAGTTCATGGTACTGGCTAAGCGATGGAATCCTGTTCTGACAAATAAACTATGTTTTGAGCTTAGTCAGAACAGAAGCACCATGCCAGTGCCTTTGTCTGTAAAATCCTCTAAAAACGAAAGTACAAGTAAAATATGCCCCACAGAATGTGAGTAGACAACATTATCATTTATCTGGTGTCCAGTTGTGGTCTCCAACAATCCTTTAGCTTTTGCTAAGTGCTCCTGTTCAGCATCTACATGCAGAATATCCAGATTTTGTGTTGAGGACATGAAATTTTATGCTGCTGCATTGAACAACGTGTGATAATTTGTCCTTACTCATCTAATTTAAGCTTTGAATATTGAAATATTACTTTTGTCTGCCTCAAAGTAATAAAAAAGGAGCCATACTACTGTATTAAGAATGTACTAGTCAAAAGTACATCACTCTCTCGCTCTAGTACTTCTATGTGCTTCTAAGTATACTAATAAGCACTAATACAACCACCTGCTCCCTTTTTACATAAATGAGAGGGTCAAAACATTAGAAACACCTCTTAATAAAATGCTCTCTAGTACAACTTCACCACCCACTGTGACCTCAATAATAAACATATAGCAGAATCATCTCCTTTCTGACAGTTTCAACAAAAACTGAGAAATTATAACCTTGTAAAAGTAGAATTCAGAGCTGAGCTGCTGTACTGGATTACATTAGATTGTATATGTGTACATTGCCTAATAAAGTGGACAGTGAGTGCAATGAGTGCTTATACAAGACTTAAGAGCTACATAATATTAAAATTCAATGAAAATATATTTGAAGTTTTGAACAAAGCACACAGCAAATGATGTACTTAAGTCCATTTAAGTGCAACTTAATGGTGTCTCAAATAGCACAGTCATGTACCATTAAGTGTATTATAATAGATTTTAGAAGTACATTGTAAGTATCTCAAAATAAAACACTAAATATATTTATCGTAAGTGAAGAGAGGTGTGCTTTAGTTGTTTTAATTGTTGACATTTTTGTATCATTTGTGCAGAGAAGTTAAGATTATAGTCTAACATGTACATATATGTGTATCACTACATTAAAAAAAACTACTGTAGTGGTTCTAATGACGTGGCAGACAGGCCATGATCAATGGATTAAAAAAAACAAAAACAATCTCACAAACTAAATGAAAAAATTAAGCTACTTTTATCTAGACAACTAATCAAGATCCATTAAATCACCCCGCAGCCAACATGGTGGACGAACCAACAAATTAAATTGTTTGTGGCATTTAATTACCAACTGGTGGAAGACTAAAGACAAAAAAAAGTATCAAGTAATAAACATTTTCTATAGCAAACAGTAACAGTACATGTGAATATGTCTCATCTTAGGTAATGCCTGGCCACAACAGTACAGCTCTCAGCATTTTTACTAATGGTTCTGTTGCAGAGACTTGGCTCAGATATTGATATAAAATCTCTGGATGTCTGACTGACTGACCGAACAATCCATCATAAAATCTATTTTTGTTCCAATATCATTCCGATGCTAGGACCAATCTGCAAACTCTCTGCTGATTGTTCATGAAAATGCATTGTCTGTAAGTAAGTACGTACTGCGTAGGAGGTGCACGGGACACCCACAGGTGCTAATAATCACGTATGATCACATATGATTGGAATCAGGTGTTGGCAACAGTGTCCTGCTATTGTGAGGGAACATTATAGCTCTCTAAGGCTTTTTTGGCGTCTCATCATCTTGTATTATGAAATTGTTTACCTTTTTTCCAGTAAGAAAATATCCCACAGGGTAAAGCCAGTTAATACCACAATATATCTGTGTGAATGTCTTAGCTGAAGAACCTTCATAAATGTAAGTAAGAACATGTCGGTCAGCAAACCAATTCAGTCTGTTTAGATATTACAGGGGGGGGGGCCTTACTCTTTATGAAAGTGAAGTGGTACATTTATCATACACAGAAACAGATTTACCTTTATTCTGGAATGTTTTGGACACTTAAACAACGTAAGAACAAAGCTATTTTCATAATTGCAAGAATTTATCCTGCGATTTCAGTTTAATTACACGATAAGTCGCAGGCTGTAATATAAAAGGCAGCAGAATACAAGCCCAGTATTCTTTAATAGACAGCTTCTGGCATCCTAGTAGCAGAGTCGTGATGTATCACACATATCTCTGTATAAGACCAATACATTTACGCTGCTTGTTGCGGCCCCTAGGGACGGAGCCAGTTCTTTGGCTGTCAAAACATGAAGAACTAGTTTAAAATAAGGTGCTGGCTCTGAACCAGCCCTTAAAGTGTGTTGGTAGAAAAGGGGTATTTGACATATGGATCAAAGGAGCTGGGGATCAAACTGCTAACTCAGACAAGGACTTTTGTCTGTCATTTATTTACACACTCAGATCAGATCACATCAGAACTCTGTAATAAGAAAAAAAGCGGTATTAACCTTTTTAATAGAAATATTTTCAGTATTAAAATCAAACAGAAATATGCAAAATACTTCGGTTAAGTGTTGAGAGTGAGATCATTGTGTTAAAGTGCCAAAATCTAGTCATTTTGAGAATAAATTGTTTCTCTTGTACCGCGCTGAATAAGTGGAACTTCTCAACTCTCAGAGAACTGACCTCAAGCATGTTGTCTTGTCTTATATGAAGTTTTCCAGCTTCCATGTTGGATAATGTTACAACAATAAAAACAGCTAATCTTTACCTCAATGACACCACACCACAAAAACTAATTTCCCTGCTGCCACAGTATTACCACATACTGTATAATATGAGCTGGGTCTGACAGTGGAAGCCAGGCTACTGATTTCATTGGCAACTACACTGGATTTTTGTTCCAGCCACATTCTCACTCAGCTATGTGCCACAGTGTGAGATACTGCTTCACTCATGGAAAATCGATTGAAGAGTGCTCTCTAGTGGCTTTCAGCTGGAATAATCCTGAACCCTCACTCATTTAAAGCCAGTTCATTTCTGTGCGCACCAAATGTCAGTGGTATTTTCGTTTATTTCAGAGAGTGATCGGATTAGTGGGTTTCATCATTTCCACACACGCTCCCGGTACAGAAGCAATTTTTAAAACCTTGAATCCCCGTTGCTTGTCTTAGTCAAGAAGTCCAAAAAAGCTAGTCATCAATCTTTTTTCCTGAAAGGTAAGTGTTGTGTGGAACAGTTCAGCAGCAGGATGCAGCATTATTGCCATGAAGAACAATCAGATACATTCACTTGCTTCCAAT
Organism: Sandelia bainsii; assembly: GCA_032362345.1. Taxonomy (NCBI): domain Eukaryota; kingdom Metazoa; phylum Chordata; class Actinopteri; order Anabantiformes; family Anabantidae; genus Sandelia; species Sandelia bainsii. The sequence continues at coordinate 16,706,944 of JAUMHL010000012.1, read as the reverse complement.
ATTGTGCAACTGATGTTCTTTTATACTTTTGCCAGAGACAAATAAATCAACCTAGCTCCAAAAAAGCTCCCATCCATCACATTTGATAGATGACTAATGTCATTCAAATATCAGGCTATTTTAGAAGGTACAGATTTGGGGCTGCGTGCCGCTATTGTGGCAAAGCTGCTCTCTGCTGTGACCTTTAAAGTACACAATCACATGCACACAGCTGCAATACAGGAAACCAGAACCATCTACACCAAGCTGCTTGTGATCACCCTGGCTATTTAGGAGCACAAAACACAAGATAAATCAAACTTAATGTCTGTGAGGTCCAAGGAAATACCAGTTTTTGCGGGTGTCCGGAGGGGCTGGTAGGATATGCATGTATGTGTGTGTGTGTGTTGCCGTGTGGACAGTAGCACTATAGCGTGTTCATGGATTACCTTCCTTCCTGTCTGCCTCATCTTGTTTTCAAGCAGCACAAGGCTGGACTTCCTGCTGTGGGAGCTAGGACTCTTTGAAGAGGCCTACTCAGTGCAATCCCTGGTCATGATCATCATCATGATCAGCCCTGGACAACAAACAAGATTGTGGGCCAAACATTTCCTCAATCACTGACCAAACACTTTGGGGTTTGCACTCAAAAGGCACAGGGGCTCCAACTCCCTATTGTGGAAAGTTTTCACTGTGCAGAGGAATGGAGCTGTTCACCAATAGGGAAGACAAGAACATATGCGCATACACTATGTATGCAAAAACCACCACCACACACACACAAAGGAACAATCCACGACTGATGAATCCACATGCAGGTCAAAAATCCCCAGACATACATACAAAAAAAGTTGGAACATTACTATAACAGGCGTGCAGACAGACTCGCACACATCATCTCCCTGTAGTTTTACCAGCAGTGATAGAGGTAAAGAAATTGTGATTTGTGATTACAGTAATCTCTCCTCATGTGATTCCTGTAAAAGGAGTGAGGTAGGGAGGTAGGAAAGAGGATGAAAGAGGGGGAGTCCTGTCTGTACAGCAGCATCCTGTTTGCCTCTCAGTGGAGTTTTCGTTTATGTGCACAGATTACTATACATGACTCTGATTCTATGCACATGCGAACAATACACTGCAGGTAAAGTATATGCAAAGTATATGTGCAATAAGAAGTTTCCATGTATACTGTTGCACTTATGTGTGTTACTCGTTATATACTGCATATGAGTGGTATGATGCTTTATTTCTGAGCTCTGCACAAAGCAATGTGAAGAGGGATAATGTGCAGAAGAAGCTTCTTACTGCCAACAATTTAGGAGAAAGGATATGACAGTATTTTGAAAAACATCGTTGCTGTCATATAGCAACAATACAGAGCTGTCAACTAAATGACTCATAGGAGACTTTCATTGTAAGAGTAATAATAATCCAGATGCGTCACTATTTGAAGCCTAGAGCAATGACATAGTATATTAAGCCAAATGTCAATGCAGGAAAGACAATAACGTGGTTGGATGGATCAACAACTCACAGGACTTTCCCATAGGAGACATTTGAGTTCAGTGTGAGACGTGTGCTATAATAATGATCGTTCCAGGAAGTATTCATTTTATCTTTTCACTTGACCAAACCCTGATTTTTTTGTGCCTAACCCTATCCTAGTTGCATTTGTGCCTAAACTTAAACTGTAATGCAGCACTTATGATTGTTGTCATAATGACAAGTCTGACACGCAGCCGCCATCATTCCTGAGGTATCAAAAAGTGACTTATAGCAGCCATATGAAATTTTGTCAGTATGAGACGCCAAAAGACTTACACTTACAAGTCCTAGTATGTGACACCATTCAGTGTCATTCTGTGATTACAGAACTGGGTAAGAAAGTGTCCAAAGTCTATTCTGTGCAAAATAATGTCAGGTTAATTGATTATTTTTACACTTTTGGAAACTCAATTCAGACTAAAGGTCTGGAGTTTGGATCTGTTCACAGGCGTTGCTCAGCAGCTCTTATGACTTCTGTCCAGTACCAAATTAAAGACTTCTAGTCTGTTTTGGCCTAAAAGACAAGCCTGTTTGCTGTTGAAAACCATGCGATACTGGTGAAAGTCCCAGGAACTAAACTTGACCATTATTAGGAAACTTTTTCTGTTCTTGTAGTATGCCTGTATCGGATCATTTAGACAGCTGGGTCCCTTTGTGTTGATCCACTCCTCATCTGTTCACTAAAACCATTTTCCAGATTCTGCTGATACCAGTATTTTTGACAATATACAGTGAAGGATGCACAGAAACACGACACTGAAGTCAATAGGACAAAAAGGCCTGAACTCAACCTCCAGCCTAAAATAGCAGGTTGCTTAGTTACTCTACAGCTTCATGTTCTGAGATATGATATGTATTATTGTGCTCAATTATAGAAGCAATCGTTGCAATGGAAATAATCAGAGCACCATATTCAGCTGCCAAAGCATGCAATAGATTACCAGTGGCATTATCCACTGTATGTGTGATGTATGTACACTGAAACTTTCGGCTTCCAGAGTAATGTTTGGGTTAATGTCTTCACTGTCAAAGCCACAGAATACGAGGGTATGATAAAACACAAAGTATCTGTGAGGTGAGATACATTGCCAGTGACAGCTTCCATTATGATAACTGCGCTGTGTGTACACATACCATGAAACCCTAGAGGTTCATTGTGCGGTCAAGCCATGATATCGTGTGTGGAGGGCATGATATCGTGTGTGGTAAAATCTGCAGTGCCAGAACACATACAAGAAAACAAATGTCTATATTTAGCTAGATGACGCTTTTACGATGATGGATACTGTACCAAGTGAGTCAGCCCTCAATCAAAAGGGGGAAAAAAAGGAAGAAGACGAGGAAGAAAATAAAAAGGAAGCGGAGGAAAGAAATTCCAGATGTCAACAGTAAAGTTTGTTCAGCTCCGGTTTGCAGCCACTGGAGCTTTGTGTACCTGCTCCTGCTAAAGCTATTACCTCCGGCTGCTGCGCTGGGGGAGCAGCACAACAAAGCCAGAGAATTCTCGGAAGCCCTTCAATCAAGTTCTTCAACATTGTCCCGACACTGCTGCTGCTCCCTCTCCTAAGCACACTGTTAATTTGACAGGGTGGAAGAAGATGTAGGCGTGTGTCCTGATCCTGCAGTATTGTGTAACGTTTCAGCGTATGTGCGCATGAGTGCCGCCTTGCAGATGCGTTTGCAGCGGTCAACTTACTGTCTGATGAAGTCCACATTCATCAGTGTAAGTGTATGTTTACTGATTCATACAGTGCTTGATATAGTAATACTCGAGACAGGACAAAAATTACATTTAACCAGTCACAGGCCTCAGTCTTGTTAGCACCCATCCCCAACAGGTGGAGGAAAATGTGCACTCGTGCACAAAATTTTCCCTTTGTTTAAACAACGTGGTGTAGGCCAAGCCAGGAAAAATAGGCCCAGACCATAAGTACAAATAACGTGATCAGGAAAGGCGATTTTACAAGCAGGACTTTTACTCACGACATTGGTGATGTTGCTGCTTTTACCACTTATAATGTGTCTGGCTACTTATTTCTAGTTTTGTGTGTATATGTGTTGTATATATTGTTTTTTTTGTGTGGGTTGTCATCATCTTGTCCTGTTAAATCCTGTTCAGTTTGCTTGCCACCTCTGTGGATGGACACACATCATTTCCAAGATTTTTCCATGTTCTTCTTCCCATGGCTGTGCTTTGACCACAATCAACCCACCACCACCACCATCACTCTGTGCAACAAACCTCCAGGAAAGAGAAAATGACTCCAATCAAATTCACTTTGAATTGAGCTGAACCAGACATTGCTCGCTGAGTGTTGCATAATGCGATGATGAAGTCTGGGTGGCTCTCTCGTGTATCTAATCCAACCCGTTTGCTCCCTTAGGGGCTCTCTCACAGATATTTTGCAACCGCAAAATGAGAGACAACTGCCAAACAACTTCTAGGAAATGATGCTGCATACTGTACATGGCTGGCTACAGCGCTGACTGCCAAAGACATTAGCTGTGATTACCTTTACTGTTTTTGTTGCTTTAAACTCACCCCTAAGCAAGGCATTCAAAATGTAACTTAACAACATATTAGTTGGCTCTCTTAAATAATACATCACATTTTGAGAGTGGAAAGGTGAGAATATTACAAAATAAAATATGTAACTGATCTGCTTTTAAATTTTAACTTTAATTGCTGCAATGAAAATTCAAATGCCTCTTAAATGACACTGCACATTTTGGACAGTGCTAGCTTTTTAATGTATTGTGTAATAAAACAGAAAATAATGCTGCCACATTTCAAACTGATGAATGAATGTGACACTAAAATGTTACAGCCATCAAATGGCGGCCATAAAACCTAATCGTTTTCACCGTTCACAAAGGGCGGACAAAAAAAGAAAGATATTACACATAATTATAAATTCTGTTATCCTTTGAATTTTATAGCTTCAGGAAAAAAAAACATGGATGGTCACTCCTTTCTGTAATTTAGGGAGAGAATGAAGTCAAATCACTGGGGAATTTCATCATCTTCAGTGAAGAATATGCTGTGAAGAGTCATCTCTCATTGCAGACAAACTGTATTCTACATTTCCCTTAATTCTTTTCTCAACATTACAGATAATTTATAGCTGATTTTTTAGTTTGGTTTCACATATATAGATATAGGCATCATTACTCTAGCAGACTCTACAGTAATGGCTTATTTTACAGCGATAAAAATAACTCTTTGTCGCTTTGTTATATATACAGTAAATCTGAGTGTACATAAAGCCTGTTTGGACTTGATGACAGCTCAAGGACCAGTGAATAAGAATAACAATATATTTACACAAGTATCACGACTGAAGACTGAAGAAACACTGACCTCTACCTATTGTTTAAGGAGTTTCAGTGATATGCGGCAGAGCGTGTTTGGCTTTGCTTTCACGGCAGAATAACCTGCTCCAACTCTAATATTAGAAAATACGAAGAACTAGAAAGCAGAATTGCTTTTATACTTTTGAGATGTTTTTTTTTTTTTTTTTTTTTTAAGTATTAAAACCAATAAGTAGAATTTTTTTATTATCTATTCCCAAGTCCATCCTTTTGCATAATTTAAATACAGTAGAGCAAACTGAATTAAAAAAATCAATCAAATCCTCTCCAAAAGTCTTCAGATGAAAAAATGTCTTCACCATGTAAAATATAGTGCTTAGGTTTAGAAAGGCAACATGTTTATATGAACAAGCAGAATAAATGTGATAATCTATTTGCACCACGTTTGAGAAAATAGACAAGTTGTAAGCAAATTGAGAATATCTGTAGGCTCATATTCTACTTTACACTGAGATTCTACATTACATTACAGATTTATTGTCAGTTTTCCCGAAGCACCAGCAGCTCAAGTAGCTGTTTGCATCTTCACAAGCTGTCCTGCCAGTATACAGTGAAAACAATTACCCATAGTGAAGCTGAAACCCTGTTCAAGTACAGGAAATAAAAAATACACACCCATTGAAGAACAATGGCTTCAACATGTTTAGTAAATTAAACAAATATCCATTGCTCAGAAAAATTTGGAACTAGATAAATTAATATTAAATTGCCTGGCCTTGTAGCTCTGCAACAAATTCAGTAATCATTGACCCTTTGGCCCAAAATTGTGGATCTCTTTTCAGTGAACTCTTCATTTTAATGAAACAAAAAAGTTTGTAAAAGTTTGTGGGACACTGGGGACATCAGTTCTGTCCAGTGCTTTGAGTGGTCTTTGCCAGGTGATTTTACAAGGCCCTGTGAAGACAGATCTGACAGGAGAGAACGGCAGAGGAGAGAGCATGAGAGAATAAAAAGGGAAAGAGAGATGATAGAACGCCTTAACATGTGCCAGAGAGAAAAGGAGTTCTTCTGGAGGCCAGAGCTGCGCTTTGCTAAACCTGAGCCAGAATAAAGGCTTCACTGTGACCTTCCTGCTCCCTGCAGAGGGAGAGAGAGTGATGGCTGGATGTCAAAAAGAGAAAGAATGAGTAGTTAAATCCCTAACTTCTTCTCCAACTCCTGCAGGTCAGGTGCACAGCGTAGCCTGGGGTTTGTAGATTCATAGGTTGAGCCTGATTTGCGCAGTCTTGTTGTTCTGCCAAACTCCTGCTAACTAAATGCTTGTTCATGCCAACAGAAACATTAAAGGCTCCTTTTAGCGACCCTATGAATAGTGACCTGTGGACATTTTCCCAAACAACCAAAGCAAAAAAAAAAAAAGCACCTGACAATTCCTTCCGTTTAACTGAAACAGGCCCTATTGTGAATCTCCAACCTCAATTCTACAGCTGGATGCTAGAACCTCATTCTGATTGTGATTGAATTGGAAGAGATAATCATGCATCACTATGTGAGTATGAATGGAGTTTTAGGCTTCTTGGGAAGAAAATAATTCCTTTCTACAATATGCACTAAGAAAGAAAGTATAGATGCGTACGACTGAACCGAGTCAAAACAGATGAGTCAAAGTACAGTGAATCATTCCCTTAAGAAACTCCAACCATTAGCTCAACATTACAGTCTTTCATAACACCTGCACTACCTTTTAAAGAGGCCAAGTTGTGTAATACCTCAAACCAGATGCAATAAAAACAGATTCATTTCCTTTTTTTGGCCACTTGGGGACACCATAACAGACTATTAACACAAAGCTGACATCACCTTAATGTGGCCATCTTATGCTATTTGGAATTGTAACTTCACAGTTGTGATGTTGTGTATCCATATTAAACAAGGGCAAATTACCACAACGTCAGCTGGGTGAAAGTAAGTGGCTTTGTCGCTACAAGTGAAAAAATGTTAGTGGTTTATTTTCTTTACAAGTAACTACCAATTCTCCTAAGATGTTCATCAGAAAGACACGTTAAGCTCTTAAGTCCACAATATTGTGACAACACAAAGTCATGCTGTAACACTAAGACAGCATAACCAGCACAGTTGGTGACGTGGTGAGGTTGGGGGGGGGGTTAATGGTGCACAGATACAGTATCACTCCATCTCTTTACGCTCAGGCCTGCCACAGTTTCATTAACCACATTCACATCTGCTAGCCAGGTGTTTCCACATTAAAAGCCATCATTAATGCTGCAACATCTTTGTGTTTTATTTAAAACAAAATGAAATCTGAGAATGAGCAACCGTCTGATGAAGCTTTATTGTAGTGTGAGTGACCTTTAGCCAGTATGTCATATTGTATATGAAATCTAAGAAACTATATAAGAATTAGCCAAAAAGCTGAAAACTTCCTTTGATATGATTTATGATGGAATTTTATTTAGCCTATATATTTTTGCTCCATAAACCAAGTCCCCAGGACATATGTGGAGCTATTTTAATGTATGGCAAATATATATACACAGAATTTATTTACTTTTCTTTCTTTTTTATTATACAGTATGTCTATGCATTGGAATTTAACACAGCATCTGTTGATCATTTTTAAAAGTTTTCATGGAAAACAACAACAAAAAAAAGTTTTTTCTGAAGGTTTCATAGATTTTGGTTCAAAAGAAAGAAATGGTCTAAATATAGTCTCGTTCTTAACCTCGATCTTGACCGTGATCTTTCAAACACCTAATAATGAATGCTGCTGACGCTGGGAGCAGCTACAGCGAAGAACCGTGACTCAACACTCTCCAGAACAAGGTCACACGATGCTTTGAGAGGACTGCTCTGTTTGGATTTGCTTCTCTCCCCATGCGAGGTTGCCCCAGTTTACGCCACCCATGCGTGGACATCTTTCCAACATCTGTTTCCAATTGACAGAAAAACCAAATGAGACCATGACCACTCATTACTCATAGACAACTAGTTACTTGCATGCTTCAGACCAATCCGGTTATGTTAGATTTGTTTATGCTGTTTGACAACACGACCCTGGTGACAAAAAAGGCCACACAGTGAAACATTTATTGAGATTAATTCCCAAAATGAGCCCCCCTTTCAGTTAGGTTGTGCTGATTTACAAAGAATAGCAGCAATGGTAATTTTGGTAGATCAATGTGATTTGTTTGTGGAGTGTTGTGCTGAGTTTTTACTGCATGTCTTGAAAGAAGTCCTATAGAATCTGGACAGGACGGTTGTACTCTATCTAACCACAAGTGGGAGCTGTGTGACTGCGTACTCAACTTCACGTTGTGCAATCTAACCTGAACCACTTTTACTCCCACCTACAGAGGGAAATTTCAGCCTAAATCCAGCTCATCCATCATATACTTCCTTACAAAACTAAATGTATTTACAGAATGCAGCCAGGTTAAATACTCAGGATGAATATCTGTTAGTATCTTGGAAACAAACCTGCTCCACAGGTTTCTCTTGAACTTCTGTACAAATATAAATCCGCTGCATTTCACAGTGGACTCCAGCAGACCACTGCCTTTTTTTTTCTTCACGTTACACAGTAAACAGATGGATTGTTGTAGCTCTTGGACAAGAAGAAGCTTGAATCGATCTAGTAAGAGGACTGATGTGGCCTGGTCAAGCTCTTACAGGACCGTCTCCAGGGTGAAATTGGACGTGTGTTTGGATGTCTTTCACACAAGGCACAGTCTGTTTCAACACTTGCGACCCTCTGTGCTCCTCGCTGGAGGACATTTAACATCCGACTCAATAAACTGGAGTCACTGGTGTGTTTGCACATGTGCGCAGAAGTGCATTTGTAATTGAGGAGTGGGAAGTGTGCGTTTGTGTGTGCCTGACAGCTTTGTGCACTTGTGTTTCAGATGAGGGACGGTGCACAGTTCAAGCCCTAAAGCACATCTTGTTTAGCTAAGCATAACAGTGTTTCTGTGCTGCTCATCACTCAGCCACGACTAACAGGGGAGAAATAAAACTGACTGACACCCACACCCCCATACACACCCACACACACACACACTATTCAACCATACTGTACGTACACAGTTTTATACACACACTCACAGAAAGTTAAGCACACACACAAACAAAACAGGATGTGGTCACAGTCGATCATAAATGACAATTCCCCCAGCTAAATCGCCATCCTCTACGCCATTGAATTTAAATGGGCATAGCAGTTAGGGTAACTAAACAATTGCAAATGAACCGTAGCAACTGTTTGTCCTGAAACTGACACATTTAGCAGACATCCTGATATGACCGATTCAAAAAGAACTACTGCATCCATTTTAAAATGAGACGTGGCTTGAAATCGCTCTACATTCAATCGTTTCTAAGGTCTAACCTGCTTTGGTTAATATGACATTCCTGTTGGCTTATCCATGACATACAGCTTTAAAGAAAGAGGTAAAAGTTAAGAAAATACAGGAATTAAATTAATTACAGTAAAACAGTGTAGTTGTGTAGGTTAGTCTAGCTATGCCACTGCCTCCGTTGTGCCTTACCTACTTTATATTACTTGCAAAATAAACACATTGCTCTATATCAATATTATCCCAAACCTACTAATTTGCTGTGATTACAATGATATTTGTTTTGGTTGACATTGCCCTTTTCCCCTTCCTGTTGCTGTTGTTTTCTTTTCCCCCCCATCCCGCTCCGCTACTCCTTTCCTCTCCACATGCATTTCTTTCACTATTAGCACACAATTAAGGGTGATTAGTTGGAAGACGGATGCTCTGTATTTCCTGTGTGCGTGTTTATATTGTCTCTTTATGTTATCACGCAAAGACATAGGAGTCATATACATGCATGCATAAAAACATGCAAACATCTTTTCCCCACACATTAACTGGAACATGCAGGAAGAAAGTCCATGTCTCATACGTACCTCAGACCATGTGTATACAGCGTTTTCTTAAGGCACCATGACTGAAATGATAAGGAGGTGTAATCCTACGTTAGAACATGTAGGCTTAATTTTAAATAACTGTTTATGAGTGATGGAGCCACTTTGTAAAGTCTGTTTCAACAAGAGCACTGTAAGTTTATAACGGATCATCTATCAGACATTAAATTATGATGTCTGACATATCAAAGAGATGGCGTCTTACAGTTACATGTGAGAAATAAGCTTCTCCAGTGTTGTTGGACAACCACATGGACAGGTCTACTGAGTAGCAGAGAGGTCATAAGTAGCAATATGCAAACTGATGTTTAAGGTTGATTCTGCTTCCATTCATGGTGAAGTGTGTGAGTGGAAACAGGGGTTGTGACTGTGACTGAGCTCTATAACAGAACCAGGTGTACTTGCGCATTTAGAAATCTGATGAAAATGATGTCTTTGTGCGTGCACGCCATTTTAGTCATGAATCGACACAGACTTTTATGCATCTGGTCCCTGGTATCAAAATTTTATTTTTTTTGGGACCGTTGTATTTGGCATTAGTTGCAAAGATTAGCACTGATCCCTCGTTGCTCATCCTCACCCACTGCTCATACTACAGAATAAAAGATAAAAAGAAATAGCAGCTGGACCTCAAGGTACATATACAGTACTGTACGCTGCAACAAAGCCCACCTGGATCTGCAGGAGGTGTCTGAACACAGTAACAGCCTCTGCTGGCTGTAAAGAAATTATGACCCAATCATTTTGCAAATACTCAGATGTCAGGCTGACACGCATCATGATTTTGCAAGGCAGTGAATCCCTTTATTGCTATTTGTGTGCAATGAAAAGCCTCCGCTGGCTCGCAGAAGATATTAACAGGTGTTTGTCTGCTTTATGAATCGGTTGCAGCTGTGTTGAGTTAAAAGAACACATTTTTACATTTTTACTTGGGTCTTAACACCGCTGCTATTCAGGATTGCTTGAAAACATATGGTTCGTGAAGCCTTGACTGTTACCTTATATGCTCGAGCAGTCCTAATTTTCCCAGTGATTATTTATACAGATTCAGGAGAGATCGTTGCTCTTGGTGAAACCAGACAGTCCATAACTCACCGGGCCAGAGAATCAAGCTTTTGGTCTTTTCTTCTTATCGTTATCCCATTGAAATCCACGTTGATTTATTGTGTTTTGAATTTTGCTTTGCTTGTCTGCGATGTCACTGCTTAGAGGGAAATGGCAAACAGTTTCAAAGCTGATCTGCGTTCCTCACTAGTATCGCCATCACATTTTTTTTTTCTTACTTGCTGGCCAAGATGCAAGGCCAGACCTCATCATAAAAACAACCAACTAGAACCTTTGCCCTTAGGTTAACCCTGCTGAAGACGTACACATGAAGCGAAACGATGAAATCATGGATTAGTAAAAGGACTTTGGGACCAGGACAGAAAGCAGACACAACTCCTATTTGTGCACCATTGACAAGCAAGAGTCGTCTTTGAAATAGTTGTCTTTGATGAAGGGAATGGAAAGATGGGATGAAAAGGAGAGCAGAAGAAGAGCGGTAGAATAAGTGTGTGGTTATTCTGGCAGAGAGCAGAGGCAGGATGCCAATAGAAACTGTTTTTGTGACACAGAAGCACAATGTTCTGCACAATAGTGTGAGATACAATCACAGAGAAACGCAGCTAAAGCTTATAATCATATTTACACACCTCATACACACACTTCTCTCTGTAACTGGATAACTACAGCATTGTTTAGTTCATAGAAACGTTTTATTAAATAATACACAATGTAATCCAAACACTTTTATACACAAGTGTAAATATTTGGAAAAAATCAATATGGCAACAATTCAAAACTAATAGTGCTGCACAAAAGGTGAAAGTTTTAGCAGGCTTAACAGTGTTATGTTAAGAAGTGATTAATATCAAAAATAACGTTTAAAAAATTGAGGAGACAAGCTTCAAGACTACAATCGGATTTCACAGCAGAATTAATTTTGCTATTCAAACACCCATAAATAGCCTTTGTGGAGTATGTCTGTATTTGTACAGCAAACACAATTATGGAGAAAAATGGGATTTCCACTGACAAGCAACTTTCTGACCCACTGCTGCATCATTATGGTTGAGTTTTCATGACTCCACTCTAGCCCACATTACACCATAGTTTGTTAATAAAATTGGAGATGACTGAGAGTATCGAATGGAGTTCAATTAGTGCCTACACGTCAAATTCAACATGTGCAAAAATCTTGGACTTGATGTGTCACTGAAGGCCATTGTCTGATGAAACCAACAACCACCATCTCGCCGCAACATCTGCAAATTTGGCACATCCCGTCTAATGTACCTTGCCTCTGTCTGTATGACTCATTCAGTGCGTGCTTGGCTGTCAACTGATGCCCATCATTCCAGTCAATAAACACCAGTTTTCCATCCATTTATGCCACGCTAGTTTTAAAAGCTTTGAGACAAAGTGATACGCAGCAAGCTTGCACGGTGGTTTAGAGTTTATGCAACTGTAAAAAAGCAGGTGACAAATTATAATTTTGGCAGCTAATCAAAAGGGCATTGTATAATTGAAAAAAAATTCTATTGTAACTAACATGTACTCGCAGTTTGCTGAGATTAAACAAAATCAGGGTTTGACTTCTCTTTCTCTCTACTTATACTAGAAGTATTTCTGGCACTTTTCACGTTAACAACCAAGTTCAACACTTTGAATAGCCTGCTTTCACCCTTTTCATGATGCACATCCCACCACCAAGTGTGGCCACGGGCAACAGCTATAAAAACTTTTGCTTTCTGATGTGGTCGGACAACATGTCGTCAGAACTTTGTGGGATGTTTCCAGTCACTTCTACTCATGCTATCACTCGCTGTCCTCCAACATCCCAACCTCTTTCATGCAGGCAGCTCAATCAGCCAGAAATCAGTGATCCCTCACTGGCTTCCCAGCCGCAGACCAACTGTGTGTGTATGTTGGATGGCATATGGCATATCATTCTGACAAACTACTTACTTAGTCTGAGGTCATGTTAACATGAGCCTCTGCTGAATGGGGTTTGCTAACTGAGAATGTGTCGATCCAGCATAACATCTCTCTGAGCGAAAGAACGTTAGAAACAGGACTTGTGCCCGTTTATGTAGTCTGCGTGTGCTGTGCGTGTGGAGCTGCATTCACAGAAACCTACAGGGGATTTGCCTATTCAGCTAAATCGTGGCACTCTTATCTCTCCCATTTCGTTATCTTCAACATAGTAATTGCTGACTTCCAATCACACTTCTTTTCCTCTGATATGGAGACTTTTTCTTCTTAGCAGTGAGCTCGCTCTGATTTCCTTTCCAAACTTAGAATGGCTCCACCTCCACACTGACACACAACAAATACCCAAAGGGATACATGAACACGCATAGACAGAGACAGTCAAACAATCACCCCACCCGCATGCCCTCTATTTCTGCCAAGACCTGGGGGAAATCATTGAGTTTTCAGTTTTAACACAAAATGTCCCAGGAACATGCATCATGCTCATTACATTCTTTGCTTTATGGGAAAATATTACACCCTTCACAGCATCAGCAGGAGGCTTTATGTATATTCAATTTCTTTCAAAAAAGCATCATCATGGGGATGTAATGTGGACTTATGAAATTGTCATATTTGTTTTAAGTCTAATTTTTAAGCAAACAAATACAACTGATCTAGCTTTAAGGGAGTTTTTGAGAATTTTGGAACTAGAGTAAAGTATATATTTATATGAAGCTCTATGTCAGCATTTTAAAAGAAATGACTTATGCTTTAAAATATTAACATGTTCTTGTCTCGTGAACAATCGTATAACATTGTTATCTAGCTATGACCTTGATACAGAAAACAGCACATATGCTCTCTCTGTGCAACATCAGCCAATATGTCAGTGTTTTATTTTCCCCTCTCTCCCAGAAACACACAGCCTCAGCCCTGCAGTCCTTTGTGGGCCCATAGCGTAGGGGGACTACACCACATGTTGTGTCGTGGTTAACCGAGGGCCAACCACTTTAAAAGAGCCCAAATTGATGCAAACCATCTTGAACTAATTCTCTGGTCGAGGATGAGAGAAGGGGGATAACCTGGTGGACTGATTACTTCACCACAGATATGATACGTGTAACCTGGGCTGGTTACATCGTGGTAGACCACAGTGACCATATGCCACTGGAGTATCTGTTGGTATCTGTTGGAAGTGGTAGATTTCTGACAATTTTGTCCTGTTAGAAAAGACAGACTTGACAATGAAGGCCAAACAAATCTGTGTGAAGAGCTAGCACACTTTAAAACTGAGCAGTATAAAACTGTCCACAGTTAAATATTTTGGGTTCTCATGGAGCAGCAGCAGTATTATAATGTGCATATTTTGAGTAATGCGTTACAGTAATGATTGGTTTAAATTAAATAAATACAGTTTTCTACTAATCTCATGTGGGGTACTAGGTGTCAGCTTGTTTGCTCTCTTACCTGGAGTTATTAGGGTTGTCCCAAATACCACTTTTGGGGCTCTGGAGCCTTTAGCTCTAGCTAGAAGTGTGGGGAAGCAGCTAACTTTAGCCGAAAGAGAAGGAATGCATCCTCAGGTAACTCCAAATTAATATTCTTTAAATGCTGCATGTTATTTGATAGAAAGCTGTTGGTAAGTTGGAATGAATCAAGTTGGAGGGTTTGTGGAAATAAGTTGTTGCTAGGCGAAACATCCTGACTCGTTGTTAATAGTTGTTAATAACTAACCAATATTATTGTATTAACATTTGAAATATCCATAATGTGAAAGGAGTGATTAACCCAGAGAGAGTTATTGTCCAACTTTGAAGTTCCCCTCAGCTCTACAAAGACTTTTAGCCTCTTTTAGCTCATTGTTTTGGTTTTCCAGCTGACAAACTTCACTCGTGAACCTTGAAGCAGGAAGATGTTTTCAGCGATAAAAGCTCTAATAAACCACTATCATATGCTACCTGCCCAACACCAAATACCTGGACCAGTTGTTCAGAAACACTCTTTCCTAATGAATGTGAATGTTGCTCTGTATATAAGCAACTGTTTATACATTCACCATTACAGATTCATGTTGTGTTTACAGCCTCCTCTGCTGAAAAGTGCTCAAAAAAAGCATGCAGCTTTAAATGAGAAAATCTGAGGTGGATATGGCAACTTTGGAGCTGTCAGAAGGCATGTTTGACAGAGCTGACAATAAAATGAGTAATGTGACTAATTCTGTTGTTTAGTAATTGGTCAAATAATGCAATTATTTCTCAGTTAGGAAGCCAAGTATGAGTAATTGATTTTATGTTTCAAGGAAGCTGCTAAACATTGTCATAGACAGGACTAAATTTGTGACAGATGAGAAATCTTACTGTATAATCACAGACCACCCAGAAACAAAATTTAAAGGTCCAGCTAACAATACCAGCACAGCTCCCTGCTTTGACTCCACTCCTGGTATGATCGCCTGACCCATAAGAAGATAGAAAGTGGCAGCAGATGGTGACGGAGATGAGTGTTTGGCCATGCAGCTGGAACAGTTGAGTTCACAGAGAATGGTGCCCGAGCGTGATTAGCTGAGCTCAGTGGTGCTTCGCCAACACCAGTGAAGCCGGTTCTCATCTGTCAGCGTGAGTGTGTTTGTATATGTGGGTGTGGGTGCTAGAGGGGGGAAGAGTGAAAGAGAGCAACAGATTCAGAAAGACAATAAGAACAGAGAAAAGGAGAAGGGAGATACCGTAAGACAACTATTAGGCACTGGTATGTCTTCCTGCCATCTCAAACAGAAGCAATGTGTGGCCCAGCACCATGGTTTCAAAGTTACACCCAAAACAAACAAACAAAGGAGCTCAGGCTGCAGAGAATGAGTGAGACTCTAATCCTCAATAAAGTTCATAGTGGCACCCGTGTGCACACACGCCTATGTGTAATGAGACGTACTTCTCAGGGATGCATTTCCTTCTAAGGTAACAATGACAAAGAGTTTACAGAAATGTTTCAGCGTTTCAGTTAATTGGGAATCTCATGGAAACCTATTCCTCACATTCCTAACATTCAACATCAACAATGTGTCTATGCTTCCACATCGGTCATGTTTTGGAAACCCAGGTACAAAGTCGCCAAGGGAAGAGTGTGTTGTCATGATAATAGACACGGTTTTATAATTGATACCTGTGTTTGTTAGTAATATCACTTGGATCAGATTTCTCTGTAATCAACGTATCATTTTTGTCAAGTGTATGTGTACGTACATAGTTTGTGTATTGGTGCCTGCGTTCAAGATACAAACAAATTTACCCCAGCAGTGTACGTATAAAGTTACTGTTTCTTTTTTTGTTTGTGTCTTTATTTATGCTCAGGCGGGACACTTCTTCATCCTCTCCAGATTTTTGTCAGCTATGGTTCTGGGTTGCTCATATGGAAAGCTAATTTGAGAGCTTGCCTCATTTCACATGGTTTCAATCACCTTTTCCTGCAGACCTTGCAGGTCTCTCAGGCAGAACTTCGCTTCAAGACTCCTCAACCTGAACCAAAGTGAGGAAATGAGATGAAAAAAGAGAGAAAAATAGCATGAAAATTATCTCAAAAAACAGTTTTCAATGGCAACTGGACTTGTTTCAGTTCCTTGACTACGTTTCACCCTTCCATTCCAAAACAAGTCCAGTTGCCATTGAAAACCGTTTTTTGAGATAACCATGACCTGGATGACTGAGAATCTTCACAGATATTTAGCATGAAAATTAGTTTTAACACACCTTTGTAGTCATAGTCTCATCTTCCTCCTCTTTTTCTCTTGCCTCCTTTTGCCTCTTTTTCTTTAGTCTAGTCTCCTTACTTCTCTCATCTCATTTCTTACTTGTTTCCTCTACTCTGTCTCATGGTGCCCTTTCTGAACATCGTCTCCTCTCATTTTCTTATCTCTTCTTATAGTGTCCTTTTGTCTCCTTTCATCTTAGTGCCTCTACTAACCACTTATTTCTCATGTCTTATCTCCTCTTGTCTTGTTTCTTGTGCAAGTGGTGTTCACGGTCACGTTCATTTGGTATTATTGAGGGCAGAAAGTTCCAAACTCACAAGATAGACAGGACAAGGGCAGGAAAAGGGCTCGTCTTGTTTTCTTTGTCTTCCCAAAGTAGCATTGAAAGAGGAAGTAAGCTCGTACTGAACACACAGCTCAGACAAAATTAAACAAAAGGGTATTTTCTGCTCTTCTCAATTTTCAATTCAAGGATTCATGGAGGCAGAGTATGTTCACACGGATCCTGTGGAGAGGAGGGGCAGTCAGGGGTCACCTCAGGTCACTGACAGGCACTGCAGGAGGATGTGACTCTGCAGCCCAACAAGGGTCTGCTGATGCGGGCCTACACATCCCATCTGTCAATGCAACTCTTCCTCCTCATAGGCAGGACTATGCTACATGCAACAGAAACTTTGGTTATGGCTGTTTCCTGGTGGCCATCTAGGAACCGCGCTGTGATCCCTTCTCTTACTTTTGTTTTTATTCTCCCTGAGGTTAGAAGTGTTAGTTGGAATAGTGTTCAGAGTGCAGGTTTCTAAACAAGTTTTTTGGATGGAAACTAGAATACTGAGGCACATTGTGTCCTCTCAGTGTTTTTCTCACCCTAATTTGATGTGAAGGAGAACAATATGTCTTCAAATGTACAGTGAATGCCCAGAGTACATAAATGCTGCCATGACTGCCTGTTTCCAAAGAGATCTTGACATTTATTTCATCTATCTCATTTGGCTTTCATCGTAATAAATATGATCTAATCACACTTGGGAAACACAGCTCTGCATAAAAAAGATAATACATCACATAAACTGCACTCATTCTTGCCAGGTGTTAAAAATTTGGTTTTAATAATTTTGCCTGAAGACAAAGAACCATGTAAGTTCACTCTGAAGGAAAAATTCAGTTTTACAATTTGGATCTTATTTTCACAGTTATGGCCACTGTGTTTGTCATTAATTGCTGAGAGCAAAAAAGAAGTCAGATGGGGCAATCGAACAATCAGACAAGTTACAAATAAACAGGTTAGCTGAACTTATTTGACCGGCAGTGCTTTGCGTAGTTTTGGCCACAGAACCTTGGAGATTGTAATAAATATGAGGCTCAATTGCTGTTCACTTTGTGCAGCACTGTCTCTGCTTCAGAACTCTGGTGAGTCCAGTGATCCACCTTCTTTCACTTCCCTATTTGAGTCTTGTACGAGATCCCTTGAATCAAGCCCTTTTATGGGCACCAGCGGGGCATTTATGTATTCTAGAGACAGAGTTCTACATAACGCTTCAAAAAATAGCATATTGTTGTCTTTGATATTCTGTCTTTGTACATAATTAAACTTGATAAAAACATGTTTTATAATAAGAGAACTTGAGAAATGTTAAGCTAAGCTAGGTTAACTGGACTAATGTAATTACACTGGCTATTTCAGACATTTCAAAACATCACTTTTCTGGGAAAGACCTCCCCAGTTAGAGAACGGTTGCAAAATGTGGGTTTAAAAAAAAGTTAGTCCTGTTTTACTGTCTGCATGGGCCAGACATGTCAGTTGGCCACAGTGATAAAGATCTACTGTGGAACTGCATTCTACAACAAACAAGTTCCCCGATAAATGACAGGACAGGGGGGAGTTTACCCAAGGCGGCAGACATAAACACAGCAACCCTCATGAATGAAGGGAGGTAATTTAGATACACCACCACCATTAGCCCAATTAAGGTTCAATGCCTACGAATCCACAGGGCTTTCCCTGTTCGCCAGAGAAGGAAAAGGGGAAAAGTACACCGCAATTATATGTATTCAACAAAAATGGCAACAGAGGAGGAAATGAGAGAGGAAGCCAAGGTGAAGTCTGAGCAGTGGAGTTTCTCCTCAGCTGTCTGTAAGTCGGCCATTGAGGTAGGGTTGCATCGGAAATCGCCAGGGGGTTTTGGTGGAGTGTGCTGGCATTTTGACACTGATCCACAACTGACTCAACAGAGGTAAGACATCTGGTTGACTCCCTCTGTGTGTTACACAAGCAAATGTTATCAAAGTTCAGTCTGATTGAATATCACCTCGTCTTTGACAGGAGATTGAGGCCATTTTTGTTCCATTTAATAACTGATATTCTAGATCTTTTATAATCTGTCAGATACTTTGAACAAGTTGATATTAAATTTCCCAGCAGGTTAGAATATTAGTCACACCTCTAAAATTTCTTGACAAATAATCGTAGATATTCCCGTATTTAGAAAAAGCTTATGTGAAATGAAACAGTTTTACTGGATATCAGCTGTTTTACAGTGTAAGCAACTGAGTTAAACTGGTCTCCATGTTGTAAACTAGTAAGTCCTCAGGCTGTTTTGGCGTCTGATGGAGTTGATCCTTGAAGGAGCCAGTCTCTATTTATGGATTGTCCTGGCCTCAAATCTGCCATGTCTCGATGCACCCACACAATTGGAACAATTGCACCGGAGAGTGGGACTGGATCGGGGGAGAGGGTGGTGTGGAATTTCAGTGACCATAGTATCACGCAGCAGAGTGAATTTCCTCTAAGCTCACTACTTACATAGATAGATTGTATCAAAGACTGAGTGTTGTAATAGAACGTGTTTGTCAAAACTGGAGTGGAGCTCAGCAGGAGTGGAAAAGAGCAACAGTTTGAAATGATTTTGATAAATAACATCCCGGTTAAAGGTGACACTTATAATAATATGATAATTCAGTACCAGCATGCCGAATCGCTCAAAGTGATGATGCTTATGGTGTATGTCATGCATGTAATTGCAACACTGAGGTGTAACGTAAATGTTTAGCAAAGAAGTGACATCTTATTAATTCATCTGTGTAAAACAAAGCTGACACTCAGGTTGAACTTCAGCGAGTCTCTCGTCTTCTCTTCTTCTCCTCCTCCTCTTCAATAAGATGCATATCCCATGGCCTCATTATGTGAGCAGAAAAAGGCCATGCCCTGTTCTTTGTATCACATTTTCAGGGGGTTTTAAGGGGTTGTTATGGTTTGCAGATGTCACCCTGCATAGCATTTGGAGGGAGTCATTCCCTGGTGCCGTCAGGCAGGGACCCTCCTTTGCTCTCCTGTCTTTTCTCCTGGGTGCGGCGTCAGGGAGGGGTCTGTCCCAAACCCGCCCCCCCAGGGTGGATACAAACACTGCCTTAAAGTGTTGTAGAAACACTCACAAATGCACAGTATGTGCGTATGGTTTTTATTGCATGTGCATGGCTGAATGCAAAAGCATGATGACATCCATTATTGTGATTACATTTATTGCACATACACAAGCGACATTCTGGCAGGCTTTTAAATTAGTTATTACACTGATGCATCGGTCTGATTACTATCAATTTCTCATCGTCTTCCTCTTGTTCTATCCTGCCCTCCCACCATAGAGGATGTAGTAGTGTAACTCTTAACTGAACCTTCTATACCTACCAAAAAAAACTTGCTTTACACCAAGACAGCTGTTAGAGCATGTGTTAACGATGCACAAATTCAGCAAAATAATGCAAATTTGAGAGACAAGCCTCCCTCCTGTCTGTGCAGTCAACCACAACTTCACACCCAGTGGAGGCCCTCATGTCTCCCACACCTTCTCCCTCATCAGTCACATTTTCTGAATTTTGGTTCCAGAGAAGGAACCATAAGTCCCACCACTGTGGTTTAGAAAAACCAAAATGAAGGGAGGAGGTGAGAAAAAGATATTGCATCTTCATATAAATATTTCTTGCACTAAAACCCCAGAATTTGTTTTATTTTGAATCAAAGAAATGAACAAACACTTTATGATGGAGGCTCAGCTCTTTCAACTTTCAATGGTAATTAAAATCTATTTTATTCCTGTGTTTGTACATTGCTCCAAATTGTCTGGGTCAGTCAGTCAAAGAATGTCTTCAGTTCAGTGCTGCATGCTGTAACAAAGCCGGCAGGCTGATTTTAATGATGCTGTTTCGATTCCAGCTCGGGCCTTTAAGGGAAAGCAAATGTTCATGCACCACTGCATTATAAATGGATTTGATTTTGAGGAGTACTTAGGCACAGGACCAAACTAGGCTGAAAGGCCCAGGGACTGTAAACTAATATTGGTTTACAACACATGGTCCAGATTTCACAAGAGATATTAAGACTCAAACCTGGAGGACACTCCTGTGGAAAAAAGATGATTGATGAGCGTAAAGTAAGGTGTATGTGTTTGTATCTCTGTGTGAGCACAGCTGGATAGTTGGATGCAATTTACAAGGAACAGATTAAGAATAACTGATCTAAAACTTACTTCTGTTTACTGTAAAGTGCCATGGTAGCACAGTGTTGCTTTGAGGTGTACCAAACGAAATTCATTTGTGGGTTGACCGAGTTTTAAAGGAATAGTGCGTGTTCAGCTTCTTGCTGAGCGTTACATGAGAAGACACCACTCTTGTGTGTGTCATAAATATTATTAATTAATTAGCTTAGCATAATGACTGGAAACACAGGGAAAAAGGTAGAATGGCTCTGTCCAAAGCTAAGAAAATCCACCTACGAGGATCGCCAAAACTCTGCTGGTCGCCAGGCACTCGCTGCTCCAAGCCAAATAACCCTCGACACCACAACTCTTGTGGTTGTGCGCAGATTAAACGTATGAACCACAATATGTTTAGAACCAGTTGGGGGATTTAGTTTGTTATAGCAAGCTGTCCTTGGGCAAAGATGGACATTTAAAAAAAAAAACACTAGTGGCAATGAAGTAGGGGTTTGTTCCCACTAGTCTTCCTCGCACACAACAGTGTGGAGGGTAAACTTAAGCTCGCAATCTGATTATGATGTCTTTGGTTTATTTTATTGGAAAGAATTTGTTTGTTTATTAAAGTGCGTGCTGTTGTTATAACTACACCAACTGCACTACCAACCCCTGCCTTGTTTCATTATTTATTACAACTCATTTAGGTCCAAACCCCCCACCCAGCTCCACATATAAGCTGAATAACAAAACCAAAGCTTTAGAGCCCAAAAAGGGGCAACGATAATGAGGCTGGTATATAATTTTACTACACCATCTATGGAATAGCATTTCAGCTTGAAATACCCCTCCCTAGTTCATTCTGATTTAATTGTCTTTTGATGAAAACATACAGTATATTAGTTTTTGCCAAATTTATTCAAACTAAATCTAAATGCATTTCAGCCTAGGTTTCTTCAGTGACACTGTAGTAAAACTTTTGTTAATATTTGTATTTCCTAAGCACTTTTGAGGCTACAGATGTGAATTTATTTAATGATCGGTAACTACTGTTGCTTTTAATCTGTGGAGACATTAGTGGGAAAGACTGTTTATATGTCCACACACAATGACTGTATTTACATGCACTCAAGTAACCAGGTGACTCTGAGAAACTAGGTTACTCCGTTTAACTCTTACATTATATTTAGTTTTAGTCTTAATAGTGAAAATTCTTTTGTCAGAGTGGTGATAAGTGAGACAACTAGCCAACAAATCAGCCTTTTCTTTAATAGTACTATTTGTCCTTAACAAGGCTTCTCATTGTCCTCATGACCTACAACTTACCCATACAGTAATTCACTTAAGTATTGTGCACTGCAAAACCAAACACAAACAAATCATTCAAAAACTGGAAATGTGTTCCCCCTCCCTATTGCCTAGTAATCCAGACAATAATGCTGTTATTTAGAGGTCATGCTGCAAGTCTGTGCACCCAGTCAAAAGCTCAGACTTGGCCTTGGGCCAGGCTCTGGCGATGGGTATCGGCATGCTTGCTGGCGTTTGCACTCTGAGTCATTACAGTAGTTCTGTAAATAGCAACCCAGCTTAAGGAAATATCTCAGCTCCAATCAGAACATGAGTATTTTTCCCCAACTGCTTCCCAAACCACACCACACACACACAAACACAGAAACAACCACATACATACACACACTTTTTATACTCTCTGCCTCGTCTCTGAGGATTAAAAAGCTGCTGAGATGATGACTCAACCACACCTTTACTATGATCATGTTAACAAGTGTCTAAGTACATATCAAATTGTTGCAGCACTGGTTTATTGCCAGGTAAGAGAATCATAGCAGTTTCTCTTGATGTGTACCAGTCACACTTTTGATTTAGACTCTATACCAGATGACCACTGCTGTGGCTCTGCTCAATATTCCCAGTGGTAAATAGGTTTTGCTCAGATTACACATTTTCCACTATGAGAGTGCAGCATGTCAGAACATAAGAATGAAGATGTGAACAGTGGGGTCTCACTGCAATATGGAAAGGCTCCCACGAAATAAACTGAGATACTACAATAACTTCACAACACACTTCCCTGGTCCCAAAGGCTACATCCAGACTACAGTGTAGTTGTTAATCTTGATGATACAGGATACAATGGCTCCGCTGTGGCTGCACTGCTGACTCAAATGTTTTGTCACCCTCCATTTAGGTGACACGCATCTGATATTTTATTTGTTGTCTTAACAAGGCCCCAAACTTTGATTTTTAACTCATTGTGGTGCAGAGGAAAGGAAATGTCCCATTTCAAGTGGTTTTACTTATAAAATTAGGTTGTCTAAATGAGGTATATTGGATTACATGAATTTTGCAGATCAGACATGCACTCAGGGTGAAGGACTTTCTATAACAATTATTTGACATAAAATGTAAAGATATGGCATTTACATCAGCTTGTCATTACAGAGAAAATAAAGGGAAACCCACATGAAAATGATGTTGTTATTAGGAGACCACATTTATGCCACAAAATGCTTAAAAGCAGATGTGTTTCCATGCCAATACACCCTGAGTCCTAAGGGTAAAATGTCAGGTTTTGCTGAGTATGTCAATGTAGCCAGTGACAAGTCTGTGTATTTATGGTGCAGTTGTATGTCATTTTGGTTGGCTGGGGGTTTTAGCCTGATCCAAGAATGTGTAGGAGGTGCCTTATGGTGACATCACCATCCTCTGGACACCTCCCTGGAGCTGAAATGATGACCAACAACTAGCTGTCTGGTCATGACCTTTTGCTCTTTTAATGAAGTGCTCAAAGACAGAATGATACAATTAATTTTAACCAGTGACTTAAGACAAAAAAAATATTTAGCCAGATGTCTGGCTTTTACATCTCAGTGTCCACACAGCACAGAAGAAAAACTTTTTCAAGATGTTCCCAATCTGAATTGTAATTGCAACAAATTTTACAAAGCTCTGTTGTGAAGCCCTGTTTTGAAACCATTGAATCTGCAGTGATGCTAGCAACTCTGAGAGGCTATACTTTCAACACAGATTGTGGCACGGGATGAAAAGTTTGAGGATTGCCAAAGTTATTATAATTTATTCCAAAGGCAACATAAATGTACCAAATGGCATAGTAATCCATCAGATTACTGTCAAGATATTTCACTTAAAGCCACAAACGTCAACCTTATGGGGGGACGGTATGAAAAGTAACCGGTAATTGTCATTTTGCATGGTATTTACAGAAATATACAAGCGGAAACGAAATGTTGTTCCTCGCCGGTTTCAGACAGTGCAAATAATCAAGAAACTAAAACCTAAGACAAAATCAAGGAAACACGCAGCAGCTTAACAAGACACAGAGACACACACATTCATCTAGCATGTTATTTGAGATTGATAAGGTAACAAAGTATTTAACAGCCCAGTAATCTCAAAATGTTGTACTTGTTGTGCTAGTAATTTTGGAAATTTGACAAAACTTTTTGATAAACTTTTCTATTGGTAAACCCTTTTTACAATGTACTTTTTGCAGCAGGTGTTTGCAAACCATCTTGTGAGATTAAAAACATTTCAACAGTGTTAAGAACCTATAAAGAACACTTAAAATTAAACAACAGATTTGTTTAGCTAACAAGGTAGGTAAAAAAGCAGTGCATGCGCATTATGTTGCAGAGTATGACTCTGCAATGGTCATATGTGTGTGTCAGTTCTGTGGTGGTCTGAACCCTGAGTTGGCTCCTTCCCACTACCTCTGAGGCAGAGCCCCTCTGCCAGCTCTGGCCCTACTGTGGGAAACAGCCGCTGTGTTATTGTACGCGCAATGAATTGCTGATGACGCATTTGTTTATGCTCTTGCTCAAATAATGGGAACATTAAATATTTGGTCCAAATAATAATAATCCATTTCCTTGCCATCACAGAATTGTGACTAATCTCATGAAAATTAAAAATAAGCAAACAAGCCTTCAAACAAGGGTATTTTGTGGATGCGATGAAGATTTGCCTGCACACGCCCTTCGTGGTGAACATTACCTCAGAGTTATGTGCACCATTAAGGGGATCCGCCTTTTATAGCCACACATTCTTTTGGAAAATCATTACATTGCAAGACTGATTGGAAATTCGGCAGAAGTGTTAAGCATTTTAAACCATGCCTGGAAGTGAAGACTGTCTATCTTCTTTGTGTCTCAGCAGAAGTATGGAAATTCTGATCAGAATTATGACTCTTTGTTTGGCAGGGAAAATAATGCCTGATATTAAAGGATGAATCAAACTGCGCTGCATGTGTACCCTCAAAGTCAGCATCTTCAGTGGAAACTCCCATGCAAATCCTTCCATCTAATACAGAGAACTTTTCTCTCACTGCGAATCTCACCACAGAACTGTTATTCCCTTGTGACAGATATTCCACTGTCAAGAACGATTACACTCTCCCACAGTCATTCTCACTCGCTCCTCGCCTCACAAAATGCAGTGAGAAACTCCACTGAAGAAAAAAACAAAACAAAGTCAGGACATGTGAGGATCAAACACAGGAATATAAAACTATAAACATCACACGCAAATGACAAGGTCTTTATGGGCCAGCAGCTCTTGACTGACAGACAGCATGGTGGTTGGCATGTAAAGTGAAGGGAGGTTAGGTCTATTCACTGACTTTCCTGTTTATATGTGGTGTGATTTGTCTTGGGCTGCCTTCGTTGGCTGAGCTGGGGGAGTGTTTATAAATGGCTGAGTGGCAAAGAGGATGTGAGAGAGGAGAGGAGAACCATGGCAATGTAATTTGAATTCCTAATAGTTGTCTGTGTGCTCTTAAAGTTAGGCAAAGCTGTGAAGAATAGCAGGTTGGTAGATACGATGTAAATTATAACATTAGTAGAGTAGACAGGTCTGCAGGCAGGTAGGCCACCTACGATGTCACGTTTCCATTAAGCAAGTCTTAAGCTAATGTTTGACATTTTCATTTGTGCATTTTACCATCCAATAACCTTCCTGTGTATGGACGAAGCCTGAATTTTGAAAATACTGAGGTCACGAGTTCAGTTTCAGGGACGACAGAAATTTACATGAGATTAAGTAAGATTTATTTTTACTAAACATAATTACCAATTTAAGTTGAAATTGGTTTATAAGTTGACTGACAGGGCTGCACCCTTTCCACTTCTTCTTTCCATTTCTAGACATTTTTGTTTCAGATTTAAACTGTATTTCCATTTCAACTAAAACTCATTGCATGTATTTTCTGACTTCAGAACTTATCTTTAGTGGACTACCACCTCCCGTCAGTCTATGAAATCTGCAACATGTCAATACCAGTAACATGATGAGGATTTAATCAAGTGTCAGATTTGTTCCCTTTGCAATAGGGCTACTACACTTTTATGAAATTTCAGTCCATGCAGGTGAAGCAAATTAATTTTAGGTCCAATTGCCTGCACATGAAAACCTGAGTTAATTGAGGCAGATTGAGTAGTGTAGCCTCTAGTGGACCCAATAGATATGACTGGTTATTGCCTTATCTTTAATTATCCCTTTTATCTTGGCGTACTTAAGTATTGTTTGTAAATTTGTGTTGTTTATTCTATGGTCCAGAAATACAAGGAATTTAATGTTTTTGGGAAAAGATCATTTAAAAGATAATTTAGTTCTCATTTAATAAGATTACGTTAGCAGCATAACTATTTGACAAATACTCAATGCTCAAAAATAATTATGACCATTATATGTGGTGTTAGTCAATAAAACAGCTGTACAGTTGCTCGCATTAGCCTAAAAGTACTGCAATGTAAATATATTGTATGTAAAACATGGAATCAGCCAACAAAATACTCACTGCATGTGTGTTGTTATGGATCCAGGGCCAAACAATTTCCCACAAATGTTCTTGAGAAAGTAGAAATGCTTGAAACTATTCCTTGACAGATGTACAGTATTTGTTTTTCTGTGCAGCTGTTATTTATCAGTAGATGGGAGTCAAACAAGTCATTGCATGTGTATCTTTCTCATACATCACTACTGATCAGTCTTGATCACTTCACAGACCGCATTGTGATGAAATACTGTAAGTCACATACAACATCCGCAGGGACAAGATCATAATCATAGTTAAGACAGCCAGGAGAAACAACCAACCTGATGCAAAAAAAAGTAAATTCATCAAGCTTGGCCTTCTTTACAAAACAGTTTTTCCCAATTTCTTTTCTTGGCATTTACTTTTAGGTGATAAATACATAGGAATCTGTACTATCCTACCCCAGAGAGGAAAAAGAACAGGACTTGAAGAGAAGAGGACTCAGGTTAAGGCCTATCTTGCCAGACATTACTAATGAACTGAGCTGTCTGGGGACTAGATATGTCAGCCTGCCTTCCGGCATTCTTATCATCACCCACACAAAACCTCCCCACCAATCACACTGGATTCTGGAAAGGAAGTTGAAAATGTCAAAGGCTATTAATACTGCTGCAGCCCTCTTTGTCTGCCTCTCAGAATACTAATCGAGGAGTAAGAGAGCACCAACCCTTCTTTTTGAAAAAATCTTTTTAGGGGTTTCTTTGAGGAAGTATGTGAATAAGGGTGTCGATTAGAAGAAAGTGAAATATTTCAAAGACAACTGTAGCTACAACCCACTGCCTAGGGGAGTGAGAACCACGTAAAACCCTGTTATTTTAAGATTCAGCCTTAGACCACCAACACAATAAGGCATTCATATTTTTAATAGCAGGTTGTTGGCACTGGTTAAGCCTTGTTTCCTCTTTAATAGTAATGATATCCTGCTCTCCACACTTTTTTCAATGATACTTGGGTAAAGCATGGGTGGGACCTTCCGTTTCATGACATATTTTGCACAAGTGATGGCTTTTCTTTGTGCCTATGCATATAAAGAAGCTAAAGTATACTTATTCATGCACTTCCTACAGACACAGAACACTTTAAAGAAATTCTATATTTGTTTTACTTGAAACACTCACCGTGTCTTAATAGTTATCCTACCTTGGAGCTACAGTACTTTCATACAGTATGTGCCCTTCTATTATTATGTAACTGTTGTTTGCCATTTGCTGAAACAAACTAAAAGATTATACATTGAGGTTATAATCATTTAGGGTGTTTTGTGATGACAGTAAGCACGTTGCTGGTCTTTTTCTCAGTGCAAACGTTCCCATACCACTCGCTCACATACTGCAAGAAACATATTTGTTAGATATAACATGTTTTGAACCCAATCCAAAGTGGGCCCTATCTATGTCAACTGCAATTTTGCTTTGTTGCTTCTACAAAGCCAGTGAGGGACTCTGCAAAACATATGTGATGAACAGTGTGTGATGTACTCCAACCACACTATTTAGGAAATCTATCAGCATCAAGCAGTGTGTATACATTATATCGACATCAGTAATCTTGAGACATTTTAAGTTAATGTATGTACCCTTTAAAACTGATCATTTTTAATCAACTTAGTCCCTGTAATATGACTTGAATGCTTGTGCAGACAATCACACTGAAATGGGAACAGTTTACTCTGTGCTCTGCAAAAAAGTGTTCTCTGTTTGTTTTGCTTGCATTGAATTATTCTCACTTCTTTATATGGCAAGCCAAAGGAAGCACATATTTTTCTCAGAAGTGTTTTTGGACCAAAGGAACAAAAAAGTGATTACTGGACGCACACTGACGGGATGTCCAGGTTGTTGTGACCTCTTGTTATGAAGCTACAGTCAATAACTGATAAGCATCTTAACATTGTACATGAAGGTTCTGTTGTGTTGGACTCTGCTTCCTAGTGGTCAGATATTGGGTATTATTAATTGTGTTCCTGCCATGTAAATGGCCAGCTATTACTGCCAATTTGACCAAGAATGATAAAACCACTTTCTTACTAAACTTTTACTTTAAAATTTAAATATGAGCTAATGGCACAATACAAGTAGTCAAAGTCCACAAAGAAGGAAATTTAAAACCATAACAAACCTTTCTCCTAAAATTTATGTTGCTATACAACTAAACTACAATCACAAGTTTGTTTTTGTGGGGTACTTTGGTGAACATACTATGAAATAAAATAACATTAACATAAAAACAGCTATCAGAAATACTTTTTTTTGCTTCTGCAGGATTCCCATAAACAGCAAAAGACAAGTGAACTTTGCCTCTAAGTGAGGAACATTTGTATATAACATTGTCCTTTCAGTAAGACTACACAAACCACAAGCTTTCACTGCCATCTCTAATTACAGAAAAAAATGTTCTGTCTCCAAAATGTTTTCATTACCACTATAATTCAGCCTTACTCATTGCCAGATAATGTGTATTGGAGAAGAAAAAACTGGCAAATGCATCAAAGCCCAAAGATAGAGAAAGAACACTGTTGATGTTGACTTGGAAAACAAACAAATAAATGATGAAACAGGAAATCCTGTAAGCGCTGTCGTATGATGTTATATGTGTGTTCTTTCAGCAGTTTTGATCTGAAATCTGACATCCTTATACAGTTTGAAAGATTTTTCCCTCCAGTGTGGTTGTGTTGAAAACAAAAATCATCTGTTTAAGTGGCTGTCCTCCTCTGGGCTGTGTGGCCAAATGTAGCCAAGGCCAAAGGCTCAAGGGGTTGGTGACCAAGGCAAGACGTAATGTTTGGAACAAAGACATGAGGTCTTTTCACCCTTTCTCCAAATTCCCTCACTTTGGGGTGTGCTGAAGGATCATCAGGCTAAGGTGCAAACTGTTTTTGTGTGATGCAAAAGATTAGTTTTTGGCTCATGACATTTTTTTCTTATTTTCTCCTTGCTCAATCATCTTCCCCGATGACCTCCACTGTGCAATGAGCAATTTAAAACAGAGCCTATAAACCTCACTTGTACTTCTTTTTCTCCCAAATATTAATCTTCCCTGAGCTTGTTATCTGGAAACTGGGCAGACTGAGGATGATGGGAGCAGGCTCACCGGACCTTAGAGCATCTTAAAATGGACACGTGTAGGAGCTTTGTTTCTGCACAGGACCTCTGGCAGGGTACATCTGTGGTGGTGTGGGCGTTCAAAGACAACCAGGAGGTATAACAATTAAGTCATTTCTGACAATAAAAAGTGAGTTCCAGTTGAAAGAAATAACAGGTCAAAAGCAGGGGCAAAGGAGTTGGATCGGCATGGTTTGCTTCATTTACTCCACTCACTCAATTCCAATTACCTCATTTCCTCCAGAGCATCCTGCTGGACATACCCTCTTGGATGCTGATCAACCACTCACGGTTGAATTATAGGGTGTGATTCGAATGGGCAGATACACAAATGTTTTGCACATCATTCTCCTGCAGACAGGACCATTAACCATGTTACCTGTACTTTGTTCTTTACAGTCTAGTCTAAGATAGACCTGGCCACACTGGACCAGACCAAGCTTTCTTCTGTCCCTGGGTAAAAGATCTGTTTTAGGCCAGGTGGTCAGGGCTCCACACAGTTTTTCTCTAAAGTTTTGAAATTCCAGTATAATCACATTTTCTGACATCAGGGTGGTGGAGTGTAAACATGTGCAACCCATGACCATGAGCGGTGCCTGTTGTTTGCCAGACACTGTACTTGGAGTTCTGCCCAAATGGTTCAATATTTGTCTCATTAGACCACAGGGGATATACTGTATTTCCTCATGCTCTCAGAGTTTCTTATCCTGACATGCATAAGTTGTGGGGCACACTGGCATGTGCGAGATTATGGCTAGTCAATTCAATTGCCAACAGTAGACTCTAAACAACTTGTAGATTGAAGAGGTAAGAAGGAAATAATTGCCAACAATGTTCAGTAAAACTGTCAAAGTAAAACTGACAAGACCATCTCTAAGCAGCTTGGTGTTCCTATCACCACAGCTGCCAACACTATTACAAAGTTTAAGGTCCATAGGATTGTAGCCACTTTCCCTGGATGTGGACACAAAAGGAAAACTGACCCTAGACAGAAGAATTGTTCAAATGATGGGGAACAAAACCAATAAGGAAAACTGGCTTGAGATTAGTAAAAACGTAAACTAATGCTCAGTGTCAAAGAGCTCTGTCACGAGTCACAGCTCCTCCAACAGCTTAATTAAACATACAGTATATCTAGAAGCACGAAGAATGTTCGAAGAAGGCACCCATCAAGGCTGAATGAACTGGAGCGGTTTGCTAAAGAAGAGTAGTTCAAA
This sequence comes from Sandelia bainsii, assembly GCA_032362345.1. Classification (NCBI taxonomy): domain Eukaryota; kingdom Metazoa; phylum Chordata; class Actinopteri; order Anabantiformes; family Anabantidae; genus Sandelia; species Sandelia bainsii. Next base: position 16,675,753 of record JAUMHL010000012.1, on the reverse strand, counting down.
TTGCCAGTTGATAAATGTACAAGGATCAATAAGAAGAGCAAAGAGCATTTCATTTTAAATGGTTACTACCAACTTTCACACAGCACGTAATGATGTAAAGATTTAAGTCAAGATTTAAGTGCAAATTTAGCTAAAGTGAAACAAGTTAAGACTCAACCTGGCAGTCAAAGCTGCAGCCATTATATGTAGCAAGGTTATCCAGTTTTCACAGAAGGAACTAAAGTGGGGGAAGTCAGAGGTTGTTGTGGCTGTGTGCTGTGCCCGTGATGCAGTGTTGTTACTGGGTGTTGTCGGATTGTTTCCAGAACTCTTGAATGCTCCATTGCAGCCCAGTGTATGGAGGTATCATTCCACTGTGACAGCCCTTTTGTGAGGCAGTGGAACAGATTAAACCTTGCTCCGCTTGAGATGAAGAGCAATCAAAATAAATTTAATAAAAGAAAAAAAAAAAAAAAAAAAAGACTAAAAGAAACAGGTATACACTTCTGTCTCCTACTCACTCTCTATCACTCTCTTTCTGTTTCTCCTATCTCTGTATCTCCATTGATCTCCAGCACCTGTTACCTGACACACATCAAAAACTGCTTTTGGGACCAGGACAACAGCTTGCTCTATGCAGAGCTGCTAAATCCATAGGGTGGCGTGGCTGTGAGCTTACAGTCACCCATTGTTGGCCAACACAATACAGAAGCACATCCCCTCCTTTATTATAGCAATTGTGCTCTAAACAGCCATTCTGAGGCTATTCCTTGCACAGAGGTGATTTCCGCTAGCAAAGTATCATTTTTCAGCTTATTGATGTCTCGTTTTGTTATTTGTTAAAGGCTTTCACGCAAAAGGTCAATGGTTCTTTTGGAACAGGTTGTCATGTGTGTGTGTGTGTGTGTGTGAGAGAGAATGTGTCTGGGGAGGAAATTCTACAGAAATAGAGGATGTAGTCCTCTTTTCACCTTTATCCTTTTGCTCGTTTCTCTTTTACTCCCTTTGTGCCTGTGGGAAGACAGCGTTTTTGTTTGCAATGTAGAAAGTCTAAGGGCTTATCTCCACTCTAATCTAGTCTCCAAATAATACATACATTTCTGGTGGAAAAGAGAAAGCTTTTTCAGGAATACAATGTATTAAACTTGCTGTAAGATTTCGTACAACTACTACTTGCACCTCATTACACTGCGATAACTTAAGCTGTTCTCGTGAGTGGACACAAACATTATTTGAAGAAGTTTCATTACGTGTCACTTCTCATTAAATATATTTGACACCGTGCTTGTTCACTAGTGATTAGGTGATTGATGGGTGGATTGTCAGGTCAAATATCTGCATCTTCAATATGTTTGAACACTGGGATCTTTTGACCTCTGATCATCTGTTCCCACCAACCTACTGCTAAGGGTGTCATTCATGGCAAGTTGCACCTAGTTGACCTCAAACACAGACTAGTCTGAAAGAAAATGAAAAGAAAAAAAAAAATCTAACAAATTTATAAAAAAGTGAGTAAAAGTTGGAATACTTTTTCTATTAACATTTACATTAAAGCTGCTCTAATCAATATTCTTATATTAACAATGGATTAGGTTCACCAACTCGACTTATTAGTTCTGATGAATCTAAAAAAGACCAGACAAAGTTAGTACTAGCAGCAGAACAGCTAGTAGAACAATTTCCACAAAAGTGTCAATATTAACAAGTCAGTAAATTCTCAGTAGCAGTCCCTGAACAAGATGTTACTCAACCTATAAAACTCAAACATGATAGAGCAACTCATCAGGCACAACCGTCCTGGATTCCACCAGTAACACTTAAACTTTCTCAAAATCTACTGAATTCTTTTTGCTTAGAAAATGCCAAATCAGACAAGCCTACGCTTTTTCTAGCACCACCACAAGTTTTTACTGATTTTCCCTGGCAAACATTTTTAAGGAAATTGACTTTATGTGTCACTGTCCTGTTGTTTCAGCTTCTATGTCACTGAGGTACTGCTGGAAGTAGGTAAAACGTGCTTATATGCTTAATGTTGTGAAAAAGTGTTCACTTCAACATCATTAAAATAGTGGAGCCCATGGGTCAGAGACACAAGGCACTAAAAGAAAAGCCCTTGCACAAAGGGCAGTTCATTTCCATATGCGTTTGCGGTTTTATCTGTCCTTTTAAATAAGTCATTTGTTTACATAGAACTCACGGATTACAGACCACACTAAACCAAAGCCTCCCTCTTTAGATCAAAGTTGGTATTTGAGTCTGAGGAATGGCTTCTAATCTGCGACATGGCCAAATTGTTTCTGGTGGTTACTTGGGTGGTGGCATAAACACAGACAAGCTGGACCATATTAGAAAAATACATTTGAAAATATTTGGAAATCCAAGTGGAATTGCTCATTTAGTTAATCTTGCAGGGTCTTGCACAGCTCTAAGATTCCCCAGCTGATCTGATCGTCAACCTTTGCTCTGTTGTTAAAATATTTGAAGCCATTTAGGTTTACAAATATTTTGAAAATATGTTTTGAACACTCCTGTAGAATGCAATTGACAGGGCAAGAAGAATATTGGACTTGGCGCACACACACACACACACACACACACACACACACACACACACACAGCCTGTATGAGAACTGTCTGGCCCTGGTAACCTCTGGCAGCGTGGCACTATAAGGCGGTCCTTGTAGCATTGACCCTCAACCAGCTCGGGACAGCCCAGGGAGCCATGGGGACTAGAAATTAAAAATGGGGAGGGTGGGGGGGGGGGCTTCCAGTGAGCACTTCATGGTCCCTAATTAAATAGAATCACATTCCTGTAGCTGGGATAGCACTTTGGGAACACTGGGAGAACTGATTCCATCCCTTTAAGTTAGTTTTCCCACAGAATGTTTGTAAGAAGGCAGAAAGCGTGGGCATGACAATTATCTGCTGGAGTAATGTTGTTGAATCATTAATAATCTGAATTCCTTAATTTGGCCATTTATCTGACAGTACAACAAATCTGACTTAAGTCATGCAGATTGTTTGGTAATGAACACAATGGGAGAGGGCTCGGTCTTATCCTTTCATCTTGTTTTTACAGGGGCTCAATGTCTTGACATTACTGAGCTTCTGAGAGACGCACACATCAATGAAGATTTATGGACATGAAGCTTTGGATGACCTCTTAAGTGAGCAAACAGAGAAATTTGTCAGTACACAATAAAGGGATGAGATACTTTCTCTTCTCAGACCAAGCCGTCTGTGATGTTGAGAATAATGACTCCACTGTGGTATTGTATGAAAAAGTTTCTTTTTTGGAATTCAATCATTTCATCATTCAGTAATATTTGTGACATGATCATCAGTTACAGTAAATAGACTCGCTATAGGAAAAAACAACAAGAGCCAAAACCAGCCATGATTTGTGATCATTTGCATGGAAATTAAAAAATAAATATAAATTTCTTGACATCTGCCATCACAGAGATTTCATGGGAAATCACTGAAAGTCCAAAGGTGAAACTGCAGGTGTGGAATATTTTTTTTGTATAAAATGGAAAGGGGATAAAGTTTTAGTAATGTTCACATCCAACATTTGAAATGAGGCGAAACATCACCAAGGATCTACTAAAACAGTGGAAGGGTAAAGTGAAAATTATTTTACCATTTACTCAATTAGAGGCTGGAGTTGCACCAGTGTAAACACTGGCCTGATGAAAAAGTGACCAAGAAGAACTTCCAGTGTGTGACCTGGATAGGGGTTTTGATTGGCTGATGTTCATGGCTAGATGCCACTTAAAAGTGAAGGGATCTCTAAATTTTCTTGTGTGTGGGATGTAGAGGTATACAAATTACAGTTTTTACATACCACTAGCACCTCCTGTATCTACATGCACACTTACACTTAGGCATGTACATGTACAGCACCTTTTTGACTGCTGAGAAGGGGGGGTTGCAGACATGTTAGGAGCTTTGTGAGGGCGTTGTTACAGAGTAAAACTTACAAACTTGCTAACACACTAACAATCATGAAAACAATGCTAACATAATGATGTGGACATGGTTAAATTCAATCTCTATCAGTGGGAAACATTAATATCTGTGCATAACAATCCATCCAACAATTGCTGAGACTTCACGAAAAGCTTTATACTCTGGGACGATGAAGGTCTGTACAAAGTTTTTATGCCAAACCATCTACTACTTGTTGTGCCAAAGTGGTGTAACGACCGATTGATAGGGAACAATACTGTAATTAAAAAACACAAGGCGGACCAGAAGATTTTCAGCATCTGGCAGAATAGGTGGTTGCAACACATGGCCAAACAGTGCGGGGAAAATAATAAAATTATGCAAAATTAAGAGATGATTTGATGCGCTAGGCACCATTTGGGTCGTCGCAGCTGCACCCTTGATTCAGAGTAACATTAACATCAGCACCACTTCTATTGCAGTCTACCCAGAGACATGACCTAGTTTGTCCATTAAGCATATTTTTATTTTTATTGACCAATGTCAAAAACATCCTTTATTAAATACAGTGGAAAGAAAGACAAATCTCATATTAAAACATCATAAGGTTTTTAAAAGTTCAGGTCTTTAGAATCATCCTGCAACCATGCATGCTCCCAGATTTCACATGTAAGATGTATTTCCAGAGCTACTCAGGAATGACAGAACGGTGAAGAAGGACACACATATTTGAACACGTGTTCACACATAAATGAACGTAAACACAAAAACACATGGATAAAGAAGCAGAGGAAATTATCCAGGCAAGGACACCTAACCCAGGGAGGGAGTGCAGACTGTTTATTCACCACTGGGGTGGGTCAATGGGAACAAACAGAGCCTCAAACACAGGAAAATATGATTCAGGTGTGTGGGATGTAGAGGTATACAAAGTGCAGCATAACAGGCATATGAACTGGGCTATGGAAACATTTCTAATTGTCTGAGTGGGTGAGGAAGACACAAATCAGACATTGTGTCCTGGGTGTTGTCCTGGAGAAGGAAGAGAAACAGAATAGAAGAGGATCAAATGGCATTTAAACATCCAACAGGCAACAGGGTCATCCTTCACAGTCAACAGATACTCAGAAATGGCTGCTGCTGTCTACTTCAATGAACGCCATCTCTGAGAATTTCTGCACAGTCCAGAGGCGTTGTTGGAGTATTTATTCAAGATCAGTGGGTGCGAAGTGACATTGTTTATGTGCAGTGTTGTGTGGCATGACATCAGCTGCATCTGTAAAAACTGGCTTTCTGCAGCCCTGATTACAAAAATTAATGCGAAGCATGAGCAGTGTCAACTGATGTGCCAGACTCCCACAGCATGAAGCCATGTGCCATTTTCCTAGGAGGCCTTCTACATCTCCCCCAGTGTTAAAGGGCCTCTTTAACCCAAGTAATTATTTTAAGATGTCAAAAAAAGAGAACACAGAGTCTCTATCACAATTGATGTCTGTTGCATTCTAATGGATGTTAAGCTAAAATGATAAAAAGGCTAGTTCAAAGTAAAACAAAATCCCTTGTACCTTGAAATCTTCAAAAGCCCTCCTCAAAGCCTGCGCAAGGATCTCCACTGGGCACCACCCTTAAATAAATTTGGCTCCACTGTCTGCGACTGCCAAGAATGTAATTGATGGGGGCTGACCAGTAATACTTCGAATGCAAACACTTATGGAGGATTGTGATGGTTCAACAGCATTTCTAGGGAGGGCCTTTGGTCTTTGGGCAGTTTACTGGCTCTCTGCAACCAGTGGGAGAGTTGAAGCAGAAGGATGACATGTAATCCACACTGACAATAGGCCCTGGTTTTCATTTGGACCCACATTTACTAAATTTTCTGCCATTAAGCCTCAGAACAACAGAGAATCAACCTAAAGCCTCTATACTGAAGCAGGGGACTTAACATCATAATCACTCAAACATAAAACACTGCATTTAGTTGATGCATACATGTGGACAGAGTGTATACTGGTATGCACAAGGGATGGGCGGCAAAGCTCCATAATGCATCTTGAATTAATTAACCCAGGGCACCTTGAAAACGGAAATAAAAGCCCCCCAGGGCACCTTGAAAACGGAAATAAAAGCCCCCCATTTGTCAGAAAGGAATCATTCTCAACACACATAAACCCTGCAGGTACATACAAACAGCCAGTGACCAGTGTGACAACCCCTCCAAATATTTAGGTTAAACATCTATATAATCTACTGTAGCTAAATGTACATGGTTTATCTGTGTGCACAGGTTATATAACACTAAGTGTATGAGTCTCTGTGGTTTGTGCTTGTAGCTGTATGTGAGTGACTCCCATGTTGCTAAGCCTGCACAGGGAATTTTGGGAGAATGTACCAGTTTTTTTTTTTCTGCTTAACTCCTTCAATCTTATCCTCCATCCATCAGTCAACTGCCACTTCAACGCACACGCGCACAGTTCCTGAGCTTGTGTGCCGAATGTTGGGAGATGGATGAACACCACTGTTCCTCTTACAGAGAATTAAGAAAATATTACCCAATCTACAATTCAGATTGGATCAGGTAATTGTTGTCAAATGGAATTATACTTGTGAAAAAAATAACTTACCTCTGCAAATCCATTCACCAAACGAGCTTTGATAAAGACATGTTAACATGTCTGCATAAAACAAAACAAAAGTAAGCAAACAGTCCCCAAATAACACTGCGGATTCCAGTGTTTGACAGAAAATGTATCTGCCATTGAAGTGATTTATTACTAAAATCATTTATCAAGCAACAATAGCAACATTTGCTGGTTTTAGCCTTTTAAATGTTATAATTTACAGCTTCTCTCTGTTTTGAATAATTGTAAATGAAACAACTTTGTGTTTTGTACTGTTTCATAGACAAAAGCAAACTAAGCTCTGGAAAGTTGTTATGGGAATTTATTACATTTTTCTGACACCTCTTGATCTAAATGATTAGGTGATTTTTTTTTTTTTTCCCCACTTAATCACTTAATCTTTTTAAAAACGACTTAACTGACCATGTAATTAATGACGACCCCACTCTAGCTCTTGAGCTGGACCGGTCTTTAGATCTGGAGTCTTGGGAGACAGAAATCCTGACTGACTTGATCGTCAATAGATCATGAAACAGTGAAACATTTCCTAGAGAACAAACACTGAATTATTTGTTTTAACTGACCAAAAGTCAAACCCCAGAATTTTTCATTCATGAAAGATAAAGGAAAGCAATTAAATAGCACATGTAAGACTCTGGTACATTGGAATTTTGTGTTGAAAAATTTATTTATTTAATAAGACTTGACCATTTGTAGCTCTGTACCACATCTGTGTGCAAGTGTATTTTAAGAACCATCATTTGATTGACACACGGGCAGGAAAAGTCAGTGAGGTTCTCATGGGCTCCCAAGACCGCAAATCTAAAAACAACCAATAGAGGAATTTCTGCTCCGCTCTCTTTTATCAGATAAGAAAAACACAATTGCAGAGAGTACTTTCTTTACCCCTAACTTTACCCCCTCCTGATATGTAAATAGAGATTCCCTTCCATTTTCCTGAGTGCTGATAGACTCAACATGCCCTTATTTAGAGAGCTGGGGGACGATGAGTGTGAGAGAGTGGGTGATGTAGCGATAGTGGGAGAGGGGTAAGGGGGAGGATAAGATAGTGATAGTTTATTGGTCTGCTCTTGACCCCAAGGGTTTGCCCTGGTTGTAAGACTGTCCCAAGAGATGACAGTGCTACAGAACACTGATGGAGCTATGTGATAAGGCCTTCAACCTCCGTCTTTTTCCTCCAACTCCATCTATGACGAGGGGGGTAAAAAGGAGCAAACACCCCACACCTCTTACACCCTCCCCTCGAGTCCACACCAGCTGCATTCCTCTAATGCCCACGGGATGGGTTCATTCTTTCTTCTCATATGGTTGCGCATGTTTCGCACATGTATGCTACAGAGCACAGTACACAGAGACAACTTGACACACACACAAACACAGACGCACTTGCAGGCACAATCACACTGTGATCTCAGATTTGATAGATGCATGAGGCCCCCTGTTAAGTGTATAACATGTGTGCCATTTGAAGCAGTGGCCCCAAAGCGAGATGACTCAATCACCTTTTGAGCACATACTATAGTTGTGTCCATTTAGAATATTTGTCTGACATCAGCTTTTTACGGCAGTGATGAGGTTAGGGCCCTCTGCGGACGACCGTGATGCATTTCCCAACATCTGACTTGCATTTGTTTACGTTCATTTATCAAAGCATTTGATGTAGCCTGATTTATTTGCATGAGCATTTTTGTTTGTCTCAAAGGAGGTTCTGACCTGAAAGCTTGGGAGTTCATCGACAAATACTTACGCAAAGTAACATTTATATGAAATGCCTTTTATTGACAATTCTTTTAATTTTTACGCTATGACAATTTATTTCTTTTCTGTTAGATACATGAACAGTAATGTTTATAACACTGAGCAATGATAACTTACAGATCACCACACATTTTCCAGATATTGATGTAAATTTGGAAATTAACATTTTAAAAATTAACAAGCGACAACAAGTGTTTATTCATCTCAAGGAACAATGTTCTCTATAATCCACTCAGATCGTTTGCAGAAAATGACATATATACGTATACCAGATTCATGTTTCAGTTAGAGTAAAATGTTAGTTGCTTAACACTTTTTCTCTAGTTTTGTGTGTTAGGGTGTTGTTTTGTAGAATCTACTGTGTATGTAACTGACAGATTTTATTTTTAACAATATGAACTGAATAAAAAATTTCTACCAGATGCATCATTTTTTATGCATGTTGAAACTTTGTCATCTCACACACATCTTTGCTGTGCTAAAGTGTTTTTATTGTTGTTTTTGTTAGTTTGGCCACATGAAGACAGCGACACAACCCGCAAGGGACGTGTAAGAACGTCAAATATCAAAATATACCAGAAATATAAAACAAGAAATTACACATAAATAATAATCTGAGTTTTAGTAAAATAAAAAACGTTTCTACTTGTCTAATATAGTCTAGTAAAACAGTGCAGTAAAACAAACAAGGACAGGACAACAGACAGTACAAAGCAAACATGTGCAAGAATGGTTCAAGTAAAATAAGCTTATGCAGTCAATATAAATGTATTAATTAAAGCAGCTTTGGCATTTTTAATTTCTGCAGGACACAGCACACTGGGCTTCCAGAGCAACGTGCACAAAGATTACAGGTTCATATGTTGATGACAAACGCAACTGTAGCAGGTACCGCGCAGAGGAGTGGCTCTGCTGTAGGCCACGCAGAGCTGGAGGGGAAGGATGATGATGGTGATGATAATTCAATTCTTCCATGGAAAAGCCTGAGTCACAGGGTAAACACGCTCTGTTACATGTTGAAGTGGGCCGCCCTTTCATGGTTATTAGATTAGGACTGTACCTGCTCATCTTGCATCCTCCAGATGAAAGTGGTTAGGACAGCCCAATTAGGAAATTATGTTTGATTTTTCTAATCAGGAGGTCGGCTAGAACAAAGAGAGAGAGACTCACCCTGGCCCATGGGGCTAGAACGCACGCCTGTGTCCACAGTTCTGAATGTATGTTTATATGCATGTAAAATTTGGATGAGCCCCAGTCCCTTACTGAAATAAAGAACATTAGTTCCATCACTCTACTTGTGCAGACATACAACATTATTCCCCAGCGCCATCCTAATTTCCACAACAATAATTACAACAATTCAGAAGATTAAATATGGTCTTTATTAACTAATTGCAGGTTCTACTTTAAGTATGACTAAATATCACGGTCATGGTTATTGTTCAGTTGTCCTGAAGAGCTCTCCGCAGGTTTACGTTACTAATATGCACTAATGAAATAGAAAATACCACGAGCACAAATTGCTCTGCTTTGAGCTGCATTCCTTTTGTAGACTGAAGTTCAACCATTGTGTGCCACGGTTTTCTTATGACCCGAGTTCAAGCGCGAGAAAGGGACAAATTAAAAAACCCACAAAACCCAACTGTTGTTTTAACCATTTAGGAGATTCTGACCACAAGCCAGTGTGCTGTAAGAGTAAGCACTTTTATGTGCTCATAAAGCCACTTTTTCACACCACAGGGCTGCCTTTTCGTGAAAACACTAGAAACAGAAAAGCTTTTTAACTATTTTTAGCAATAAATGCAGAGCTTAATTGCACGCACTAATTACAGTAATGTATGTCTGTCTCTATTTTGTGAACGATGGCCATTTTTTACTGTGCTGTGATCTGTTTAAACTATTGTAAAGACAGCAAATGTAGATTACAGTCAAAATCAAAAATAATGAGCTGTCAAGCTAAAAGGTTTTGTCTTCGGTTCATGCAGAATCATGAGCATTACACCAATACTTCCATGGTGAACAGAAACAATAACAAACCGGATTAAACACAGATTTCAGGGTATGATTACAATGCTTTTTACTGCACATACATCTAAACCGTATTGCTGCAAGGCAGTTGGCCTGTAACATTACCACAATGTAAATGTCTTTTTGGGGATCATATTATGGTAACCGCATTGGGAAACCTTGAATAAATTGACAACAGAGTACAGTGTTGGAACAAACTGAGCATTAAGAGCGGCAAGGTTGTTCATGGGTCACATTATGAACATGAGAGGTCAATGTTAATATCCTCTGTGGGGGAGATCACATCACTGCAGAGGGGGGAACGTTTGGCAAAGCGCCATGCGACGTAACTGTCACCGTTTCAACTCTCACCGCTCACTTCTCCAAAGAAAGGAGCTGTAAACGAAACACTCAAAGCTAAGTTAACTGACTGCATTTAACACAATTCCTCTGTCAAGTTGGGTGAAACAGCAAACATATTCAGTCTTCACCCCCTTTTCTTTATTCTTTCTCATGATGTGCTTTTTTCATCCTTGTCAGTTGTCTCCCTATCTGTCTCCCAGGAGGGCAGAGTGCTGTTCTAATAAAACTGTTCAACTTGACTTTGGAAACACATTAAAAGCAATGGATGCACAACTGTTAATGCAACTGCTGCCAAGATGAGCAAAATCAGCCAAAATAAGTAGGCTGCCCCCTTGGAAGCTGAGCTCAGACACATTCACTTCAGGAAACACACTGTATATCTCTTCTATGCTGACATGTAGCATTTATCTTCTTTCCTTGTATTCACACAGTTTCATTCCAAGATTTCTTTTTTGTGACGTGGATCTAGATTGTTCAGCCACCACTTTGGTCGAGACAGCAATATCTCAAGGATGGATTGCCACGACATATTGTATAAATATTCATAGTTCCCAGAGGATGAATCTAAATGGATTTGCTGGATTATGATCAAGTTTAGTTCAGACAGCCTCACAAAGTCACTAGTATGGCTGTACATTCATAGTCTCGTTCATTTCTCAAGTCAGTGTCTCCCACAAATAGACTTCACTTGGCCACCCATTTTATTTAAAGCTGTTCAAAGAACGATGACATCCATGATCCACCAACTACAAACCCCCACGAATAACAAAAACAACACCGCTGTATGTAACCAAAGACTGTACACATGAGGTAAGAGGTATCACTGTGACACCTTTCAACAATCTAGTTTAAAAATTCTTAAAACAGTCAGACATATTCTCTATTAAAATCCATCAGCTAATCTCCCATCAGTTTCAGAATCTCCCAGGTCAAATGTTCATTTGTCAATAAATCAAAACCAACTTTTAGTTAAGAATTGAGACCTTCAGTGTTTAACGCAAGTAGCCATTGGAAAATAAATGAGTTGGTCGGCTGTTGTATAATTTATAAATACAATCAGAAGTCTTCTACTGCTATGTACAGGTGTTCAATACAGCATATTAAATTCTACTATTTATACGCAGCATTTTTGAAGATTAGTACAACGTACACCAGGTTGTCATTCTGCCACTCCTCCTACCCCGGTGCAGTTGGGCACCACCACCATAAGTAAAATCAAATTCTGTGGGAATCTGTGGGAAACACTGCAAGTATTCTCATACATGTGGCCAGGCTGTAATAAAACATCTACATTTTTTGAATTTACAAAATGACCCAAGATCTGTGTTCCTCTTTATTAAAATCCACTTCTTCTTGCTAAATTTTCTTTACAAAGAATACTGGAGGCCCAGTAAATGAAGTCTGAGTCATGAGCCTTAAAGGCCAGGCAACCTCTCCCAGGTGTCTTTTATAAGTGCTACAAGCAAAGGGGTGACTGTGATGATGTTATGGGATTATTTTTATAGAACTGCAGCATGAGGACATTTTGCCTGAGTTGCCATGAATTATTCAACCCCCATCTGCGTAGTTGGAGAATGCAGTGTTTTTTTGGGAACTCTGCAAAAGAGGGGGCTGCACTTTTTCAACGAGGAGATTAAACGCTTGTTGGCTTTTTTTTATATGACTCGTCACCCCAGATGTACGTTCTGCTGCCAGTGTCTCGTCCTCCGTGAGCTGTTTAAATTCACGACAGAGCTGCCTGCCTGTTCCCACACTAAATTCCCTTCCCCACCACCACACATACACTCAAGTAACAGCGTGCAATGTGCCACATACACTCCTCTGTCTCTGCATGAAAAGCCACCTTGCCAAGTTTGCCTCCCTGCCAGGTCTTTCTCTGAGCACTTAGGTGGCTGAGCGTGTTGACTGGGTAGGTTGAAGACCACCAGGAAAGTGGATGATGAAAACTGCCGAAGAAGCGCAAAAGTTGCCAGATTAGCTGGCTTGTGAGCTCAGTGCCAAACTACTAAAACCCCACAGTGACAGCAGACCCACATACAGGTATTTTAATGCCTCAGTTGAGACTGAAGTCATTTATTTCCCAGTTTTCCACAACAAAGTCTGAAAAACCTAAAAGACATCAATGTCATGCTTCAACACAACATCATTTTGTGATCTGAGACTAGCTGTAGACAGGTCAAATTGCTTGAAAAATAGGAATAGTCAAAAAGTAAGCTCAAGGGAAAGCCCTCCTTTTCCCTGCATCATTAAATTGAAATACGTCTTGGGAAAAATAACTGCTTTCGCTACCACAGAGCAGCAGGTCTGCCATGTCTGGCATGAGCCTTAAAGTGTGCATCTACATTTTCCAGCACATCAACAGCAAAAAAGCCCTGATCGGGTAAGAATTAAAACGACAGTCACAGCCGATAGTCAATATGCATTAAGCAGAACAGATGAGGGCTTCTGTTATGACTCCTCAGTCTCCTCACTCAGTCAACTCTTCACAAGGGAAAATATAAGGTTACCTCCAACTAAATCTCTGTGAGATGGAACAAATTTGCTCCCATATGTATTCATTCACTGGCATTAAGTGTTCTTATGTCTCACTGCATTAGGAGACATATTTGGTAGAAACACAGATTTCTGACCCACAAGTCCAAATAATTCCAAATATTAGATTTGCGGCTGGGGGACTTTATAGAACAAGAACTCTGGTAAAGGTCCAGTGATTTGATTTGAGAAGACTGAGGACTACACCAACTAAAGGAAAACAACCCTTACATTAACACATTTTTTCATGTCTATTTTCAATAATCAAATATGAATGTGCAGAACCCCAACATCATATTCTGAGTCTAAGCCTCAGACCTAAAATAGGCCAGAATTATGGGGGACTTTGGGTTTGTAACTCAAGGTTAGTGGTCAACCAATATGTTTTTTTTAATGGTTGAAGCCACAGAATATATAATGCCGATATATTCAGCTCAGTTGTTAATTTCAAATATTTCGCCACCCTTATTTGAAATTAACAAAAACAAAAACCCTTTAACAGAAATCATCTTTATAATAAAGAGCAACTAAGGAGAAATTTCACCCATAAAAAAGCGTAATTTGTTCCTACACAAAACATTTTAAAGACTAAGAATTATTTTATAATCATTTGTCGATCATTTTCTTGATTAACCAACTAGTGCCAAAACTTCCCCATCACAAATTCACAAAGCCCAAAGTCACCCCGTAATTTATATACAGTAAAATATTAAATATGTTTAATTTACAATCATAGAGGACTAAGAAAACCAGAAGAAAACACAGCACAAATTTGAGAACCAAACTGTTGTCGTTCTTTCTATTATCAAACTGGCTGTCCTCAATCGATTATGTGCTGCATAAATACAAAATGTCCAGGTAAAAAAATCTCCATGTTCCTGAATGACCAACAATACTATATGTAACTACAAGTCCCTCACTCTAGAGTAGAGTATTTGGAACAATTACACAGACAATGCAGAAAATGGAGTCATACGAACAGCCTTTCACATGCACACAACATAAAAACAATGCAGGCCCACATGGTTTGGAAAACAGATCCTTCTTCACTGGGGGAGGAATGGTTCAAGTAAAACATCCACACTAAACACGGTTCAGGGCATGAGAGCAATGTCTGGTTCATAAAATACGTTCATAAAATAGACTGAGGCATGTGCAAAAAAGAGCCTCAGGCCAATAACCCAGTTGGCACAGATAAAGTCTTAAAGTCAGTCTTAAAAATGGTAAGTGGACAAGACAAAGTGAGGTTAGACAATCTGCCAGCATCATTCCAGTCTGCTTTATGGAGGCATTACGGATTTAGTGTTACCTATGACAGTAAAAAAGAAAATCACCTAAAACCTGCTTTGCCAACTCAAAACTTACTTTGCTTTGAAATCAACGAAAAGCCAAACTCAGGTTATGTCACCAGAATTTTTACTGGCTGCCCAAGGATGTGGAAGGCCTTACTTCACCTGTGTGCTCAATAGAAGCAGACTGTGCAAAATTGTGGGAATTTTGTTTGTGTTTTTAAAAAAAATAGGATAATGAGGACCTTAAAGATTTTCTAAAAGTGAAAATGTAAAACTGAATCAGAAGCCCTCCAAAGGTGGGACCAGGGACAGAGAGAGTATAAATAAGGGTGTTTTGGGGTTTAGTGGATGTTCGAACATTGACTCGATTTGTTATCAAGCAATAAATCTTACACACTCTAAGGTCTGTGTTCTTTACCAATTAGTTGAAGAAGATGAAGAGTAATTTCGATCATCTGCAAGGTTCTGACTGATCTGACCAATTTTTTGACACAGTAAGAGAAAAAAAGTGCTGGATAAAATGGCGACTGTGTGGAGGGCACTCTGCAACACGTGCCGCTTGTGTCGGCAGCTATACTTCCAATGTGAGGTCTGATCACAGCAAAAAATACACACTCAGTCATAATATCCAACACATAAGAAACACAGTAATACCCACAGACACCATGAAGAGTCGTCAAGTAGATCTTGTCTTGAATACAAAAAAATAATGAACACAGTGTTGTTTTTTAACAGCTAAAGGTGTGAATTTGGTTTATAATGCACTTTATGTTAATGAACTTAGTCTATAATGTGGCCAATTCTTAATTAAAATATAAAGGTTGCATTGTTTTGTTTGTACTAATTAGAAAACTGCTATAGACATATAAGCTATTATAGATTCCATTATAGACAGAAAAAGTTGTAATTTTGTTAATGTATGATTAGTGAAGTAGGGAAAACAATCAATTACGGCCAGCATCATTTGTTCTGCTACTGATGTTTGAGCCTACATTTACTTATCCAAAACATCTGAGCATTTTATTGGTACTTGATTCATGCAAAGAAATTACTTTAGAAACCATTGGGCTTATAAAGTGTTAAAAATAAATAAATTTGTCAACTTACAGTTCTCGTCCAGTCCTGGTCACACTGGCTGAGTCTCGGGAAAAGGACGCTATCTGCTCCGTCTCGGTGGACGCTGCTGGAGTCACCGGGGTGTCCGAACAGTCTTCATCAGAGGACCCATACAGTTTTCCCGGTCACTGTGGAGTCTGAATCCAGCGTCGGTTTCAAGCTCACTCTTGTCTGTTGTTGTCTTGCGGAAGCTAACTTTAAGCTAATGCTAGTCGGTTGGCTAACTTGAAACCAACAGAAGTTACTTGACAGCTAATTAGCGGCTGTGTAGCTGACATCCTTATTCCAGCTAGCATAGCGGCTAACACAAGCTAACTTTAAGCTAATGTAGTCGATCATACGATGAAAAAACAATATAAGTAATTAGCAACCTTTTTCCCGCTAGCTTAGCGGCTAGTAACCACAAATAAAATGGACCTTGCTACTGCATAATGTACGTATATTATGTCTACGATCTTAAATGCTTTTTTTTGCTCGCTGACAGATTTCTACTCAAACAATTTCCAGCCCGCCGACCGCTCTTAGCTGCTGTCTCCCCGCCTTCTTTGTTTGTTTGTTTGTTTTCCTCACCTGCCACCAATCACAGCAGGTGACCTATCCACCTGAGCACAAACAGTGACCAATAAATACGTTCAAAAATAAAGGTATAATATATGTTTTCTTTTATCCTCTGTTACATTTTATGTGTTTAAGCTAAGCATAGACTATGTCCATAAGCATATGTCTATAGTGGGAAGTAAATTACTATGACTTACTACGAGTAAAGTAAAAGTACATTTCAGTGGGAAATATTATACTTTTTATTCCTTTACATGTTCTTTTTAAATACAGGCTCTTAATACAATTAAATATACCCAACTAATAAATTATGCTATACTATTGATTAAAAATAGCCTCACATTTACAGCTGTAAAATGTATTTTGTTTACACATTAATGCATCTATCAACCTAATTATAATCCAGTAATATTATTTTGAAATGGGTAATTCTCTGATGCTGAAGAATTCTGATGAAGTTATAATAAGTAACTTACTTTTTACTTACTTTTAGTAATTCAAGTATGCCTTGATGCTACTTGTTTTGTACTTTAGGATTTTAAGGCAGGTTTTCTACTTGTGCTTCTACACTGTGGTAATGATACATTAACTTAAGCGTAAAATATCACTACTTCTTCCACCACTGCATTCAGGGGGAAATATTTACATTTATTAAGAGTAAGATCAGGGAGAACATCATGCACCCTCCAGGTTTCTTGTGTGGAGGGAATCTTGAATATTTTGGATATTAAACTCAATTCAATTTTTTTTTTGGTTAACATTTGAGCAACAGTAACAAAAATAAGCTCCCTCACGCAGTCATCACTCAAGGTAATCCTGATGGCGACTGTACCAAAAGTTAGCTGTTAATAAATTTACCACAAGTGTTGACATTAAGCAGGAGCTCATTTTTGTTCCTTTCACTCACAACTTATTCTCTGCCTCAAGTGTACAATAATTACTTTTCTTAAATATCTTGCACATTTATAACGAGGTTTAATAAACCTTGTTGTAAAGGCAAATGCCCTCTAACAGAGTGATGTCAATACCACACATGAACTGAACCACACACATTCAGGTCCCTCTCTCTGTGCTCGTCTGGAACAAAGATTCTTAGAGAAAAATCAGGTTGAAATCATTATTGTTGTGCATTCAGTAATGCAAAACACCTGAAACACAGTTCCCATAAACACAGGCAAGCATTGATTACATATCATAAAATGTTGTATTATTGCTTTTTGTATTAGCGGTGCTTTTAGCGTTCTCATTTTGCATCGATAACAGTCTCTGTTCCTCCCTTTGTCCTTCCCATCCAGTTTGCACTTGTGTACTCTGGCTGCATCGAAATGTGCAAAATCTTGGCTGATTTACTGAGTGTCAGACAAGTCGTGATCTCTGGACTTTACAGACAGCCAGTGGCAGTAAAACACACTCCCCATATGTAACCCAGCTCCTCCGCTAATGAAGCCCATAAACCAGACCGTTTGACAAGCGACAAACACAGCTGAGAGAGCAGGCAGTTTTAATCGGGCCTCTGGAGGGAGACCCGCACCTACTGGGAGAGGACCCCGGGACACTCCAACATACATCAGGCACGACAGGGAGGCCCGAGGCCCCACTCACGGTCTGAACAGGAACTGTCCCTGAGGTCCTCAAATGCACAGGTGCACGATGGAGTCACAGGAAAGGAGGTCAAAGTCAGGCTTCACTGCAACTGACTGCGCAGGATTGGAAATGGATTTGACTCTTTATGTTTTTTGTTTTTTTTCTTCGGAGTCAGATTGTGGAAGTGGAAAGAGTTATGTCATCCCCAGTTCCCCAGACCACTGACCGATGTGTTATCGTGCCCTGGAAGGTGATGTTTTTGGTCCTTTTTGTCTATTTATCTTTTAGTTAGTGGGCTAGCTTTTCTTGAAAGATTTCTTTTAATCTAGAGTTATTAAAATAACTCATAAAGAACAGCCTTGATAGCACTGTTTGCTTTAGTTTCAGATTGATATAGAGGCCAGCTGCGATATATTAAATGCTTTCAGTAAAGTTGTCTCTTCAGTTGGTATTTTATTGCTGGGTTTTATCATTTTCTATTTTACGACTTTAATTGCTATGATACCGAACTCAACTATACAAGAACAGACCAATTTCAGCCATAAACCATGTTTATTTAAACATGTTCTGACCTCCATTACACTGATAGCACCTCAGGGTTTATTTCTTTTTGGACTGCCTAGTGCCTGATGCCAAAACATTTTATAAACTGGACTCATGATGTGTCAAGATTAAGGCTAGTCCTCCTATTATGAAAGATTAATCAAGTTCACATGGTGCAAGAAATCATTTAGGCAAAGAAAAAAGCTGAGCGCTCCATTGGAAAATAAAGCAACAGATGCTGAACCACTCCGAGACAGAGCCTGCCAACCGAGGGTTTAGCAGAATGATTCCCTGGCCGTCCGCCGTTCCCCCCCCCCCCCCGATCTTGCAAGGAAAATAAAATCTCTCCTTGGCTGCAGATTAAGCATAAATGAAGAAAGGGGGTCAACCTTGCTGATGCCTTTTCATCATAATTTAAACTCCATCTGCCGGCTCAATCAGCACCTAAGAGACACCCAACTCTATTTGTCCACAGAACCGTTATTCCTAATGGATATTGCAGCACCTTTCAGTGATCCTCAACCATCATCACACTTTTCTGACTCATCCTGACTTCATTTTGCTTTGCTCCTTAACTGGTACTCGAGATACAAGAGGGGTCAAATGGCACTATTTTTCTTAAGACAAAGATACATGTGTGATAGTGGATCCAAAAGGAAGACATTAACTTGCAAAAAGTTTTTCTTGCTCCCTTTGGTGATCTAAGGTTTCAACACAACAGCCGATTTGGACGGCATTCTGTTGTTATTCACAAGAGGACACATATTTTTAATGGCACAAACATCAGTGGAATCCCCCCTCACTTGCTGAACTTGTGTCGTGGAGTCAAATGTTTGTTGTCTTCGTCAGATAATTTAGTCAGACAATTTTATGTTTTATTTCAACTAGATCTATGGTGTTATATCAATCGGTACAACAATACGTAATGTGTAATTACAGCTAAGATTTGTTAAATTGTGCTAATTCAGTCCTTTGGGTTTTTGTAATTTAGCAGAAATATGCCTTTGGGCAATGAAATCTCTCTGAAAATATTTGGATTGCAGCTGGCTTGAAAGCAGAACATCCTCCCAACAGAGCAGAATAAAACATTTTTCAAATGCAAACCAAGCTCCAAAATAACTCCAGGGTTGTATATTTCACAATAAAATCTAATGGCATGCTTTTGATTGACTGATTGATTTATCTTTATTTTTGTTGAGTTAAATAATAAATCAACATGTTTAAATAAATAATAATGTAAACTGAATAGTACTCAAGTGCTTAGAAAAGATAGCCACAAAATAATAAACTTCAAAAGATGTTATGGTGATGACTGAAAAGGCGTGGACCGTACGACTTCTTCCCAGTACAAAATGTACTGTGACTAACAAACATCAAGGTCTAGACATATACACACATTCCCAGACATATAGATGCACATTAAATGCATATATTATATATTACCTATATATTGTACCAAAACACGTCTCATATATGTCTTTCTTCTGTTGTGATCTTAATATGATTAAAGAAAGGCTCAATCAAATGATCACCTGACGCTTTCTCCTCTCATCATAATAATCTGAAATAATCTATAATAATAAGTCTGGAAAACAATGTCATCACTGAAAAAGAAGACAAAGACACACCTCTCACCACATATTAAATTAGATATGTACGTGATGTGTTGGTCAAAGTTTTGAACCAACAATTTTTTTCTCCTCTAGCTCTATATTTAAACTTAAATCTTTCTACTATCAAAAATCTCCTCCTCGTCCTCCACAGGGTCTTCCAGACTACCAATTTCCTTTACTTTAATCAATACTTTTTTTCTCATGACACATTTTTATGTGCCTCAGGTACGACAACCACTCAGGCTTTAAACCATCTCTAGATTAACTTTAATGCCTTTCAAATGGCATCATGGACTAAATGCTGAGCAGAACAAATATGATATTCTCTATCTAAAATATTGATGACAACCTCCCTGGGATAATAACTTTAAAGGGGACCTACATATCTTTTGTTGAATCTTATAAATACATTTGGTTGTATAGCAGACTGTTATTCAACATACACATCAGAAGTTTGGCTCAGAATTTATCAAATAATTTTGTCCGTCTTTATAGGACTAAACCTCTATGTCTACACTTGATTATGGAGATATTCAGCATTGTCGTGCTAGAACTTCAGCAGCTGAAGCTTGTTTATCACAGTGCATTATGTTTAATGATAAATAGCCTCCTTTGCTCTTCATTGACCCCTGTACAATAAAGTGGGTTGGACTTCCTTGATGACAAGAAGGACTAATCATTCATACATAAAGCTCCCGTACTAGCTCACATCTCTCCTCACATTTAAATCCTGTAAGCACAATCCACGATCCAATAACTACTTAACCTTTGACTTTCCACATGTGCACTTTTAAAATGGAAGCATCAGCAAAATACTATTAACTTATTATTAACTTATTATTTCATTTCTCTTGGCAATTTAAAACTTTATTAGCAGATCCATGTAATTGTTTCTGTTAATTTTGTGCTGTCTGTGGATTTTATTTTGTTAATTATTGTGTCTACTATTTTTGTTTCTGGTTATCTCTTTTATTGTTGATTGTCCTCTTATAACTGTCAATGTTATATATAATATTATTATCTGATTTTGAAGCATAGTTTTCGTATTTCACTTCCAATAGAAACCTTAAACATCTGCTGTGGACAATCTTTACAGGAAGTGTGTTTAACTAGTTCACCTACATAGTGATTGCTGAAAAAATAGTATTTTTATATCATGGTATAGTATTTTAATAAAAGATTTGAATACTGCAGGTAATAAATAAAATGCTGCAGGTAATAAAATGAGGAATTTAGGAAGTTTTTAAAATATACTGTTATGTATTAGATAAACATCTGATAGGACAGCTGAAGTGAAAAAAAAATTATAATATTACACTGCAAATATTAGAACATTTTCAGCTATCTTTCTATGTTATTGCTAACAGAAAGATAGCTGATATAGTTTGGAGCAGTTAGCAGTGGTTGTTCTTTCATAGCAGAGCTACACAGTTGTACTGAATGTGCCAAAACCACTTTTGTGTTTAGTGCATTTTTTGGAAAAAGCTGTCTGTTAAAATTCTGAGTGGGTCTTTACAGACTCGGTGGGACATTTGCCTTCGAGTCTGCTGAGTGTTTGGTCTGTTTTCTAACAAACTAAATTTTACAACGTGCGCCCAATTGGCCCGTACAGAGACATGCCATGCCAGTGACTTTATAAGAATGTGTACAAGAGTACGTCTGGTGTTTCGAAAGCCATGAAATGCACTAATTGTTTGTCAAGTTATTTACTTTCAATGGCAGTCCTCCTGTTTTTGACAAATCACAGCTGTGGAGGCATCAAGTCAAAACGTGATGATGTATGTTTTTTTTGACAAGTGTTTGACTCCAATAAATAAAGAGTACGCTAAGTATGCAACATAAAGTACTGTCCATAAGTTACGATCCAATCATGGAAGAGCAGATGACGAATGGGACACAGTCCCATGCAAATGAGGACAATGAAAACAAAAGAAAGAATTAATGTTTTGCCTTTTGATTAAATCTGAAATAATAATCTGGTGGTAAACCAGGAAGTCAGGGGCAGGATTGTGACAGGTTCACCATCACTGGTATTTTCCTTTTTTCAGCTGACATCCACATCAAAATCATAGCAGTATTAAAGGTATAGTTCTGCTGATGATGGAAATGATTCACTGTCTTGCTGAGAGTTAGATGATCTAGATGTCTGATATCACTTTAGCATCTGTATGGCTAATTATGAAGCTGCAGACTGCAACTAGTTAGCTTAGCTTTGCTTAGCAAACAGTGGAGACTGTAGGAAATCAAGGCTCCCAGGAAAAATTTTTATTATATAAATATATATAAACCCCCCTGTAAAGAACAACTTGTACTTTTGCACTTCTTAGTTTTTACAAGGATTAAATAAACAAGACATAATGTGCTGTTACACAGATTTTGGTACCTTTGGACAGAGCCGGCAAAGCTATTCCATCGCTTAGGAGACACCAGCCTGTTTTACGAGTGTATCTCCCAGTGTGTTGCTGATGTCGTGGTATTATCAGAGTGTATGTTAAACCAAGTAGGTGCTTCACTTTGATCTTTTTTACCCACTCTCTCACACACATATGCTGCTCCTCTCTCTCTCTGTTGTTAGAGTGACATCTGACACAGAAGAGCCCGACTCACAGGATCCCCTGCTCACTAATGACTAAACATGGCGTCGTTCACTAAGCCCCTCAACGGCTGTGGAACATCTCGCAGAGTGACGTGATGGAGCCGAGCTTAAAGAGAATGTGAGACGAGACGGAGGAGGAGAGCCATTTAGGGGATGAGTGGCTGGCGACTGAGGCAGGAATAAGAGGCACCTGCACAGAGTCACGAGACAGCCTGACTGGGGCCCCGATGGAGACTTATGGGTGCTGTCACAGGTCCAGGGCCGTGTCCTTACTGTCTCGCTGTTAGATGGGGTCCAGAGAGATGTTTTATAATAGTAGACTTTATCCCATAGACAGGCACACTCCATCAGTGCAGGAAAAGTGTTTTCATTTGTTTTTGGCCTCAGTGAAGTGAATGAATAAAAGAAAAGTTGGAAATATCAAACAGAGTAGAAGACAATAACTCAACAAGTCTCCACACTGTGAGTGACCTCGTGTTTATCATCCACACCTACTCACAACATCATCGTCTGAATAAATGTGTTGATTTAATACGTGTGTAACTTTTACACCTGTAGATTGAGGGTTATTTTGAACACGTCTTATTGACATCTTTAATTACACATTACTTCATTTTCTTTGGCTTATTTGAGAGTGAAAAAATCAGTAACTCAACAATGTTAATTTGCCTTTATTAATTACGGGTGCAGTCCTTATGTTTATTACCTTTTATTATTTATTTGTTAACCTTTATTAGGGCACACTTGGTTTGTGTAACCCTTTATTTTAGTTTTATATTTAATCTAGTTGCTTTTTTTCTTTTGCATTGTTGAAAAACATTATTTAAAGACAAATGTATATGCACACACTTTATATATATATATTGTATTAATGACTCTTAAAACGATCAACTTGACGGTCTGTTGGAAAGTGAGAAACTCTTGACTCTTTATTAATGATAGAGAGATGTTTCCCAATCTGGCAACTCAAAATATGTTCTTATTCAAAGCTTACAGTATAAGAAAGGTCTAAAATATTAGTAAACTATATATTAATTTAATCCATCATATATATTTTGTAAATATATCTCTCTTTGTCTATTTTAGATAGATAAAGAGAGATACATTCCCAGAGTGTAAATCTTTTTTACAAACCTTAACGTAGCCCAGTGCTGAA
This sequence comes from Sandelia bainsii, assembly GCA_032362345.1. NCBI lineage: Eukaryota > Metazoa > Chordata > Actinopteri > Anabantiformes > Anabantidae > Sandelia > Sandelia bainsii. Next base: position 16,652,066 of record JAUMHL010000012.1, on the reverse strand, counting down.
GAGTGAAATAATATTAAATGTCATACAATTCAAAGACAGAGCAGTTGTTTGATGAAGAAAACACATTTAGCAATTCATCAATCAAGCATCTGCTGCTGCCCAGTTGTGCGGTCAGAAGGAATCCCTGGCATGCGGAGTGTGGTTTTAAGGAGCGCTGGAAGCTGGGAGCTCTTCAGTCTTGCTCAGCAACACAATGTTGTCCACCCATTGAATGAGCTGACTCTTCGGGATGGCTATGTGAAACCCGTGGAGACACTGAGAGTCTGTGGCATTTTCCTTTGATTAATCAGGGCGAGGTGAGATCAAACAGTCTGCACCGCTCCCACAACAGGGTGGAGAAAAATACGCAAGCTGGGGAATTTTACTTGTTGTGGGATTTTGGCATGTTTTTGTTTTCTTTGTTTATGATCATTTTTTACATTTTGATTGTTAATAAAGTGACAAGTGATGATAGCCAACACACACATACGTGGGTCCTGGCCTCTCTTTTTTTACTGGAGGGGTTTATGAGTCCAGATGGACACATTTAAAAAGCTTGGGAATCCACAGCACAGTCTGTCAATTTCAACACCTGCGTTCCACTCCCTCATGAAAACTACTTTTTCATTTCACTCCCGTGTGTGACTTAAGGGCATGCTAGACATCCCCTTAGACTCCAACTCCAGGTTTCACCAAACAGCCTGTTGACGTCCAAAAGTCATCTGTGTTTATCGAAGAATCGCCGTCGTCATGGATTCTGTGGACTTTAAGATGACTTCACGATTCACGTCAAGCTGAACTGTGAAAGGGCCTGAAGCAGTCGAACAGAACTTCTGATTATGTGTGACTTTGTGACTTTATCAAGGAGATTTTTTGATTTAATAAGATATTATATTTCCACAAAGCTGTCAATTTGCATTCACCGGACAAGAAAAGGTCAAACAACAGAGCTGATTCTGGATGATTTTGAACAGCTTCCCCACAGTCCTATCAGCTGTAAATCTCCTAAATAACTCAATCTGTAATATTTATCAGTTTGAAATGAACAATTACAGACAAAGTCAAATTTGTTCCATGTCAGTTACATAAAATGACATTTTACTGACCTTTCACTTTATTTCACATCCTACATTAACACCTGTGTGACTCTCCATAAGACGGTGGATGTGTGTTCCTCCATTTCTCCTATATCGACAGACTTATGCACCCGAGATGTGCACTAAAACTTTAAATGAAAAACCTGTTGACACGTCCACAGGGACAAGAGGAAAGCGTGTGGGACTGCGGTTCTCTCTTCAGCTCAACTGGCCCAATAGCTAACGGACTGCTATGAGGTGTTTAATGCCTGTGTGACGTTCCCACAGGAGGATGGCTGCGGGAAACATGGATTAATCTGCCCTCCCCCGATCCTTCCTGCTCTACAAACACAGATCCAGCCTAGAGATGGATGAAACAGGATGGAGTCTCTCTTATTTATGGGAGCAGAAAGTGCTCTCCCCATCTGTCCGCACATGACGCAGTAAATGCCATTACATGGTAGGGGGGAGGGAAAAAAAAAGACATCTGACATTGAAGTGAAGTGCACGCTTGTTACAGTTGTGGAGATGGGAAGTGATTGCAGTTTATGTTGTGGCCAGAGGTGGAAGCTCGGCCGGCCACCAAAACTATCCTGAGCCAGTCCAATCATGTTCCAATCATGTTCATCAGCGTACGCGGGATGTAGATCCAGGGATCGGTGGAGGGGTTATTGACCCGCAATGTTTGCTGCAGTGGCACTGAGTGCATTTTTAGTTGGTAGGAAAGGTCAGTAGAATGGGAGTTGAACATTACACCCATATGTGATTGTGGAACATCTAATTCCAAACACATGGATATTTACAGCATGTGCTGCTGAAACAGCCTCCATGAAAGGCCAAGAGCCAGTTTCACACAGATAGACTTTGACTATGACTTGAGTAATAGTCAGACTTCAGATAAATCTCTAATTTAGTCTGTTGCACAAAGCTATTTAGCTCTCCTCTATCTTAAGTAGGACTAATCAAACTGTAAGTCCAGTTGGGTGTTCAAAGCTTATTAGATGTCAAAACACAGCACAACATACTCACAGATGGGCTTTTGCAACTCTGGAAAGTTTTCCCGGCGGCAGCAACTGTGTCATCTTTAGTCACAGCGATCTTGAGGTAATTAGCAGTAATAAGATGTTGGTGTTTCAAAATAATCCGCAAGGAATATGTGCTTGCATATATTGTACCTGATTAGGTAACACGGAGCCTCGCCAAATGACAACATGTTGCATTGCAGAAGAAGCTGAACCAGATCCAATTTTGTTTTGGAGCCAGTCCCCACTGCGTACTGCTAAGTAAGCAAGCTGTCAGTTAGCCAGTGTGTTAGCCTGGCCATAGCATTTTATTCAAACAATATGCACCATTTCTGTCGCTGACTCCTGTCTTCTTTTGCGGAAATACTCCGATAGAGGAGGTTAAAAAGTTGATGAAAGCTACAGTATATCAGCCTTGTATTCCTTGTACTCTATATAATACAATCATACAGGTTTACCTTGCTCCCTCCCTGTTTTAAATATTCATGTGGCCGGGCCTACAAGATTTTGGATCCGGGGATTTGTTCTCATTGAGCCTAGAGAGCATTTGTGAGGCTATCCAGTGATGTTGCATGATAAGGTCTGACTTGAAGACAGCGATCCTGTGCATCCCAAAGTTGTTTAACGGATTTGAGGTCAGGAATTATTTGTTGTCACATTAGGATTTCTCTCAACTTTGAAAAACCCAAAGTAAGGAGTATCACCTTGCTTTAGACCGTATGTTGAATATACTTGTGCTGGTTGTGGGTGGGCCACTGCCTCCTCAAACTGTGACCTGAGCTGCTTCAGACCTGCAGTCAGGTCACAGAACATGACGGAGGTCTGGCTGCAGCAAGGATTTACAAGATGGTCTGCATTTTTGGGACTTTAAAGGACGACACAATAGGCACAAGTGGTCTTCCACTTCTGGAATTCCTCTCACACACAACAGAAATGTTCTTTTTAACATTATAGTGTGTAGGATTACATGTAAAGTTAATTAGAAAAAAAATGACTTGAATTGTAAATTGGACTGCACTTGCTAATTTGTTTTTTTCTTTTTAGTTTTCAGTTCACTTCAACGCTTCAGTAAGTGTTTTATCAACATCCAGACTGAGACAGAATCTGGACCAGACAATTTATATCACAGAGATTGGAGGGAAATCACAGTGTCTGTGCTGGGTGATTAACAACAATCAGGTTTCATTTACTGAGTACGTTTCTGAATGTGCTTTGTTCTCGCCAAGTCGCTGCAAAAAATGATCAATCATGTTCTAAAAATCTCATCCTCACTGATGAAACCGTTTTCCAGGAAGGTGTTTGGCCTTGCAGTCTGGCAGTCATATTTCATTCAGCGTTCAGCAAGTGTTATTCAAATTTGCTGGATGAAAAAAAAAAGAAGTTTGATTTCTGTAAGCAAAATAATGCAGACCCATGCAAGTTTTCTTCCAAAGTCAACGATACACTATGGCTTTAATGCGCTCTGCGTTGATATTTGGTAATTGAGGCACCATGCACAGTAGCCTGAGATGTTTTTGTGATGCATTTAATTATCTATATTCTTCTAGGTCACTTGTCAGGAAAAGAGTCCAGAAGCATCTGCTGGGTGAATCAACTCTCTCCCTCTTCCTACCTCTGGTCCTCTACAGCGGAGGTAGAAAACATACTGTTTGATCTGTGCTCCTTCCTGCTTGGTGAGATATGCTGACTAAGAGAACAATGTCATCACACTGCGATAGTGACATGAAACAAGGCCTCTCCGAGCAATGGGGACAGTCAGGCATGCAAATTCATCTGAGCAAAACCACGATGGAAGAGCAGAGAAAAATGAACGTCACCGCGACTGTTAAAATGATTGCAGAACATAATTTGCTGTTAAAAGATCAGTATATCAGCATAAATAAAGAAAAGAAAAGCTGGGTTTTATTTTTGCATCCTGTTCCAGGCTTCTACTGATCTCAGTGAGAATTTGGAGATGACGCAAATGCTCAATGTTTAAAAAGAAAAAGTTCTCCGTGGAAAGACAGATAGTCAACTGTGAGTTGTAAAAAGAGACACGTTCTCATAAAACTATTCTATGAACAATTAGCCTGAGCTGTCATAACAGTTATAATCCTACCCACGCCCCAGGATCAGACTACTCTGCTCCCACACCACACAATTCACTTAAAAGACCTTTTCCATACAGCATCTGACAGTCGTGCCCAGCTATCAATCATGCTGTTGTTTGTCAAGGGCTGCCAAGCACAAATTACACTTTTTCTTGAGAAACAGATTATGTTGCTGAGGAAAATATTACTTTATAAAAGCATACGGGTTGATAGATCCTCCCAGAATCACCTGGTGCATTTGATTCAGGGTCATTATTTTTTACCACAGAGAAACAGCACACTTTCAGGGACCTTTTTTGCAACCAAGGTCAAGACCGGGACACTAGTAATGTGTACAGTTCCAGAGGCTCTTTGACATCTGATAAGGGCTGGAGAGTTGAATTGATCCTCATGTTAGACTCTCCTAAGCTGGGGAGATTATGGAGATATCGGCTGCAGGCTCTCCTGGGTCGTGCACCCATGGTCAAATGGATAGGAAGCAATTTGCACTGCACTTGGAGCTGATTAAATGGAGTTGTTCCAAGGGGTCAGAATAAAGTGGGGAAAAAAGAAATTAGCCAGATTAATTAGCAACTGGACTGATTTTTTATAATTTATTTTAATTTTCATTGACTGTTTGTATCTGTGTGTGTATTAGGAAAATGTTATCAGGGTGAAAGATGCAGAATAATGCAATGATGGCACCGACACAAACATACAAACAAACACGAGGCACCGTCCTGTCTGTGGAAGTAGCCATAAACCCAAAGGGAAAAAACTGTAATTTGTTGATCTGGGAAGGAGAATCCTCCACTGTTTACTTCTCAGTTCTACACAGTCAGTTTTGCAATGCCAGTGAACTGAGCATGGTGTCTGCGGTTTTTAAAGATAGGCTATTGTGGCTAGATAGGCAGATGGTGATATAATGCCACAGAAGTTAATGTAAGTCAAGCAGGGCAAAGATGCTGTTGTCATCAGTAAGCTCCTGTCCTGAGAGGTTTGTCATGATCAGAATTAGCAGTAATACCCCAAGAGTTATTATTATAAATAGAAGTGAAGGGAGGGATCACTAGTCACAGTCTGGTTGGCACCACCACATTAATACAATCAACATCATTATATTGTTGGTGACATCAATAAAACCGGTTTGATTCCTTCTTTCTATTTATTTCTGTCGGGATTTTAAGTGTGAGGGGAGGTTTTGGTTAGAGACTGACTACTGCCTGTCATAAATCCATTTCTCTATGTAATCCCCGACATGCAACGTCTACCACCCTCACAAATACTTTGCTCCCGTTTAAGAGTCATCCGCAGCAGAGTTAATTGTTTCTGCGCGCTCTTGGAGAAGACAAACTTTTATAATCCCTCTGCTCATTTTTATATTTCAGAAATGTCTTTTGGATTAACTGACCCCTATTGAAAACATGTGCTTTGGGTGACCTCCTCCTCCAGCTCCTATGTCTATGTGTGTGTGTGTGTCTGTGTGTGTGTGAGTTTCAGTGTGACCTCACTGCATGTGTATGATTATGTTTTTGTGAGCATATAACCCACTGTGTACTTCAGGTAAAGCCTGTTTGCCAGTGTGTATATAATTTGCAGCTAATAGAGAATAAAACTTTTCCCATTGTCTAATAATTGGATCCCGTTTGCTCAAACGCCATCTGGAGATGACGTTCTTGCTGATCGAAACTCCTGAACGCCACAGAATGAAATTGACATATTTTAGACATGATGAGAAGTAGCAATTATGGCACTTTAAAGACTTTTTGCACTCCACCCTATGAAGGAAGGCTGGGCTGGGCTTGTCAAGACCTGGGTCTCTGTGTATGGAAAATGACCAGTTGACAGAGGAGGAGTGAACTGAGTCGGCTCTTTTCACATGAATGTAAGCCCTATGACTAAATGTTCGGACATCAAAAAGGAAAATCAAACAGGAAAAAAAAATTTGGTGCTGAAACCTCTTGCCGTCTCTGGGCCTTAGCTAATTTAAGATGGACTGAAGCAAAGTGGAAAACCGTCCTGATGAGTCAAAATTTGTAATTCTTTTAGGAGCTCATGGACACCGAGTCCTCCAGGCTAAAGAGGAGTGTCCAGTTCAAACCACAGCACCAGCAAGACAAGTGAAAATTGGACTTACATTCTACAGGTTGGAAGAAAGAAAATTACAGTGCAGTGTAAATATTGCTCTGGTTCTGCTGGATGCATAATGAACTCTTTTATCATATTAACAAAGTGGAAATTTCAAAGAAATCACTTACATGATGTACTGTTTTTAGTCTTTGTGCATAGTGGCTGAAAATCACTTAATGCAGCTTTAAATAGATACTGTAATTTATTTTGATTGAATAAGAATGCCTGAATTTTGGCATGTGAGCCACTGTGTACTTTATACACAATCCAACATTAACGAGATCTTTCATTTTCAATCTTTCTGGAAAACGTTTTTTTCTAGGCTTTACTGTTCGTATTTCATGACAAATCAGCATCCTCTGCAGCCACTACTCTGCAACTGAAAAGCACAGAAACAATTACAGCTGCCATGAAAACTCGCTTCTTTAAATGAAGATTTGCAGCTTCACTGTTGAACTATGAGATGACAGTTTACAACACATCAGATGTATGCAGACAGCTTTAATTGCTTGTGTGTGTGGAGGAATTGACCTCGCTTATGTCAGCTTTCCTTGAGCCGTCAGTTCCATTGACCTCATGCTAATTACTGAACGACAGGTTGTGTAAACCCTTGATCTTACACTTGTCAGACTGACCTTCACATGCCCCCCCAGTCACATAAATAATAACATACACAGTCCATACAATGTGCAGCAGTTGCATCTGCTCTTTCTCTTGGCAATAAGGGTTTGACACAGTTGAACTTTTGTAGATGGACCATAAATATCTACAAGCAAAATCATGCATGTTGTTGAGCTTCTTTATTTCAGACTGGAGAGACTTACTTGTTAAGATGTTGTGCTAAATGAATGTTTTCACCGATTGTTTCTTGCAAGATTCAAAGGCCATAAGGTGATGATTAAGCAAGGAAGTGCATTCAGCCTCCAAAACCTTCAGACTTGGTGTGGTTGCTCAGAATTGTTTGTTGACAGCCCTGTTTCCTGTCTTTTGCACCTCCTGTTGTCCTGAGCACAGATGGTTGGCTTGTCTGTCCACTCGCCTGGCCTCAGCTGAGAGACTGAGGCTTACATCGCTCTGTAGAAGTTCCTGACCCACGTGGTGCTACTGGCCATCTCTCGAAACCTGTCACGTGCTGCCAATTTGTTTTACTGATGCAGAGGTATTCAGGTATTAGATATCACAGGTCATGGGTCTTCTTAGATCAGCGAACAACAATGGGATGGACTTAATAAGATGCCATCCGGATGCTTAAGTTAACACTGGAGGAAATCTTTAGTCTCGCCTCTGTCCTGGCTTCTCCCTTCCCTGAAGAGAATTACACTCTCAGCTTGCAGGAAACACTATCCACCTTCCAAAGCCTGTATCGTTTCTAGGAACACAAAGTTAGTTGAACTCGTGCTTTCCACATTCCTCATTCCTGTAGGCAGCCAGACATCACTTCTGGTTTCCATTTGTTTTAAGCTATTAGTGCTCATGACCTGATAAGGGAGTGGTTGATGAAGCACAAACATCCGTCTCCGAATACATCCGTCATTGTCCATATGTGTTTGACCAGAGCAATAATATCCGCTCCTGGAAAAGTTTGACTCAAGCCTTAGAGGTGAAACTACTGGGGTGTAGGAGCATTTCGACTGAGTAATCTTTGAGCAGGGTCAGAATGTTATGTGTTCATATACCCACAGTAAATATATTCCATTTAAATAAACGTCTTGGACAGTTTGCAGCATTGTTAAACAATCAAACTGCACAGGCAGCTGACCAGAAACACAACACTTTAAATATTTTTACAGGGGTTAGTTGTTGGCATAGAAGGGAAAGTGCTTCACATGCAATGAATGTCACCTCAAGTCAGTTTCCACTGGTGCTTTTGCAGTCAACAGAAGAGACTTAGTTGTTTTTCTAAGCTGGATACCACTGGCAAAAACATGCAGTAGTCAAGCATGTCTTTATTTGCAGTTGATGTACAATCTATTTTATTTGACTGTCTCTTGTGCATTTGGCAGAACATCAGTTAGGTCTGTGTTGACAGCGAATAGCCCTTCAAGTGGCTGCCTTCTAGACAACTTTCTGGCTAAACAAAAAGCCTCCACTGCACAAAGCTGAAATTAGATATTTTACCATCCCATTATGTGAGTTCAAAGGAGGAAAGAGAACCTAAACACGCATTTGGAAGCAGTATCTCCACATTTCCGCTGTATAGACTTAAAGTGAGGACGCGGTGAGATGGAGACGAGTTGATTATAACACTGCATCGAGAGCAGGATGGTGTTCTGTTGGGAAACAGTGATTCTCTTAAGAAATTGTCAGCTGAAAGATAAGCTTAAGACAGAGTGTCTGCAGAGAGAACTGACTGTTGAATACAGCATAAATCTTCTCCCATTTGGACAAAAGAGGTCAGTTATCATTTACTGTGGTCAGTGTGTCAGTTCTATAAATATTCCTTATAGAGGCCATGAGTCAACCGGGGACTGTTTGTGAACTCTTGGCGTGGTGTGTACCTAATTGAATCCTGTTTCTTACATATGTAACAGAGTACGGCCCCTCTGGGACTTCTGCACCTGGTTTTCAAACTTCATTGACACTTAAACTGGGGCCTGAACAAACTGTCGTTGACTTGTTGCATTTGTCGGGAATCGATCATGGCTGACTTCTCCTGCACCTCCGTATTTGCCGGGTCTGTACAGGTCACTTGTAGGTTGCAGTGTATACACGGTAACACACGGCAGATGCTATGTCAGCTTTAGTTTATTTAGGTACTGCTCATGTGCTGCTCTTGAGGATGCTTTCTTGAATTTCTTAGGGAACTTGTTCCATGCTAGTGCCTGAGTAGAAGTTGGCATGTTTGTTCTCTCCCTTGGAAAACAAAACTTGAAATGACATAATGACTGCACATTATGGATGATGTAGTGAAATTTAATATCTACTGTTCTGCATTGGTACGACTAAAGACAAGCTCTCAGTGACAGTTGCCACAGCGATTTTCTGTTTTGTGTTTACACTGAGTTTACTTGGCCCTGTAAGGGAGCTCTTTTCCCGGTAATTCGAAATCACACTTGCAGGTAAAATGAACATAAACACCTCATTTAGTTTGGTGCCTTTTCTGTGCTTCTTTTGTATATCTCCCATTTGACTGCAATGTTTCACTGAGCACTGGTGGTACTGTTGGTAAGTGTGCTCCATGTATGACAAGCATCCACAAATAAAATAAAGAGGGGTGAGTTTTGAACTTTCAAACTCCCAATGCATCAAGCTTGAAGCCTTGAGGGAGGAGAGGCGGAGAGGAATGATTTTTTGAATGATGACCATGGCGCATATCCACCCTCATAAACACAGAAATGTTGTTGTTGTGGCTGAGCAGAAATCTCAAGGGCGACGATTTCTTGTCTTTTGCAAATCTGTGTAGACAAACGGTGGCAAACCTCAAACCTCGTCTTCCTAATCGCTTGAATTTCTTCGCGCAGCCACCAGACACAACAAAACTGGGAGATTTCCCAAGCATCTACAAACAAATGCGACATGGTAACACTTTATTTTGCACCCCCTATATTTAGCATTAATAAGCAGTACTGTATATAAACATTAATAAATGGTCTATACTACATGCTATAATAAACCAGCCACTACCTGTGGGTACAGCTGCAGTATAGTATAAACCATTTAATAAACACATTAATATAATTCAATGACAACAAATAGACCATTCTTTTCAAATATATCTGCCTATACTTTATTCATGTACTGTACAGTTTTTAATTTCCAAAGTCTCTATCACACTATATGACAATAATGGCTATCATTTACTACAAAAGTTGCATAAATAATTTACATGTGGAAATAAAAAATAAATATGCAGTTCTTTCTTTTTAACAGTCCTTCTTTGTATCTGTAGAAAACAGCCCACCCTCCATCCTCCCCCCACCCCCCGACTTCCCTTTAACACCCCGCCATGTGACGACACCTCTACAGAGGAGCACGCAGGTATCTGTACAATCACCGTGCGCATCGCATCTCTCAGCTTACATGAAAAACCCCTTTCCAGTTGCTATTTCAAACATAGATGTTGGAAAAAGAAGCAAACATTGTCAGTACAGTTTAGACAACCGATATCAGGAAGCAATATGAGCGGAAAAACATCGCAGTGCTGACAATATGTGGAAACATTGTGAATATTCTTCATGGAGTAAAGTCCAATCTGAAGCAGTGCTGAGGAAAGAAGCTGTGTTGTCTGCAGTGATAGACTGGGTATTGCCGCTTCCTCTTCCTGACGGATTTCAGCAGTCAATACAATGATAAAAACTGAATTATTGTTTTCACTGTTATTTTTACTCTTATCTTTCCTGTTTGAATTATTTACAGACTGGGAGCAGAGAGGAGTGAATTTGTCTGGATCTCGCAGGCTAACACAGTGGATGGATTTTGACTGTGGATGGTTGATCGCTGCTCTGTTTGGCCCCTGACAAAAGAAATTCCGGTGTGGGTGGAGAGCGCTCTGCCCCTAGGTAACAACACAACCACACACAATTTTCTGATGCCTCCTACACACACGTGCAGTTTTTGGAGTGTGATTCCAGCAAACAGGAACGCGCCAGAGGAAATGGCTTTTTTTATGACTCAAATCTTAACCCAGAAATGGGCTCATTTAGTAATTAGGAGGACTCACAGGAATGCCCACTGCCCCTTTGGTGTTAGTGCCAACAAAACTGCTTTGCCCTCTCAACTTTCTGTGTCTAGATGTGGGAAAGGTGGTACTGTAACAGACAGACCTGGATGCGACTGCTGCAGCCTGCTGAGCGCTGTAGGGCTGACCTGATGAGTGAAGCCTTCAGTGAGCTGTCAGAGAGCTGTGTGGACAGCCATCCAGGCCAGAACCTGTCAACATCCCACCATCAGAGCCCCCAGAGCTGCCACCATCTCCTTCACAAATGGCCAAAAGGAGATGGATTACAACCACTTTGGAGCGGAAATACACCTTCTCAGCTTTAAACCGAGCTGTGGTGCAGTGCAGCTCTGCATCCGCTGGATGTTTGTACAGATGGGCTTAAAGCCTCAGGGAAGACTTCTCATTATGCTTACATGAAATCTGCGTGAGTGGAAGACAGAACTGAGGCCAGGGATGTTTAGAGCTGTCTGGGTGATCAGACACTTGTTTAGTGTTATCCAGCATGGTGCCACATCTCCTGACTGATCACTGTCATGGCAAGCTCTGGCACTGACACATTTTGTTATGCAAATAAGCAAAGTTCACAAATATGCTGACAGGTGGCTGAAGATTATAGACTGATGACTTAAAACCAGCCCAGCAATTAGCTTATGAATTTGCTCACTTTTGTAATTTCTCTTGCATCTCCTCCCTATTTGGAGGAGATATGTTGTTTGGTGTGTATGTAAAATGTGTGTATGTATGAATGTGCTTTGGTCTCTGTCCTTAGAGGCTGAAGAGCAGCATCAGTATGAGTTGCCCAACAGTGGTGTGCTGTTCTTGTTTCGATCTTGAGACAAACGACTGTGCTTCTTGTTGCGCTGCGTCTTTGGAACCTCCTTGGCCACTGATTGGTTGTGGTGGGGCCTGAAGCGTTTGCACTTGCAGGAGGTGACCACACGGATTTTGTAAGTCCGAGTGTTGCCATTAGGACACTGCAGCTGGACCCTTCGTGTCCGGGAGTGTGCTGGGATGCAGCGGTAGTCCGTAGCGCTGCTCCTCCACCACTTGCCGCGGCCGATGGAGTTCGGCATGAGGTGCGCCGGCATGCACTGGCCCGAACACACAAGCTCCTTGACAGGTTTGGCACTGCGGCAAGATCCGTCGGTGATGTAACGGGTGGAACGCAGCTCCCTGCAGCTCATCTCCGAAGCACCTGGGTTGAAGAGCAGGATATCACAGTTACACTCATGGCCTCAGCCCAAAACAAACACTTTGAAGTGCCGCACACTGCAACAGACATAGCTGCTGCATGACTCCTTCAGAGCTACAGCTGTGTCTTATTCTAGTATGTGCTCAGATCACTCAGATTCTGTTCATAAACTCACCTATTTTCTTATCTGTGGACAAACCTCTGGGGTTAAGTGGCATGTGCTACAAACATTTGGCTACCAGGTCGCTCCGAAGCATCTGATGACTGACGCGGCAGTGAAACCGAATAATGCACTTTTATAAACTCACTTCAACGCAACAATTTAATAATTTGTGCATTTAAACATTTAAGCCAATGAAATGAGATCGTGTTTCTGAATTTGATTCGTGGTCTGATCATTAGCTGATGACGGAGCTTGACAAAGGAATCCAGCTGGCAACAATCGGCTGATAGCAAATCCAGAGCAGAGGCCCATTAAACAGCTCAGTCAAACCTAATGGAGGTTTGGGCTGGAAGAAAAAGCTGGCATACAGCTTTGGCCCTCAGGAAATGTATGTGGTGATGGAAGAGTAAATAGTTGTCTGGTTATTTTAAAGCAGCGCTGCAACTGTACTGTTTTGAACAAACTGGACATCTGCCAGACTGATTTGAGCAAACACTCAGCCTGTAATCCCGTATTTCAGCTGCAGCCTTTTTAACAGCCGTATGCATGAGTTATTGTCTCATGTTTTTTACAAGCAGTGTGTAAAAAGGGGGCAAAGGAACTGCTGGTTAAGAAATGATACACTCAGAGAGGGATCTGCTTTCCTCTGTGGCTTTCTTTGCAAAAAGGGCCGAACAAAGGATTTATGTGAGGTGACTTCCTTTTTTTTTCTCCTCATGAGAACCTGATCCAATGCATCCCCAAAAAATCAGGTTGTCTTGTTCATCGGGTGTCAGTGTGTTTTAATCTCAGGTCTTTTTCTTTACATTCCCTGTTCTCCTCTCTGCTGTCAGCTTGATAAAAAAACATGACTAATGGTGGTGGCCTGGAAAAAAAAAATCACACACTTGACTACTGCGTGAGCTGTTCTTCTTCTTGGGAGAGGAGTGGAGGGGATCAAGGCAGTGGTCAAAGCCTCTGCTGCGACTCCACAAGGACCACGAGAAGCCGTCTCTGGACGAAAGCAGTGAGGCAGATGAAGAAAATAATCCAGGAGATTTCCCCCTCCCTGTGTGAATCCCAACACATATGAGTGCTTATCCGTATGAAAACAAGGAGATGTATTCTCCATCCCTTTTTTGGAGACTACTTAGGAACAAAGCATTTAAACTTTAGCTTGTTTAAGGTGTGAATTCATCGCTATGCATGTGATTTCTCATCCCATCTCCTGAAGTGTTAATATCCTCAGTAGACAAAAGCAGACACACTAACAGATCTTGACTTGCTAATTCCCCCTATGAGCAGTTGTTCTTGTAATGTAATCAGTCATCTTCCTCTCTGATCTCCAATTTGAGCATCCACCAGAACCACCCATCATGAATCCATGAGAGCGAGCCTGAGATTACTCTACAAGCACCGCTCAATCAGAACGCACAACCTCGCTCTGCCACAGGTGGGAATCATTCTCAGAGGCAGTGTTGCATTTAAAAAGCAATTTACAAAACCCCCAAAAGACATCCCCAAACTGTGGTTTTCCTTCTATTTGGGAGACATGTTGTTGCAATCAAATAGTTACAGTGTAAGTAGAGCCTGACTAATAGTATAAAGAGAGAAGGAAATAATCTGGAGGACAATGTGAAAAAAGCCCTCATGTTTCTCTGAATGCACCACTTCAGGTTGTGTAGAGGGAGAAACCACAAGAACGCGTGTGTGCGCGCTCCGCTCTCATCACTTTATGCGAAAGAACACCCTTCCCACACAGCAGAGCTCCTCTTAATGAGGGAACTGGAAAGAAAATGAACTGAGGTAAAAAAAAAAAAAATTTAAAATAAAAAAAAAAGGTTGCTGTGCATCTGTGAATTTTTAAATCATATTAATTTGGAAAGACTGGATTCCACAATCCACAATCAAGTGATTCTGCACAACCAGAGTTAATTTTAAAATGAAATATAAATGCATTTTTACAGATAGATTTAACAACAGGTAAACTTTCCTAATTCACCTTAAAATTACATTAAACTATGGTTCTTCAAACGTTTGTGGGCTCGGCGCAAGTCCACTAAATACTAAACTCAGCTCACTGCATGTGAAAAGATTTTATCTTTTGTTCAGAAAATAATTAATCTAAGCATAAATATATTCTGTCTACGTTCTTATAAATGGCACTTGAAAAAAATTGCATTATTCGTGCTCCTGGGTACTTGTTCGCTCGTTGTGAGGTTTTACTGACTTTGACCTGAACCGTTAAATGTATTTATTGCTCTTTATAAAGCTCTGGTGCTGATGTTTCCTTATGTTTTTTTACGCACCAAATTAAATTACGGAGCTTTTGTAATAATTTTAAATAGCGCACAGAACTAATTTGATATGAATTGTATATTAAAAAAAAGATTTACAATAATTAGTTGAAGGTAAACTTACTGTAGGACACTGTGTTTGTTGTTCGTCCACCATTTTTCGCCCTGTTATTCATAGAGTTGCTATTGCTGTGATTTCTTCCATTGGGCGTCTGTGGTGTTGCCTCATGGGGAGTCCGAGTATTTTCTGTGTACTCCGGTAAAATCTCCGTGGCATCATTTTTTAGTACCTTCCATTCCTTCACAGCGGTGCAGCATCCCTGGAGCAGCAGGAGAGCCAAGCTGGAGACGAGGAGGGCCACAGACACCTGCATGCTTGTCGGTCGGCGGCAGAAATGAAGCAACGCGCACAAGGACAGACGAAGAGAGAGAGAGAGAGAGGAAAGACGCACGGCAGAGGAGATGCCCTCTTGGACAAGTTAGTGAGTTCCACCCTCGATGCAAGAGACACACGCGCTATTTAAGCCCCAGTTTTCGTCAAGGATGACAATTAAGCGCTTACACCGAGTGGGAGGGGTTGAACCTGGGCGAAGGATTCATTGAGAAACTGGAGGGAGAGAAGTTTGGATGTGAGCGCGATGAGGAGGAGAAGAGGGATGAAAAGAAGCGAGAACAAACTGTGAGCAGTGAGAAAAGGTGAAAAAAACACCTCATCTCACTGCTGCTGTTGTTGCTGTTGGAGATAAATATACACACGCATCATCATTACGTGTCTTAAAAGCATTTAGGCGTATTTAAGGTGATTTATTTTGAAGGGCGCAGCAGAGAAATGAAGTTGTTGCAATGTGCTCCACAGACTTTTACTGACACAAGGCTGCACACGAGTAAATCATCCCCATCTCACATTAATTACCCATGATAACACCTCTCAGTGGGGACGTTCAGACTGAAGAGACGTTCACTTCTCAATGTACCGGTAGGGCCTTGTTCTTTATTTATAACTTTATTTAGTGTAAAAGTTCACTGACTTTCATCAATACTTATCATCCTTAAATGTAGTTTAAATATAGACTGAGGACTGCATCAGTGTCCCAGTGATTTGAAGAGTGCTGACAGAGGGAGGCTCCTTCATTCAAACACTGCCCTCTTGAGGGAGAATAGACAAGTCCTGTGATGATAGGATTAAGGGTTCATTAGCATCCAAGTGATCTTTTCTGATGCAGGTGTTACACCGTTTTCTGTGACCATCACGGCGTGGGAATGAGCATGCAGAGGCAAGTTAGGAGAACACAGTAACTTGAAGATAGAAAAGAAATAAAGCCAGAGATGCGAATGGGGATGATCTTGGTCAGTATCACTGCTTTGACATGTTGAACCCATTTATTTGAGGCACAGAGATGCTTCCATAATCATACATGCACTCCCCATGTTCCATCTAGTTTTTACAAGCCTTAAATCAGGATTTGTAGCTGCGGCCAGCTGGTCATCCATCACACTTCAGAGTGGTGGACATAATTGAGGATAAGACTAAAATAATGATATTGTAAACAGAATCTTAAATAATGTCACCCAGTCAGAAGCTGTCTTCTGCTTCTGAAGGTGCAGCGACAACAGAACCTTTCGTCATGTGAAACTTTGTGAAAGTCTCATTAAGTTAAACAGTGGCCACACTTTTAAAGTCCTACCACAGTAATAATTTGTCAATGTGCAAATGTCTGAAAGTAAATAACAAATGTAAAACTCCTGTTTCTGGCCTCTAGAACTGTTTCAGTCTAATTTCCACATAAGTTTTATTCAGCTCCCTAAAAAGATTTGCATGGTGCTAAATGTAAATATAAATGTCCAGGTAACTGAACGTTCAGTTAAGTTATAGCTCATAGCTTCAGTTGAAGTCTTTACATATTACTGTAGATGACAACTGCAGCAGACGAGCTAAACACAGCTAGAATCTACGAAGCATGTTGACTCTCAGTGGGACTATAAAGTATTTGACATCACATCAAACTGTTGGATTTGCTGTTAATACCGAGCAGGTAGTTCACCCTGTTTCATGGCTTACTTCGCTGACTGTGTCACTGTACCCTTTTTACACATTAAATACACCTTTCTTGCTAACTGGGAACCCGTCCTTTAATATAAAACATAGATTAGAACGGATTTAAGTATATTTTCTTTACAAAAGCAGGTAACAAAGCTTTGAGGTCTTTATGTGGTTCTAGTCTGTTGTCTGATTTCGATAAGAATTGTTCATGTTCTACTACTGATGGGGCTGTTGTCACATTTATGGATCGTGATGCTGAGCATGATTCATATGTCATAAACCAAGAGTTTTTAAAGAAACAAAAATAGACAGCTGTGTCCTCCTATTGTGTTTAACCCTCCAGCTCTGAGGCTGTGCCAGATTTTTTCTAGCGAACGATGGATGGTCCCAGTGTCTACATAGAGCCAGCTCTGATTACAGCCTTCTCGCCGACATTGCGACAGATGTCAGTCACAGTCTCAATTTAGACCTCTCTGGGTTTCTTTATAGAGCCCTTGGGCCCCAGCACAGTGTTTTTTTTTTTATCATGATAGCAGCACGATGAAGCCCAAATAACAATCAGATGCTCACCAGATTGCAAGAAAGCCTCCAGCGCTGCAGGAGATGGCAGAGCGTCATTTTTATGGAAATGGAGAAAAACAGTGTTTTCAGTCCATAAACAACTCGTTCAGCTCCTCGTGCCTGGTGTTTGATTCATCGTACAAGTTTGTTAACTACTTGTTCACACAGGTTAGAAACAAATTGATCCAGTGAAAGTCTCTTTGAAACAAGCCCTGGAAAAATGTTTCAGTTAAAGCTTTATGAACGACAGTGAGAGTAAATATATGGAGAGAGATTTTTTACTTTTTCTGAGGCAACTGAAAGATCTGGGACCCTGTCATGTATTAAAACAACAAATGTGCCGTTCTCACATCATGATATATACCTCCACTAAACTGAAAAGAAAGGGGGCTGAGTTCGTAAAGTTGGCATCAACTACAGTATCTGCACAGTCTTCAGTTTACTTTTACATATTTAAACTATGTTCTTACACAACTTGTTTTCCTGTGTATAAAACATTTGAGATTTTTTTGTTAAATAAAAAAGTTTTCTACAGAAAACCATGTTCATATTTCTCAAAGTTAGATATCAGAAAGTTATTGTCTTGGTACCAGTACTGAAAGTCAGGTAATTTATTGGCACTAATACTGAAAAAATTCAAAACAGTGTTAAGGTAAAAAAAATGTCACCTTTTCTGATATTTTATTTTGAAAAAAAACAAAGAACAGTTGAGCTGTTAATGTTTGCCTCATAAAATACAAGGATCTTTCATAATTAACACTAATTCTCATCACAACAATCCGTATAAAATGTGCCACTGATAAAGCCGCACTCTGGACTGGACTATACTGTAAAACCTGTTGTAAAATATGGGTATATTTTCAAAATTTGTTGCTCTTCAGATATGGATCAGTGATAAATATCCTGATGTTCCAGTGGGGTTAAAAAAAATTCCTGATGGTTATTCCATTTGAAAAGCTTTCGTATGCTGTATTGAAGAACAAATTGGAGCACTTTCAACTGACAAATTAGGCTTCAAAAATGCATGAATTTATCACTTGTGACAGAACAAATCTAAGTTAAGGAGCACAGATTAGGTTACATGGCAGACCATGCTGGAAAATCTGTGCAAAAAGAACAAGTGTTTGTGCAATTGAAATGTAGGTTTTACAGTGTCACGTCTACATTTTAAGTAGTTGCACATTTGGATATATGTAGTTTTTTTATTCTTTTTAGACTGTGAAATCTGTTCTCTGACACGGAAGCAGCTTTTTAATATACGATGCTTTCTCTCACACACTGGCACTAGTTTCCCAAAAGTCTCTTCTTTTTTTTTTTTAAAGTGAAATGATCCTGGATTAAAGTGATTAAAAACAAATGCATTCCTGTGCTTACATTTTAATTGCACTCGTAACTTGTGCATGTGTAAAGAAACAGAAAGATGACTACAAAGAGTTGTGTGATGTTGATAAATTAGCGCGTCTTGACCCTGGATATATTTAAAAGTGTCTCATTATTGACAGAGCAGTGGCTCTGCTGTGCATCACTTTGTATTTCCCACTGTCGAGAACACCAGAGTTACTGCTCTATCTGCGCTTTACAACTGCTCGGCCAAATGATTTATCAACTACTAATATACACACACAATTCTTTCCAAACCATATCTGTGCACTGATGGATAATGAAAATAATTCATCACCGTTCAGCTGCAGGCAAGTAAAGTAACAGTCGGCCTTGTTTTTATGCAACGGATAAAACCAGCGACATGGGAGAAAGAATGAGAGATGACACCAACTATTGTAAAATGGATTATAGCTCAGGATGTTGCCAGTAATTTGTATTTTCCTTATGCTGCTTCTAACTGTAGGTACAGTCTGTTTGTCTGCTGGCAGCCACCGTGGGTTTCTTGAGTAGAGCAGGAGGTCACAGGGAGGTGACTGAGTGCTCCAGGCAAGCCCAGGCCGAGACATGATAAGCCTTAAAGTCCAAAGTGGGATCCTTCTTCCACTCTGATCTTTTATGTGGTTTCCATGCAGGAAAACAGAATATTTAACCCTGGCTGTTATAAATCAGACTCCAGCCATGTCTATTGTTCGTCTTGAGCTTTTCAGAGAATCATCAAAATAGAAAGTACGCCCATTGAAACAGCTTTGCAGCCAAGGCGTAGGAACTGTGGGAACTAGTCTGGCTGGACCTCAGAGACCACACTAACCACCCTGAGCCTCCCAGGACACCGCTCACCACCAGTACGCTGCCTGCCAGCCAGCCACAGGTAGCTATTCTTAGCAGTGAGAGAAATTACACAACAAATAGAGCACTATCTCTGTGTTTGTGTCCCTTTTTAGCAGCACATTACTGTGCGTTTAAACTAGATATGCAGAAGTGTCAATGAACGAGCGTGAGGCAATGGGAAAGCACACTCAAACCCACAGACAACGAAGCAGGTTCAGATAATGACAAAAACGCCACATCGGAAACAGACTTGCATCAAAACTTAAACAGGTAACAAGCGGAGAGGCAAAGCAAAAGTGCGTGAAAGCACGAGGATTTGGCAGAGCGCTGGTGTAGCTGGCTCGTAGAAATACTCTGTGGATAACAGAGAAACTGGAAACAGGTGTGAGTATGAAGTCAGGGAAAAATCAGGAGTGATGTTTAAGTAAGGAAACGAGGATCGGAGGAAACATATATCATCATATATCTAAAATAATGAAAAGTTAAGAGGAATAGTTTGACAATCTTAGAACGATTTAGATGAAAATATTGAGAATTACAGTCACCAGTTTACCTAAACCTTGGATTGTGGGAGGAAACCAGAATACCTGGACTAAAGCCACGCACGGACGAGGAGAACACAGAAAGAGATGAAATGCTGAAAACCTCCTATAACTGCAGAGATATGAAAGTAGTACCGGTCTTCTCATCTCATCCCTTTAACTTTCCTTTAACTCTTTAAATGATCTTCACTTCAGCTTGAACCTCTCTAAATCCTGGACACCTGAATACCAGCTGACCAGGTGTAAAGTCAGGTGTAGGGCTGTGATTGTGAACCCACTGCAGGATCCTGTTATATATAGATGGTCATCGTAAAGCACATTACCGTACTTCACAAACTTCCCTTTCACCTAAACTGTAAATGATCAAACAGAAGCACCATGAAATGTCTAAATATAACCAGAGGAGCACACACGCAAGGAAAGAGGTAATTAACACTGTGGCTAAAAGCGGCAGATGTTGTGCGTCTCACTACGACTCGGTCTCCACTCTGCCTGTGTACATGTGTGTTGTGTATTGTCGAGCACTGGTGATAACATACTGTATCCTCATGTGTCAGCTCGTGATGACGGTTGTTTTAAAAGAACAGTTTGGGGAAATGTACTTATTCACTCGATGCTGGCAGCCAGATGAGAACACTGATTCAGTTTATCTGTCATATCTGTATGAAGCATAAACAATGGAAGCTGGGGGAATAGGAATACACCCAATGCACATCAAAAGTTCATGAAGGAACTTGTTTCTTTTCACAAACAGAAATGTAAAAACAACTGTTGTTGCTCAAGAACAGCTTCTGGCAGCTGCTTTTATGTTTCCTAATGCCTCTGCTGCTTGTTGGTCAACCTCATCATCATCATCATCATCATCATCATCATTTTTCCTTTACGAAATAAAGAAACAAGTTCGTTCAGAGGTGTTCAACGTTACAAGAGCCAGGCTAGCTGTTTCCCCCTGCCCCCAGTCTTTATGCTAAGCTAGGCTAACACTCTGTAAACCTAATGCTTCTAGTTCCATCATCCATGTATGCTGTAATGTATCTGTGTTATAATACACATCATAGCTTTTTCAGTGCTGCACTATTAGGTGCCAACTAGTGACTGGTGCCAAGTGTTTTTGCAAGCTGAAAAAAAAAAAGTCTCACCAAAGCCCAGCTTATGAAAATATCACTATAAGTGGGCTGTGATATATGTAGGTGGTGAATGAAAAATCTGGTGCTGCTTCAGCGCGAGAGCTGCACTTTTTCTTTTTTACTGAATGTCAGATCTCCCAGAATACTTTGCAAGGTATGCCAATTAGGCATGAAAGTACAAACAGGCGCAGCTGCCGCGCAAGCATGTTAGCATAATTTATCTCTTGTATCTAATCCAATAAAAGGCTAATTATAAGCAGAGGAATTAGAAGAGGTCATGCCTCTGCCAGTCAAGGTGCTTGCAGCTTGTTGTCAAGCCAAAGCCCACCCACCCTGCAGCCTGCTGAGAAAGTCCAGTCTTTGTTTTGTGTGTTCCTGCATCTCTTCATAAAGTATGATCGCACACATTTTCTTATTATTTTGGGGCAGAAGTGTTGGATATGCATTGTGAATCTGATCCCAGGCAGGGTACAGCTTCAGTGGCTTCTCTCTAAGGACAGAAAAGGGGTGGATCCATAGCATACCTGGGAGTGCTAAACCTGCATATGATGTAAGAATACATAATGTGCGATATGTACTTGCATATATTAAAACAAAAAAATACAAGCCATGCCTTATGCCTTTATGGTTTCTCATGAACAGGGTGTCACTTCACTTCCTGTGAAAACTAAAAAGCAGACTGAAAGCACTCGCAGTGAGTGAGACGAGCTTTTTCAAAGCCTAAACCGTTCCCTAACAAAAAAAAAAGAGAGGAATAATGTTCATATTAATGAACTGCTGCAGTAGAACACATGGGTACGAACTGTGTTATGAATATGAGGCAGTTAACTTACAGCAGGTGATGCTAAATGAGTGAACAGCCCATGTGGAGCAGATTAAAGAAAACGTATCAATCAAATATGGTTCCTGTAACAGGACAGACAGGATACAGACACAGTCTATTGTACTCACATGCTTATAATGAACAGATACTTTAAGGGAACGGTTTGGGGGATATTTATTTTGTTATGGAGGCAGAGCGCTGTGCTTGTGCAGACAAATATTGCACTTCTGGTGACATCCCAGCGGGTTGGTAAACGCACAGCCCTTTACAATTAAATCAGTTTTAAAGCTCAAGACGACGTCTGTGTTGCAACAATGTCACCCGACTACTTTCCACGACTATTAAATGTCCCTTTGTGACCGCAGCTCAGACTGTTCTCTACGAGGATGTTTTTGTTTATGTGTGTTTTAGTGTGTTGTTCCTCCCACAGCAATCAAGTGGTTCCTATTAAGTGTTTTTCATCTTTAATACCAAATATGTGCGCCTCCCCTTATTTTGACCACAAATCAAGCTGAAGAGAAATATACTGATTGCTGTCACTGTTTCAAGAAAAAGTGCTTCTTAAGTGTCTTTTGTTCAGCTGGGTTGACACAGCTTTGCCTGCATATCTGTGTGTGGGTTTGATGTCTAAACACTCCACAGCAAGTGCAGCAAAAACCACACTTGAGAAGACAGAGATGGAGCAAGCAGCACCACCATGGGCACAGGCACTTGGAAGAAGATCTGAGGATTACTCAGCTCCAAAGCTCAGTCTCCTTTTCTCCCTTGTTCTCAATATTTCCTAATAATTAGCGCTGCGCCACAGATGTGCATTTCTCTGCCGTCGCCCTACTGCGATTCCACCCTCTCCAACCTCTGGATGTGAATGTGGCAGATTAGGATGAGAATTTAAAGACAGCATCATATGCTTTCTATTTGATGAAGCCATTAAAAGCGAGAACAAAGATGAAAGCTGAATGGCCCATATGAGGAAAAAAAGAGCTGTGGGCAACTGTATTTAAAGATATGTTGATGAACCCAAACATATGTGGGGGTAAAAAAGAAAAGAAAATTGCAAAGTGACTTTGGAAGTTTTAAAATCAGACTCGTAAACCCTGAGGGAAATCGGTCAGATGAGTCGACCAGCAATAAACATTTTCAAAGGTGACTGAAAACTTAATTTAGTGAGATTAAGGGAGAAAAAATCATGTTTTTCAAGACAAACTATATCTGCATATCCTGTTTGTCACCAACGAATCATTTCCCCCATAAACAAGTATGAAACATTGGGTTCCAGACAAATTATTTGAAATGATGAGTGACTCTGACATCATATACGATCTGGTATGAACAAGTCATTGACTGAGGGCTCACTTTCATCTTTTAAAAGTTTTCCACTGAAGAGTTTGACATTTTAATCCAATTCTATTTGAAAAAGTAGTAACACTTAAATGCATCCCTCCTGAGTCACCAATTAACGTGTCGCCAGTCAGCGTGACCGAGCGCAGGAACTTGTCTGCGCTGATTCCGGCTTTACCCATAAACATGTCCGCGCTGCAACCCCCCCCCCAAAAAAAACGGCTGCCGCACATAGCTGAAATAAATGGCACTTCATCACACAGAGCTGTTATTGATGAGATTTCAGGAAAAAAAAGGCATCCTGGATTCCTTCAAATAAGCGGCAGAGGGACCTGCAACACATAATCCCTCCATTTTTCTAGAGCTACTTCCTGACTCATGTCTCTCCTGGGTGGATGCTGTACCTGGCAGATTTCTCCACCATTTCAGTAACAAAAAACATAATTAATCTCCTCTTCTGATGATTTATTGATTGATTATATGCTAATTGAAAATCTCAGCTTGTACCATTATTGAATTCAGCCATAGTAGGAAGGTCCCTTGTTTACCAGGGGCCCCCTAAGGGTCCGCACAGCTGGTCTGCAATAATTGCTGTGCAGAAGAACCGTGGAGAGAAAGGTCCAGGGTAAAAAGTAGGACGAGTAACTCCAGTTGCTTGGGGCCTTCTCAGTAACCCCGTTAGACGTCATGCTGTGTGACTGGTCCATCCCAGGTGTTCTGGTCCAGTCTTGTGAAACATAAAATATCATTTTCATCAACACTTTGAAGATTTTCTCTTGGTCTCTCTCTTTAATGTCATTCCCACTCTTGATGTCTTCTTCCCTCTTATGTTCTCGCCTTCCTTCTCTCTTTCTCTCGATTGCTTATTTTGGTCTATATCACAGTTTCAAATGAAGAATTTGACCAGAGGTTTGCCTCCACCTATTGGTGAAGATGTGAAGCAGCTTCAGACACACAAATAATGCATGCATGCAGCATTGTTAAAAACAACAGCACTGAGAACACTTTTTACAATTTACACAGTTGTATACTTTAAGTAAACTGATTGATGCTTTTAATTGTTAACTTCTTTAAAAGGCACAATCTCTACCAAACAGAGACTTAAAACAACTTCTGCAAAATGACCACAAAAACACACAAAATGACCAAAAAGAGACACAAAACTAATGGAGAAATAGCACCACTGAGGGTTGGCCACAGTCAACAGTTTGCCACAGTTTGCTTTTTAATGGTAAACCCCATTATTTGTTAGCATCGAGCTAACGGACTACTCAAAGTAAAGTACTCTGTGTTAATAGCTACTTCAGCTGTGTCTTATGATGTATGTTAGCTGAATTTTCTGTTTGAACATGAAATGACAACAGTTTAATTCTTTTAAAGCTAATTTCTTCCAGTAAAAGCGAAAAAAAGTAAGAAAACAAGAAATTCATTGAGATAGAGCTGCGAAATGGCCACAAAGAAAGACACACAAAATGACCTGATATAGCCTAAAGCTGCAGAACATGTGATCTGTGTGAACAGGTGTGATACCAGTATCTTTTCTCAAATTATTACATGAAACGTTATGAATTAAGTGCATTTCCAGGGTGTTGTTCACATTAAAGTTACTACTATAACATATTTTCAGTCAGATCACATCCTCTTTTTTAAAGTTACAGCCACTAAAATACTTACAAAAACCTGCATGTTGTGGTGACACTTCCAATTCAATTCAATTCAATTCAACTTTATTTATAATGCGCCAAATCACAACATCAGTCATCTCAAGGCACTTTACAGTGTAAGGTTTAAGACCTTACACATTACATATATACGGAATAATGTAGAAAACCCAACAATCCCACTTGAGCAGCACTAGACGACAGTGGAGAGGAAAAACTCCCTTTAACGGAAGAAACCTCCAGCAGAACCAGGC
>JAUMHL010000012.1:16594935-16626841 GCA_032362345.1 Sandelia bainsii | reverse complement strand
AAGAGGAGTAGTTTTTATTTTTATTAAGTTCTTATGAATCACTCCTCTAGTGTTAATTTTTGATTTATATAATTTAGGTGGATGGGGAGCAGACACAGTCTCTATGGGGTGCTGATAGTTTTGGGGGGGGTGACGGCAGTAAGGAAGCTGCAGAGAGGCGTGTAAGACTCTGCGTCCGAGTTTCCAATTTGGCCAACCTCGCCTCCAAAGCTACTAATAAGCTACACTTAGTACAGATACCATTACTGCTAAAGGAGGCAGACGAGAAGCTAAACATGTGACAGACTGAGCAGGACAGAGAGGGAGAGACAGAGGGAGACAGAGAAGACATAGCTAACAGTAGAACAACCTAGCGGAGCTAAGAAAACAAAATAATACACAGTTAGCAGGAGTTTTTAAACTAATGCTTGAGTTATACAAGCGTCTGATTTAACTCTTAAAACACTCGGTGTCCAAAAATCAGTGAATGAGTGAGCTTAAGAGTTTAGAAATTAATTCGTAAATCAAACCCAACGAGCAGGAGCAGCAAACAGCAAGCGTCAACCAGTCGCCATTTACGTTTCCTGATTATTTTCCTGCTCCTCCATCACCTGCTCCTGCTCCCGCCTGCACAACTGCTCCTCATTCTCTGACTTAGTCAAAGCAAAATGATTCTGTGTCAGGAACTTCTTGTCACTTTGGACTTGTTTGCCTTAAAGCAGGTGAGCAGCAAGTATTTTTAGAGATACTGACGTTGTGAGCCAAAGTAATGACCTTTTCTATCTAACTTATGTTTGTAGATAAGTAGACATCATGTATTTGTTAGAATAAAAGAATGTGGCCTCTCATTCGTTATGTGTATTTTCCCCTTAATTGTGACCTGCAGTCCAAAATGTCTGTTTGTAATATAAATGTTTTCTATGGATGTTACTGCCATCAAACTAATTGCAGCTCTAAGTGTGGGTGCATCAAGCTGGTGTGTTGGCCTTTGCCTGTCGTATCTGATGCAGTGGTGCTGTGAGCCCTTTACAAGTTTCCATAACTTGGGAATCAATTTAAAAAGATCAGACAAAACTGACACTTGTTTATTTATTTATTGTGAAAAATGATCCAATCTTAAATATTTGTATTTGGCTAAAGTGTGTGAAGCTGTGCCTCCAGTAACTGGAAACATTTGCAGCAGTAAGTTCAACTAAACATTTTAAGTAAATGTTTATCAGCCCTGCTTATTGCCTTGCAGGGATTCCTCCTCACAGAAAAGTCTGGCTTTACTTCATGAGGAGGTTTAGGTGGCAAAGAAGCAACAGCTAATAAATACCAGGTGCAATCAGTTGGCACGTTTATATGTGGGAAAAAGGGAATCCAGTTTATCTGGTCATGTTTAGGGTCAGGGACACTTTCTCTTGAGCTTAAGTGTACAAGAGTTCACAAACTTTCAAGCAGCACTGTACATAAACTGGCAAATATCGATGAAGCTGTTTAAAATGCATTACCATTTCATTACTGTCTAATGTATTCTCAAAGCTAAGATTAACTTTGCAGGGACATCTTACTGTATAAAATGCTGAATGAAAAGATTAACACTAAAGTACAGAACTCTAATTATCCCGTTCCCATGATCTGCAGACATTTTACTGATGGGTAGACACCGATCTCCAGCTTTTCTTATAGAATAAAGATACACCTTGGTTGTCGAGATAATAAACCACTCACGATGAGATGTTAATACTTCTGCCATTTATTTCTTCAACATAAGAAAGAAGGGACGTCTCCAAGGTAAGAAAAATAACAATCACAATTTAAAATCAAGTGCACTTCAACAATGCCTCATTCTGTGAGGGAGCTCCAGTCCCTGTGTGAAATGAGATACGCAAACTCAAAAGCATACCTAAAGAATCGATCTTTACTGTAAGGCTTTGGGTGGGGTGCTGTGTCGATACTGGTGTGATGCGTTTTGTTTAGAAATGTGGCATTAAAAATATAGAAATGTATGCGGATTTAACGAGAAGCAGCCCATCCGACATCACAACAACGGCATGAGGAGAAACTGTGACACAAAGTAAGACATCAACTGTGTGACAGGCTCCAGGAGGAGTTGGGCAGTGGGCTCACTTGTGCTAAAACCCAGAAGAACACATCTGTGGTGTCTGCACCTCACCTGAGCCAAACACTATTTGTAAGTAATTTCCCATATTTGTTTGAACACTTTCAAGAGCACCAGATGGATGGAGTTTATTGCATCACGGACAGTTCAGTTAAGTTCAGCCAGATGAGTTTCCATGATGTGAGGTATCAGGTGTCACTCACACGTGGTTTCAACAGTTCAGGTTTTTTTCTCCACATTTTAAGGGAAAAAAAATCACAAGAAACTATTTGTAAGTCAATTTAATGCAGTTTTCTGTGATAAAAAACACGACTACCTGGCTCTTTCTGAACGATGTAACAATCCTCTCCAGTCTGGTAACTCTGATAGTTTTAAACAAGCACTTTGAATGAACTACAATTAGCGTCTGGCTGCCGTTATAGGTGACTCATCCTACAGGAACCTGGATTATGACGGTTAGCTGGAGAAGTAAGACAGAATCACATTTTGACGACTTATGTCATTTTAACAGAACTGAATAAAAATAAAAATAAATTAAGCATCAATTTGAAGAGATTTGAAAAATAGTTTCAACCGTCTAGATCCAACATCACACATCTCTACTGTACTCTAACAGGCCCACTATGACAGTAAAATGCAGCAATTCATAACTGCCTTAGTGAGTGTTACATACTCAGTGTATATATATATATATATATATATATATATATATATACATACACACACACACACACACACACACACAATATGCTTCAATGGCATTTTACATTTGACATTCTACATAATACACAATATTTCAGTATAACCCACAAAATACTGCTGGTACTTTGTTCACTAACCAAAATATATTTGTTTTACATTGATATTACAGGGTTTCATATTAAGGAAGAAATAAATTTACATTTTAGTTGCAGAAAACACTGGACTGAGTTGAACTATTTATAATATGAATTATAGTCACTAAAAGTACTTTGCAAATTAAAAAAAGAAGCTGGGTTTGTTGAACACCAGGTGGCAGTGTTTATCTGTTACTCCATGCATGCAACAATGTTAAGCAATGGAGCCGCTGTAGAAGCTCTCTCTTTTCAAGCAGACCTTGTTGCATCTTTGTTTCCCTCCAGAAAGAAGTTTTACAATTTTGTCATTAGACAGAAAACGTCTATCGCTAATCGGGCGAGTTTTAATCAGACCTCATCTCAGGAGCCAACACTGTGTTTAATCAATGAGCAGGCCGGTGCAGGCAGTTAATGCAAGTATATACCCTCATCCTGGACCAATTTGAAGCAGAAGCTGTTCGGAGGAGGGCAGATGCAAATACAGTATTAAATAAGTGAAATTTATATAATAATCACAATCATAAAAGGCTTCTGTAAAATACAGTAGGTCACTTGGCACGATCTTGGTGTATTATGCAGTTGTGTGAGGGAACAGAGGGAAGTGGTTCTCCTATAATGCAGTAATACAGTATACTCCACACTGCAAACTGCGTTGTTGTGTGGTTCGGGGTTTGTGATGAAGTCGTAGGGAAAAGTGTGACGCATGCACTAAATTATACTTGAAAATTGTGTCGGATCTGTACAGCTGCACCTTATTTATCTTGCCAAACGCTGCCCAAAACAGAAAGCAGCGCTTGCAAGATGTGTGAAATAACACCTCAGGGGTGCAAAACTGGTGAGGGTACAAAAAGGTGACATTTTCCACCCAACAAATAAAAAAAGCAGTGGATGGCAGATACACTAAGATAGTTGTAGATAAAGCTAATTATGACAAAGTCCATAAAACCTAAGATGTAACAAAAGACAGGAATGCATTGTGCCCTTTTCAAACAGTATAAACTCAAACCCTAATCTTTTTCTGTTTTTTTGCACATCTACATGATGGAAGCAGAACACAAAGAATTGCACAAGTTTGCACTATAGGCTGTTCGTCCCCATCATGTATCCGCATACACTCAGGTCACAGACGTTGGGGCTAGTTTGTGTTCCTAACTGTACAGCTTTTTTCATTTTCAAGTGCATGAAAGAGCCGGATGACAGGGGTGGGCCCGGGGTGGACCCGGCACTGAGACCATCGCCGAGAGCCAGAATCAGGGAAGGACACAGCCGTGAGGAACATCACCTGCACTCATGTTCCTACTCAGCAAAGTCTGCCCTCAGCTGCAACTCCCTGTGATGATATTACCTTCTCTGACTTTTCCTCCTGGCAAACAGTGAGTCAGAGGCTACAGCACCACTGGACATTTCAATGCACGTTTGAACTTTTATTTAAAGAGTGGCTTTTATTAGATCAGACTGCTGTATAAACACACGACCTAAACATGACTTCTGGCTGTAATTATAGAAATTTGGATTCCTTTTTCCCACTGGCCCTTTTCTAAAACTACAATCTGACTGACTGGACTGCTTGGAAGAACTGTGATTCTAATCCTCTGGACCAGATACAGATTAAATGAGATGTTTGGTTTATTTAAATCTCAGAAAACAATTTCCAAGCAGCTTTTTCTGTTCAACAACAGTCCAAACCCCAATTTATTATAAATGAAGACACTGAAAAGCAGAAAATCTGCACACTGGAGAAGCAGGAACAATAAATGATTTTGCATTTCTGCTTGAAAAAGTATTTTAATGATTAATCGATTATCAAACTGTTGCCAGAGCTGATTAATTTTCTGGATTAATCAACATTTGATAGCATTGTAAGCAAGATTAATTTTTAGGCCCTCACATCTGCAACATAATGTGTCCAAAATACACAAAAAGTTTGAATTTGTAGGTCAACAGGTCTGCAGCCTGACAAATGTGAATGTTTAAGTTACAAACTAGGTCTGTTCTGTGTGTTTTGCAGACAGAAACAACGCATTGAAATAGAAAGTGTAGCTACAATAACTCCATTCTCATCCAATGAATTCCTGTCAAGAAAGAAACAAAGGGATGTAAACTCTTCAAAACACCATATGATGAGACGACAGCACGAACGTATGCATGAGCATGACGACGAGTTAGCAGTAAGGTTGTGTGCAAGATAATTCATACGCATCGTATGCTGCCACTTGCATCCTGCTGTAGATTACGAACAAAACTGCACATTATGGGAACTTAAGACTGCACAAAACACCAGTACACGTAATGATTACATGCCTCATTATCCCAGCTAAGCCTGGAGAAACCATCAGCAAGTTTTGCACAATTGTGACAAGAAATATCACAATTACACAGAACGTTTACATGCACATCATGTCTGAGTATCAATGCACATGTAATTAAATGTGAAACAGAAACGTGGAGGCGCTTTTCTGAGATATACAAACATACCATGTTACATAAGACACACTGACGAATACCTACACGTTATAGACACATTGCTCGTACATTCATATATGTCAACACTTAATATGTATATACAGTATACATGTATATATTCATATGTATACAGATATATCAAAGGGGGGATAGATAGCGTCATTAATGATGTGAGACACCCTAGTTTCCATTTTCACCTCTAGTGAGACAACTTACTCCCTGGATCCATGCTAACATGCCTCAGGCCATTTGTTCAGGAGAAGTATGCAGTCTGATGTGTGGGACAACTACCAGCGCTACTTTCTAAGTGAAGAGTACAAACTTCTGACGTCTTCATCCGTCTGGCACTAGGTCTAGTTTACAGTATTATACTCAGAATTAAATACAGTGTCTTTCATATATATATATGTGTGTGTGTAACATCTACAGCCTGAATAGTCATATTTAGATGCGATTACATTCTATATATCTGGGTATTGACATATATTGCAATGCTTTAGTACATATGAACAAAACAAAGGCTTTGTGGTTTGATGCTGTGTGTGCATACAGTCAGGCATATTAAACTGTATGACACACACACTGAGGAGTGAGACGTGTGACATATTGTATATGGACCTCGGTGACAAACTGTCTTGATGAAAAAGTGGTTTTGGATACTGGCCAAATGGCTGTGTGAGGGAACTGGCAGTGGACAACTCTCTGGCGTGATGACTGGAACCTCTTGGGTTGGCAAATGGGTGGCACCCTTCCCTGGTGAAGCATTTTGTAATTTAAAACTAAAAAGGCCTCTAGTTTGAAAGTAGTAACACTCTTGTCTGCTGCTGTCATGTTGGGTGTGGTAGAAGCAATGTGTTATGGATATTCTGTGGAACGTTTTATAGAACCACAACAAATCTTTGTCCTATATAAGTGGAGAAACCTCTGGGTTGGACGGAGACTGCAGACACGGCTGCAGCGGAAAAACACAACCAATTGCTTCAGGTACAAGCAGGAAATTTAATATAACCTCTGAATTTGAAGGCTTATCTTACATCAAAACCCTGTAGAGCAGTCCAGAACAGGATTTTCTCTGGAAACCTCTGTGACAATTACCTCATTTACGTCAGTGAAGGGGCTGCATTTTGCTGCTGACAATATTTGAAAACCCTCCCTCTCTCCTTACTATGAAAATATTTAAAGCAAGTATGTGAACGGCATTGTGGTTAGAACGGTCACACCCGAGCCAGCCTTTTGCGTTTCCTCCTACAGCCCAAAGAGCTGCAGGTAAGGTTAATTAGTTACTCTTAATTGCCCATTCACATTCACATCAGCTGGAGTGATTAAAATAGGACTGTACCTGTTGTGTGGTGTGCCACTGACATCGATATGGGTGCATATTTTATAAAGGATTGGGATTAAGATGAGCTAAAAGAGAGTTAATCAAACTCCAATAGCTTCTTCTCTGAACTCCAACATGTTTTAGATTACTGTACTAGAATTGCATGCTTAACTAAACATAACTGACTAAACTGATCCTGCCGTGTGTCAACAGCCACCTACTGCTGTCAAACTAGAGGCCAGAGGCTGCAGAGAAGGATGCACACTGAAATGCTGCGTAGAGCTTCCATACAGCTTGCTTTTGGATGCGTTAGAGTGTGATTAGTTTTTGTTTGTGCGTTGAATATCAGCTTCTAGGTAGCGGATCAATAACTTTAAGGATTCAGTGGGCAAACAAATCAGTTTTGATGGAATGTTTGGGATTTTCTCTCTACCTATCATATCAGCTTCAATATTTAGGAGTTTATTTGGAATTTATAGAGTACTCCTACTGGCGGAGATATCACTGACATTCCCGGCAGTGGAAAACTATGGAATGGTTGTGCTTTAATCTTTTTTATACAGCTATTTCAATAAACTTTTAAAAATCAGGGCAAAGTTTCCCAACTTGTGGGAAATGAAGGAATGCTTTAAGATCGAGGCGTACAGAGTTAAAAAAGGGGGGGTGAGAGCTTGTACTAAGGGTATGAGATCACACTCTTTGTAGGAGCAGACAGAGGTCCGACTGATGTCGCCTCAGAGAGCAGCAGTGACAGACGTGGACTAAAGGTTAGAAAGAAATCAGCATGTACATATGTGTGTGATTTTGTGTGTGCATTAGAAATAATTATCTGCACAGATAGATGCATGTACCGGATGTCTGAGTTTGTTAATACCCCAGGTGTGTCAGGTGGGTGCTGGTTCGATCAGTCTCCAGGAGCAGCTGAAGCCTGTGTAAGGCTCTGACAGGAGGAGACAGGGCAGGGGGGTCTTGATATTTACTGCTGCTTTCATTTGGTCTTTAGTTTGCCCACCTCCCCATTCAGCTTGCCCTCCTTTGCCAGCTTTTCATTTAGTTGGCACAGTTGGCGAAGGAAGCCGTCATTAGGACCAATTTCTCTCTTATGCCTCACAGTGGCCACGGCCATCCGGGCATCCATTTTATGGCGCAGCATGAGGTAAGCAACAACCATGGTCGGGGAGCGGCTGTAGCCTTCTCTGCAGTGTACATACACCTTCCCTGGAGGACAGAGATGCAGAAATAGAAACAATAGGATGAGCGCAAAAAATGGTGCAAGGCTGGATTTACAGGATCACACAAAACATATGCTACAGACAAATGTGGAGTCCTATGAGAAGTCAGTTTAAAGTATCTTATTACCAAATTACCAATGAGCAAAATCATCAAAATAATGTGCTGAAATCACTGGTCACTGAAGTTTTAGCACACACAACCTAAACATGGATTAATATGGAGTTGACTATGGTTTTGTGGACAAAGAAGAACAATTTTGAACACCACAAAGAAGTTTTTCACATTTCTGTAAAGTCTTTAGGAATGTATAAACTTTATAAACTGTAAATTTCTGTGCATTCCCTTTTCACTGGACACAAAACTTCATGTTGCACATTTCAATTAACATCCTATAGATGCTTCAGATATAAAGTCATTCACAGTCAACAGCAGTTTGTAGCTGTAGTTTGTAGTTTTGTGGCCGAATCGCGCATTAGCCAACTAGCTGTTCCTGTTTGCAATACACCTATGGATGTACACACAACTATCACTGGATTAAGAAAACTTTAAAATCTTGTCATAATTCTCCGGCTAGTTCTGATTATACGCAGCATTTTTTCTGACTTAAGTTTTCAGAGGATTTATGAATTTCGTTTGCAATGGAAATCAGAGATAAAAAACTTTGAAATCTAAGAAACATCTACCGTGTATGTGTGTGTTCAGATTTGATTAAGTACTATATTGACTGAAATTACAGCAGTCGCTGAGGCTTCTGGAGGAATCTTTAATGTCTACGAGCAGTAGCTGCTGGGTCCTACGACCTATAACTAATTATTTAATTTAACTAATTATTTAATTTAGCCAGCTTCCCCAACTTACATTTATTTGCGTGAATACATGTTTACTCCCCTAAATTCAAAATAATTAAATATTTTATAAATAATAAAAATTTGGTTGGAATGGCCACACACACACACACACACACACACGTACACCATGGCTGGCTACAGCTGTTATTCCTATACTGTCTGTATTTTCTTTACTATTGAACAAAAGCAAACCAGAAGCAAATTCCTTGTATGTGTATGTTTGTGTATTTGGCCAATAAAGCTGATTCTGGTTTAGATTTTATAAGAAACGACAGGGAATTTGATGTAAAAACAGAACATATATGTTCTATTATATTTTCTCCTCAACAGAAACCAAGAGATAACTTTATAATTGACAAAGGAAATTTTAAAAAGTGAGGTGAAATGTGAAATTTTAAATGTCAAGAGTAATGTGAAAAATCATAAAAAAAAAAAACAAAGGAAGGAAAAAGAAACAATATAAGAAGAAAAAAAGAGACTACGGGCGTTTGGGGAACATATGCTGTGGCCAAACTTGCCTAGCGAAGCATATTCTGCGCCAGCAGATGCAAATACAAGACCCGACCTCTGCTGCAGACTGAGCAAAGTCAATCATCTTCACTACACCCACAACGACAGCATGTGTGTGTGCATAGAATACATCCATGTTCTCTGAGCCGTCTTTGCATTTTCATGTCAGTTTGTCTTGTTTTGTTGTTTGTTGTGTTTTCCCTTCTAAGGTGTACATCTATCTAACTTACACTTTCATTACAGAGAAGTCAAAACCCCACGAGGGATTTACCTTGGCAACCTTCACAGAGCAGCTGATGTGTCAGTCTCAGGTCAAAGCTGCAGATTCTGCACTTTATTTGAAACCCAACACCTCTCTGTGTCCCTCTCCTACTATTATCCCCAACATCTCTCTCTTCTTCTATGTTGCATAACCTCCTTCTATCCTCTCCGCTAAGAACAACCCTCTGCCAATGAAATGACCTATTCAATATCTAATCACCCCGCCTGCCACAGATCGATGCTGATTCGTCTGCATCTTCCTGTTGGACACAGAATCATTGGATAACTGCATTTTCTCACTCCATCACACCAGTTTTTCTTTCTTCCTTCTCTTCCCATCATATAATTTGTTTTATATTTTTTATTATCCTCAATTGATGATATACTTTATTGATCCAGTATCCAGTGGCTAAAGAGATGCATATTTTCCCAGGAGTTATCAAACCTTTTGTCCTGCTGCTGGAAACAAGCTGATACGAGTTAAAAGATGCTAAAAGGCTCTGTAGAGCTGAAGGCGACTGTAGAGTTTGTTATAATTCTGTGGTTTGACACTATAAGTGACAACTTTTTAATTTAAACTTGAATAAGGTGATCATTTTGACATAGGTTTTTAGTATGAAGTATACAGAATGAGCCTTTAAACATGACCACTTACATACTGTAGCTTCATGTGTTCCTTTCTAGCAGATGCAGGAAAAAAGCATCGACCTGAACGTGTGACCTTTTCAGAGCTTACAGCAGGGGTCATAAAATGTCAAAGATAATGTTGCACATAGCACAATGTCAAACTGCAGCAACACCAGGCAGCAGGCAGAGGTGAGACACTCGCTTCTATTTCTGCTTCTCCTCTATCTCCCATCCTTTTTCTCCACTCCTCTCCTCTCCACTGCCGGGGAATTAAGATGCTTTTCAGAGGACAATAAATCCATACCATGAAATATAGGGTTCAGCACACTAATTAAACACATCCCTCACGTGTGGGTGATAAACCGACTAAACGTAGCTGCAGCTTTGGGAGAGCTGGGGAAAGATTTCTTTTTGGTGGGGCAGGGCTGAGGTCTCCAGGGATCGATTGTTTCTTCAGTTTATACTCAGTTCCCTGGTGATTTGTTTCATTTATATCACCTCATATCACCCGTTTCATATAACTGAGCCTGTGTAGAGAAAAAAAGGAGACTGACCAGGCTTTGGTGCTACAGGTGCGTTATGCAGGGAACACTTTGACAATGTTGACATTCAGGGACATCATCTGATAATGGAATATGGAGCAGGGCTCAGGAGTGCGTCAGATTTAGCCTGAGATACTCATGATCATCCCCTATCTTCACTTTCAGACTTACAGCATTGAAGCTTATTGAGGTTGAATCATTAACAGATGCTTTAAATCTTTAAAGCAAGGAGCTCGTTTTCATGTCTCAACTTATGGGAACAAAATACCCATTAAACTGTCTATTTCAAATAAAGTGTAACTGTCCATCAGCTTTATCTTTAAAACCTCCACATATCACACTCAAACTTGTATACAGACTCACCTTTTCCATTATTGTGTGCCAGGGCTTTGTCAATAAAATCAGCCCCCTCCTCAAAGAAGGCACTGAGGTTGAACTGCTCGGTGTCATTGGCTGGGATGCCGTGGTACGTGATGCCCGTGCCAGCGTAGAACTCCGCGCTGGTGTTGACATGCATGAAGGAGGTACCCTCCGCCACGTTGAGGACGTGCGTCACTCCGAGTTTCTGCAGACGCATTGCATTCTGGGCTACAAACCTGGGCAGACGAGATGAGATTCAGGTTTAGATCAGGAAACATGAATCCGTTTGAAAGTTTGTCCCCAGGTTGGCAGTAAAATCTTCCCCTCACAAGAAAAAATGATGAAGACGCTGCAGCAGAACAACTTATAAGAGACAAATAACGGCACTAACATTAACACTTGACAGAGTCAGGAACAGACTGTGTCAGCACTATTTACTTTCAAATGATATTTAGACAATATAGGTTACAGCTTTCACAGCAAAATCAAAATCCAACCAACTTCATCAAATTAAACCAAATGCAGCATCATACAGTGATAACTTCACAACAATGTGCCTCCAACTTTGTAGCCATGGTTTCAGGAAGCGTGTTTCGTGTTTAAACATGACACTGCCACCGTGCACAAAGCCAAATCCATAAAGAAATATTTTTCCAGTCTGTTGTGGAAGAACCTGAACAGCCTGCACAGAGCCCTCACCTCAAACCCAGACAATGCTTTTAGCATGAGGTGGAAGCTGACTCAGGCATATCATCAGTGCTGGGCCTCACAAATGCTCTTGTGGCTGAAGAAGGGAAAATTCATGCAGCCAGACTCTAGTATTTTATAAGTGTATTCAATAAGCATGAGAACGTAGTTACAGTAACAAGCTACTGCAATGCACACAGTGATACTGAGTATTTATTTTGTGAACACTTAACCTTAAGAAATCCACTAGGGAGTAATATTCAGGTGTCCACACACTTTTTTTTAAATCTCTGTAAGAAGTAGAGACACTCCAAACAGACATTAAAGAACTACAGGCGGCTTAGACCAACTGTTGCATCGCCTTCAAGAAAGTGGCACCAAAAAAATTAAAGGAACTAAGAAATAGTCCTTGTTCGTCATTGAAAAAGGTAAAGCAGAAGAAGACCTTCAGGTCTTGCTCTCCAGACAAATGCTCCGATGCTCACCAACGGCCCGACAACTGGCTATTGGTCTGATGGGTCCCAGCACTTAGTCGCCTCTAGTTAGAAATTTTGGCCATGCATTAACTGGACCACAACAGTTTAGTTTTTCTACAATGGATGCACACTTGAGTGGAATAATGACAGACACAAGGAACACATACACATTGGAAAGATAAAAACGAGCAAACGTGAGTAGAGGCAGATGTCCAAACAAGATGATGTGATGGTTTTTATATGTTTTTTTTGGTTTGTTTAAGACATGATGCCATTTATGTTATGTTAGATTTGAACTGAATTTACCCCTTGAAATTCAAATTGAAAGGGGAGTTTTCTTGTAAACATTACATGAATTTGTACTGACCATAACAAACATTATGCATCCTCAGTGTCTCGTCCAACATGTTGGACGTGTGTCTTTCTACGCTAGTGGTGTGAAATGTACAGTAGATGTTAAAATTATCAACAGGAAAAAATATATTATGATAATAATAACAATTCTGCACATGATACTATTTGGTAAATAAGTTATTTTGTTATCATTTGTTACATAGTAATGTTTAAGTATTGTAGTGTTTCACTTTGTGTAAGATATTAAATTGTGTATTATAGGTGGAATAACGCTATATTTGTGTGTTTTTAAGTCCTAATACATGTACATATATTGCTGGTATTTGCAACAGGTGATAGCCGTACTCGGCACGGGTAGAGGAAGTTTAGGAACAAAGTGGTGCATGTAAGATGTAGAGAAATCTGCAAAAAAGTTCATGGAAATAAGCTGTTGTACGTGTGAGAACATGCAGAAATGTGTAGTTAGTGTCTTGTAAGTGGAAGAAAAACATTAAATCAGTTCTGAAGTAGGAGAGACGTGATAAGAATCTGCTGAGATGTATCAAAAAAAGATTTCTAACAACAGTTACAACAGTCTACTGAGGTGGGACATATGAGAAGTGTAAGGCCGTGACAGGCAGGAAGAAGAAAAGAGGACCCATGTAAGTAGGTGAATCAGACTAAAATCCACTTATAAATAAATTAAATGTAAGAGAAAAATTTTAATTGCTAACAAAATACATTAAAGCTTTCATATTAAATAATTTCAAGCAGGTCCACAGACAACTCTCACAGCTCCCCTCCATCATCATCATCCAGGAAACAATAAATCTCTTTCTACTTCCCTTCTGCTCTAATAAACCTTGTCTTTAAGAACTAAAATGCTGCATATTAGTCCTGTACTGTACAGAGCAAACAAAGCCATTCAGCTAACAACCCATCACAAAGGGATAAAAGATTTGGCTGCTCCGGCCTGGCTGGCTGGATGCCTGTGTCCACTGTCACAGTCCAACCTAGCCAAAGGCACTGCCCATTGATTCTCTATAAAATGCCTCTTTTGTATGTGTTCAATTAAAGTTTTATAGAGCATTTAGTCTCACTAATTAGCTGTGCAGAATTTATGTTTAAACAACAAAAACAGCACCATATTGTTGCTCTGCGTACAGTTCTACAGCTGCTAAAGACATAGTGTATGTCAGATTTTCTCCTTCTCTCCAGTGTCCACTCTTTCATTAAAAACTAGAACAGACAGGAGCTGTTTCATAAAAAGACGCACAGAACTGGAATCACACCAAAGCTATGGTGCCCCGTATAATGGCTAAAGTTATGATAAAAGCACAGAGAACATTATTCTAAATTTGATAAAAGCTAAAAGCATCTCATCTATATTTGTTTTACTCATATTTAAAGCCAAGTATCATTTATTGTCCAGCAAAACGCTCCTTCCCAGCAGCACTGGCAGCTTTTATTGCTCTATCTGCTTAAAGTCAATATGAGGCTGTTGAGGCAGGGCTAGGTGACCCTGGACAGGTCCCTAGAGAGGTGGTTGCTGCAAGGCCCCCTCTGCAAGAACTAATAAAACATCCTCTCGGCCATGATTTCACTTTACAGCCACAAGAGGAGGGATGAAGAAACTCATCTGCAGGTCTCAGACTCATATTCTCCACCTTTTAAATGAGAATGAGAATTTGTTTGTGAACATTTAGACTAAGTGTAAGCTTGTGTGCATAAATGATTGAATTCATGCTTACGTGTGCAGTTACAATGCACAAGTACAGAGTTGAAATGTGCATTTAATTATGTAAAAGGAGCAGTGGGTGTACAAAAGTATCTGTGCAGCTCAGTGTTGTGCCCACACAACACAATGCAGAGGTACAATGGGTTCACTTGAGTTCACAGTCACTGGTTCTCTTCCTGCCTACCTGCCCTGTCCCAGCCTCCTCACCCTGGGATCTGCAGTCCCACAACATGCATTATTAAAGACCTGCTTCACTAGGAGCCAAAGTGTTCGTTAAAGTGGACAACCACACCTTAAGTCTGTCCCAGAACTGCACACAGCGGTTTCAGAGTGCTGACTACAACTGATCTGAAAACAGTGGAAGGAGTTCAGAGATTACAGTCATAATCCATTAAGGAACGGGAACATTTTACTGACTAACAGCCCAACCCTCCCTCTTCTTCCTACTCTGCTACGCTCTACCACACTCTGCCCTGCACTGTAGATAGTTGTCATTATGAAATTCCAAACTTACTAATCAAGCAGAAATACTTGAAATGCTCTGATTGGTTAGAAGGGAGAGCCTCGCTCAAAGACATTTGGAACCGAATATCTCCGCACTGATTTCAGACTGGGCTTCAACAGCACCTCTTCACATTAAGATATGTCTTAAAGCTTATTTCTAGTAAAAATATACTTACCCAATTAAATAATTAATTACCCATTAGTGTTCCCTCTTAAACAGTAAAAAAGCAATCAGGTTCTTTCACACTAACCATCCTTATCAGGTGGAAATGAGAAAATTCTGTTTTTTAAACTGAACTTTTTTGTAGTACCACAATTATTAACAATATTTAACTGTGTCATGACCTGAAAAAATGTCATTTATTCTACTCTACTGCCTAAAACAGTTAATAGACTTGATTCCTGGGGGACACTGTGATAAGGAGGTGCTAATGAATATTTTCAAGGGCAGCTCTTTTTCTAATTTGAGTCATGACCTGTTATAGAAAAGTGCTGTCTACACCGTGTACTGCTGTAGCATCGCATTAAATAGTGCATTTGTTTTGATTTTATTTTGCCCACCAAGTTAACAATTTGAGCTGTAACAAGGTACAACTAATGGGATACATCAGCATAAGGGCCAAGTGGGTCCCAATGGTGGAAACAGTGGACAAGGCTCAAGCTTTAATCAACAATCAATACCAGCTCGCCCTGCCTGAGCCATTTACAGTACACTATCATGTTACACTGCACTGCCCTTGGAACCTGGAGAATCCATTATGTAATATATTAGTAAAAAAGTCAAGAGAGTAAATAAAAATGATTGCTAAAACAGTATTTCTTCATCAGACATCAAAACCTCTTTTTCAGAAGAAACAATCAAGCAGAGAGCACATTAGAGCCTCTCTTTCAAACCCACCACACTGTGTGATCAGCCTTGGCTAAGCACACGGGGACTGCCAGCACTTTGTTTGGAGACTTGGCCGCGGTAGATTGGCATATTCAGATTGATTTTGTTGTAGCACTGAGGTACAGTAATGTGCCTGTATTTCATCCTGCTCAGCCTCCTCTGTTGGCAGAGGCTGGAGCCAAATAACAGCACAAAGACACAAGTTTCTTATGGGCGTCCCCGGATCAGTTCTCTATCCTGACTATACTCATCCATCCCAAACAGTAAAGTATGTAAAGTGAAATATTTCAAGCCTTTGTTTGATTTAATTTAGATGATTCTGGCTTACACCTCATGAAAACCATCAAGTTTGATTAAATTACCATTCATACACTATAAATACTGTGTATCTCTCTGTCTAGTTCAGTACATGCAACCACAATCACTGGGAAGGCTGCTGACTTGACGGTTGTCCAAAGGACAATGACTGACAGCTTCCACAAGGAAGGTAACAGAAGGAGAGCAAGGCTGGAGTCAGTGCATCATGATCC
Organism: Sandelia bainsii; assembly: GCA_032362345.1. Lineage (NCBI taxonomy): Eukaryota > Metazoa > Chordata > Actinopteri > Anabantiformes > Anabantidae > Sandelia > Sandelia bainsii. The sequence goes on along the minus strand of JAUMHL010000012.1, from coordinate 16,610,600 downwards.
GCCATGCACAGATGTCTTCAGGAAATGGGCTGCACCTGTTCCATTAGTATCAAGCCACTCCTGAACCAGAGACAACGTCAGAGGTGTCTTACCTCGTCTAAGGAGAAGAACAATTGGACTGTTTCTCACTGGTCCAAAGTTCTCTTTTTAGATCAGAGTAAGTTTTGCATTTCATTTGGAAATCAAGGTCCCACAGTTTGGAGGAAGAGCGGAGATGCACAGAATCCAGTCCAGTGGGACGTTTCCACAGTCGGTGACAGTCGATTTAGGGTGAAGTCATCTGCTGGTGTTGGTCATCTGTGCTTTATTAAAGCAGCATCTACCAGCAGATTTCAGAGCACTTCATGCTCCAGCTGCTGAGAGGCTTCATGGTCATGCTGATTTCCTTTTCTACAAGGACTTAGCACCTGCCCACAGCCAAAACTACAACTAACTGGTTTACTGACCATAATATTACTACGCTTGATTGGTCAGTCAACTCACCTGAACCTCACAGAGAATTTCTGAGGTATTGTCAAGAGGAAGATGAGAAACACTCAAACAATACAGACGAGCTTTAAGCCATAATCAATGACATTTAAAAAAAATGCTTGAAATATTTCACTTTACATCTAATTAATCTAGAATATATGAGACTTGAATTAAATTGCAAGCAAAAATGAACTTTTGTGCGATATTCTAATTATTTGAGATGCACTGGTAGAAAAGTGTGTTTAAGAGCTGCTGTGTAAAAGCTCACATTGCAACTCAGCATTTATCTAACAGTTTTTTCTTTATTAGGTGTTCTAACAAATGTGACACTTTTTTTTTAACACCGTGTTTGCCACAAACCAGAAAAGTAGTTTTGGTGGGTGAGAAAATTAAAGGTCATTCTGCAGTTTTGATCTTACAAGTGGCTCATCTATTGTATTTTAACGATTTAACTTTCCCCACGTTACCTTAAAATACCCATTGTTTGTCATTTTAGGTTATAATGTACATGCACAGATACATTAATCTAATAAAAACATACATTATCCAAGATTTAGCATCTACAGTCTCCAAGCAAACAGTGAGTAGACAAGTACAGAAATGGACTAATTCTGAACACTAAATATTAATGCACACACTTCAATCACTGTTCACAATCATCGACTTAACAAGGGAATATTTTTATGACAGTATACTGTCATCATCTGGGGATGATGACAGTACACCACAAATTACTAATTTTTAATAGCTTAGCATTTCCATTTAAACCATGTGAATAAAGAAGCCTGCCAAAATAAAGTATAGTTAAAAGTTATAATATTAACATAATATAGGCCAAAAAACTTAATAAGTTGATTTTTAATTATAAAAGTTGCTATAGGTTTTTATTTTTAGAAACAAACCTTAAAAAACAAACAAACCTCATCTGTAACCATATAATTATGATTACAACATCCACAATACTTAGTCAATTAATTAATTAGTCAATTGACTGAAAATGAATCTGCAACTATTTTTATAATTGATTCATTGTTTACATCATTTCTTAATCATACAGTATGTAATTTTTCCAATATTTTATTTTACTAGAAATATGTTCCAAAACTTATCTTACTGTGGAGCGGTGCTGTCAAGGTGTAGAGGTGGATCTTTTTGTGCGAGGCTCGTCCTCCTAACCAATCAGAGAATTTCAACGATTTCCGCAAAATTAGCAAGTTTTGCAGCTACTTATTTATTGTATTTTTGATTATAACTAACGCTGAAGCACTGTGCAGAGTGTAGCAGATGGTAGAAGAGCAAAGCTGAGCAGGGAGAGGGAGGGCTGGGTGGAGCCCACGTATCAAAACCACTATCAGCACCAAAACTCCAGCATTGATCAGGCCATAGCTCATGTACTGTCAATCTGATGTTTGAAACCCAACCTGGCACCAGGTTTTCATCAGATAACTGTACACACACACACACACACTTTGCGGTTGACATGACTTGAACAATACAGTATCTGCAAACTGAGCACAGTTACAGTAAGGAAAGAGGACATTTGATACTTGTTTGTCACTTTGTCACGCAGCCAGATTATAAATCTCATACACAATCTGTACACATTTGTACCGGACGTTCCAGGAACTGGCTTTACTGGAACAACAAGCTATAAATACCTAAGGAGTCAGCGTTTGTTCATTACAAATCCAATAGCTCCCCGTCAACCAACAACCATGAATTTATAGTTTGGCCTCTGATATATTGAATAAACGCTTACATATATACGTTTTATTTATATGTTTGTGTTCTAGAGGTAACAGAGCTGGAATTAAATCACACAGCGTGTAGCTTCCAACAGCTCACCAGGTTTACAGTTATAAATATTAGTATAACACAGCTAGTGTAACAGGTTTTTCAATTTCTAAGGGGCCATTAGTACAAGTTAGTAAAATTAGAGCCGTTAATAAAGCATCCATCAAACCTGCAGGTGTAAAGACAAACAAAAGTGTGGTGATTAGGGAGGATTTCCCACAACCTGGCAACCCAAAGAAAAGCCAACAGAACTGATGCATTCACCATCAATAAACCAATTAACTACGGATCATACACGGCGCTTTATGAGTGTTTTAATATTTAACCTAAGAGTGATGAAGGTGAAGAATGGTTAAAAGAAAAGAAGACGCGTTCACTGACATCACTACATGTCTGCTCACAATCAGAGCATCTCCTCACTCACGACTGCAGCAGCCACACACACACACACACTCACTCTCTCTTTATTCTGCAACACATCACACCCTCGTGGATTGTTTTGCAGGATTACGTTTAAAAACAACCCCTCCCCGGACGTGTGGTCGTTGTTGTAGGTCTGCAGCCCGGGCTGAAGGGAATGGGGAGCGGCTTGATGAAGAGGCGGTTACGCGGCACTGATACTAATGACGGAGGGATTCATTGAGGAAAAACGGGTCTTTGTGTCCTTCACACCGGCATCCGGGCACGTTTAGTGTGAATCTCTCTCCTTTAAATGAAAACTGGAAAAGATTATATCTCCAAAACATCATGATTAGTGTTATAATTATGTTACAGTGCTGCACAGTGTCCACCTGTGTGGATGTTGTTGACAACAACAGGCGGTCGCTTCGCCCACGACCACAGCGGAGACGCCGCGCTGAGTGCGCGCTGCCAGACGCGACGCGACGCTGTCATTGTGTCGCGTCTGGTCGGTGGGTCGAGAGGGAAAAAGCGGATCTACCTGTGAGCGCAAACACAGCGTAATTCATCACATCTGAAGAGACCGGGAATGACTCACGCGTTACCGACGTATATTCTGGGGAACACCTCGTTGAAGTGGTGCGTCGGCAAGCTGTAAAAGCCGCTGCCGTCGGACAGGAGCTCGTTGAGTTTCTGCACGGTAACCTCGCAGGCTGGAGCCGGAACATCAGGCGGCGGCTGCTGCTGCTGTTTGGTGGGACTCAGGTGTTTCTTCATGGCTCCTCTTCTCCCAGACTGACGCTAGATCACAGTCACACTCGGCAGCCTCGTCCGATCATTGAGCCGCATTTTACCAGCACACACCAGTCGTGCGCACGCTGTCTACAAGGTGTCTGATGATGAGGCGGGAGCTCCACAGCGTTTACCGTCGGTGACAAGCACACGGGAGTTTAAATACGTACTTCCGGTCAAACCTTCACAGCAAATAAAATAATATAACATACTCAGGGTCTCATGTTGGTATGAACGTGGCTAGATTTACTTTATACGTTACATTGTACGGTTATGTTTGGTCCTAAAATATGGATCCATCTGCCCTTTACTGAAACAACTGGAGAACAAACAAATACCTCACATTTTTACTTAGGTGGCCTACAGCTAAATGTAGATAGATAGATAGATAGATAGATAGATAGATAGATAGATAGATAGATAGATAGATAGACAGACAGAGTTTCAACAAATAGTTCCTGTCTAACTTTCAAAGTAAAATATAGATTTTTTTTACGTACTGAGTTACTATAACTGCAGACTTGTCCTCTAATAACTTTCACTAATCACTTATTAACATTTCAAACTGCAGAACTGATGTTTCTCACTCATAAAAACTTTTTTACATTGATCACTGCAGACCTGGCAGCTTGTTTAAAAGAGATTCTCCATTCTTTTCTACTGTTTTATCACTCTGTCTTTTTACACGATCACAAGGCCCCTATGCACAAATTCATTAAAAAAAATAGTGTTCTCAGGTTGATCCTGGGAACCTACATTTACAGAGCCCTGACCAAAACCCCATCCAGAACCTTTGGGATGACCCTGAACGCTCCTTTGATGAACGGGTACAAACCCCTGCAGCCAGTTTCCAAAATCCTGTAGAAAACATATGAATCCAGAAGAGTGGAGGCTGAAGCAGAGAGGTGCTCAGGGTTTGTGGATGAAAGGTTCATGTGTACTGTACAGTTTTAAGAAAAATTATCATGAGCACCTGTAGAAAATTGTTAGTGACTTCAATTTAGTTTAAAAATCACTTTACAATACAGGCTGCATTGCAGCCTCATATAGTTTCTTCTACTCTCGTTATGTTTTTGTTATGTTTTTCAGCCCCTTAAAAGTAGCAGGAAGTGTGGGGCTTTAATTTTCTCACAACCTCGGGCACTCTTCTGTCTGCTTGTGGCTCACTTGACCAAGCTGCCTTAATTTCCCCACCACTATCTCCAGCAGACACACCCCTTTGGCAGTCAGACACCCCAGAGATGGGGGCTGGAGCCGAGGATGACACACACAGTGCTGCTCCTAAGATCCTAAACGCATTGTGTGCATTTTGACCAGGTTTGATTTGTGTGTTTATGTTTGTGTGCTAAAATGCAGTGTGTATTGTATATGTGTGAACACAGTCAAAGTGATTATTATTCCTAATCATTATTTCTCTGAAGAGGGAACAGTAACTGCAGCATCACCTGATACAACATTGCAGCTCTCTTTTGGTGATCAGAGTAAAGAAGTGTCTTTGCTCAGTCCTCTTGAACTTTAACTTTTCCTCTTATAAAAGGTCTTGTACAAAGTTGACATAATATCAGTCACTTGCAAAATATCCTGGCTCAGTTCAAAGTTTTGCTATCACTTTGGAAACACGAATCATGAAGAAGAAAGGCAAGAACCTCCAAAGCGGACTTTGTATGCACATTTTATAGATTGCTCACAGTGTGTGTGTGTTTTTCTAAGGTACTGTAACTGCATGCGTACAGTTGGTGTGTGTGTGTGTGTTGCTTAACAGAGTATACTGTAACTGCATGGCCGGATGCTAGGGTGTCGCGGAACGACACAGCTTTGACGGAGGCCTGTAGCCAACCTCTCTTTGGATAATGGAAATATGACAGCAGAGACATTACCAAAACTAAAATGTTTGCTTGACTTCATCTCTATTTAAACAGAAAGATTACACACATCTCAATATGATATGCAGCAGAAATGAAGACATGATGTTCTAGTTGTTTGTTTAGCAAATTCTTGCTGCTTGCTGAATGATAAATACCTTTGTTTCCTCACTGTATGTTACTGTGGAAAACAAGTGATTATGCTTAACCTGCATAGTAATTACTGTTGTTTCATATTGAACTGTTATGGACCTCATGCACATCTAATACTTAAATGGAAGGTGGAATACTACATGAAAATAGTCTCCTGTCTGTTTCTAGTTTATTTCTAGTTTAAAGTGTATATTTTTATATTGTACTTTTAGTTTAAAGTTTAGATTTTATTTTATTTTTTTGCTTATTCTGTGTGTCTGCTTGTTCTGTACTGTTAAAGCTGGAGCCACGTCATCTCGTCTCTCTGTGTACCTGTACAGTATATAGCAGAGATGACAATAAAGTTTACTTTGACTTCGACTACACATACAGCCACAAGATGGAGCCATATGTCTGTTTAATTAACACACTGGTACCACAGTTGAGCATATGAACAATGCTCAGTGAGGGTTTATTTAAACAAACAACAATGCACACTGTGACAATTAAATAATTATCAATGAATTATGATTATAATTGACTGTATTTAACTAGTCAAACATGTTTAAATCTCCAGTGTAGGAGCTAAAAGCTGTTCTCCTCTTTAACCCCTTGGTGGCGACTGAGAGATTTATGAACTAGGCTAATGAGTCACACCAATTCATATGTATTCAGTCATATTCAGCCAGTAGCTCACAAATGAGCACATTCAGTCAAAATTACTGGAGTGTACATATTTGCTGACCACTGTAAACTCAGTGGTTTTCACCTAATCTCATGGTTCACATGTCATTTTTTTACTTCTGTCAAATGTGTCAACTTCATCTTAGCTGCTTTTCCTACTCTCTTTCGCAATCGCACCTTTTTTAAGAAACATATTTATCCTCATTAAAAACAAGATTGTGAAAACTGTAAGCAGATTTGTTGAATGTGTACTCTGTGTCTGCACATGCAGTACACTAAGATGAAAACAATCAACCATGAAAACTTTGAAGTTTTGATCTCTGCGTCATTGTGCTTGTAGCCATAAAACACATTTGGAAAGTGGATCTGAACAACTGAGAAAATGTGCCCCATGAATCAGGGCCATTTAATGTGTTTCATTAGAAGACAAGCTATGAAATAAATGCAGTTGGAACATGGGTGAACCCCACAAGCCTTATGTTTCCTTATCTCGTATTAGAGATTCAGGACTGGGTCAGTTCAGTTGTTTGAAGTTGTTGACCTGTAAATCCCACTGAGACATTTTACACGATACTGGGTCGTATAAATAAATATGGATTTACTTGACTCCAATGCTCTTGACCTACTTCACTTAAAGCCTCACGCCAGTCATCATTTTTTTGTGTTTCCATGGCGATGTAAGGAGATGCAGTACAATGCCATGGCAACAACACATCTTGCAGAACAATATTCAAGCTCCAAGTTGTGTACACACCTGTGTGTGTGTGTGTGTGTGTGTGTGTATGTGTCCACTGTGATAGAGGCTTGCATTTAACATTTATGATGGCAAATGAATTGAAAGTGATTTTAATTCAGCTGCGCACAACATACTCTAACCAGCTACAACACTAAAATCACCAGGTGGTTTTAAAGTTAAGGTTGATCAGCTTTAATCTGAAGTACTGAGCTCTTCTGTATCAAAACACTATCTGAAGTTCGTTATTTAATGTGCTAAATCCCAGCTGGGGCACATTTTTCTTGGGTGGCTGTGGTTCGGTAGGTACAGTAAGCAGGTTATTGTTATTACTGTAAAACTGTTTCAGCTAACTCACTTATTGAATGGTCAGGTCTCCACTGCACAGAGAAGCATATTAGGTTTTGCATTACAGTTAGTTCCTTTTTATTGACAATTTAAACAAAGAAAGGACAGCAGTAGGTACTGCAGCAATAATGTGACATTAAAATGCAAAACAGATAAATTAGAGGGGTTTCTGCCATAGGGGTCACCACAATGACTGGGAGAAGTCAAGACTTAACATTGATTTAGAAGCATTTTTATTGACAGTTTCCCTTTCCTCATTCTGTATCGTGGTGCTGCATGACCAGTTAATTGGATGAGGACCACCTGAGTCCCGCTGCAAATCAGCTATCAGTGACAGGCAGTGGAGTTACACTATACGCTCAAATCTGATTTAAGGTGACCATGTTCTGACTAATATGTGATATTAGGTTTGTAACTTAATATGAAAAACCTGCGTGGAGTCTGTGACTGGATGATTAGCAGAACAACGTTTGAGTCCTCCACCTGTAAATATGTAGATTTACAAAAACAGAAATGCACAGGTGGTATGTTTATTATGGTAATATTGTTAATGCTAATTTATTTAAATGGCCATATTATGCTTACTTTAGGGTTTATATTTTTTCTGAGACTCCACTGATAAAACATTATATGATTTTCAAGTTAACAAAAAGTGCAAATAAATGTTTATGCAACAGCTCCTTTGGCCTTGGGACTAAAAATCAGTACCTCAATCTCTGGGTCTCCAACCTCACAAAAGTATAAACGTAACATCACAACACAAAAGCCATAATATGACTAATTTAATGGTGGAAACAAGTGTAAGATGCTACGATTTCTCTTCTCTCTCCTTATTTGTCACCAAAAAATCTATGCAGAAGGAAAACCCTGAATGCAATCATTGTTTTTCCCAGGGGACTCAAAGCAGCTCTGGCTCAGAAAATGATTTAGTTTTGCATATTTATAAGCTACATATATTAGCAGGACCCATCGTCAGGATGTGAATGGATATGCATAGACATTTTTGTGTGGTATATTCCTTTGCTTTCTACGGGGCAGATGTACTTATGTTCTCATGTCATTCGAGAAATTTAAGTCATTCCTTTTAAATATTTTTGCGCTACTTTCACAATACTTTCACTAAGTCATTATCTGCCCTTTACAGTTACTGGCCAGTAAAGGTCTACATGTGTCAGTGACTTGCAGCTTTTTGGTTCTGATGTACAGAAAAAACACAGCTATGCTACTTCTGGTGATTTTCAGGATTTTAGTCAAGTTCCAGGAACATTTAGAAGCTTCAGGTTATAAAAACATTCAACATTTAGAATCAGAATCTACTTCTAGAAACCATAGTCATTAAAGTATAAAATACACTTTTTCTCCTAAATCTCTCTAGATCAAAGATTTCTACGTGACGGGAGGCCTTTTCTGAATTATCCAGATGGTCTCTGCATGTGCTGTACTCTGTCATTTACAGCTGCCTCTCTACATGCTCACTCTATTGTAATGCATATCTGCATGTGGTGCCTTTTAGCCCTGAACTCTTTACATCCAGAATCAATGCGTCTCAATCAGTCTGAGGTTCTTTTATTCAAAGTGACCACTGCTTGGTCCAGGTTTAGCCAGAAGCTGCTGTAGCCAGTCAGAAGCAGGTAATTTGTCTTATTTTAGAGGATATATAACAATAGAACTTTCTATAGGGGGGGACAAACAACGATCGTGCAGCGTGATGGATATAACCATCTGCCTGACTGGCCACCTTGATTAAACTTAAAGGGGGGAGTGTTAATCTGGATGCTGATATCTTGAGACAGAGCAAATATCACTAAAGAATTTGAACTATCAGGACATAATGATAATGACGATAACGATCACGATCACAGTGCGGGACATACAGTGTTGGGTGGTTTTGTGGCAGCTTTCCAGTATCCATACATCTTATTTCTTTGTGTATCTGTGTGTAAACGTGCCTGTCTGGCCCCTCGGACCACTCTGTGCCTCTCCTGGGTGGTCACTCTATGCCCACATTAATCTCACAGTTAAGAGAGGAGGTCTTGACCTGTGGCGTTGTTCTTTCAAGGCAGGTCAGTCTGAGCAGTCTGCTGCGGTTTCTAATGTGACTTGTAAATTCAGAACTTTGCTCAACCCTTGGTTGAACTGTTTCCTAAGTGGTTATAATGAAGACCTGCAAACGACTGACTTAGAATAGCTGGTTTAAAATATAAAAATATGGTGATAGGGTTATCAGTTCCACAGAACACCAACACATGCTTTCTATTTATAAGGAAAATTATTCTAACAATGAAAAGACAGACTTCTGCTACTTCCACTTTTAATTAATCTGCATACTATTTTCTGGATTAATCACTTAAATGTTAAAAGTTAGAAACTTAAAGTTCTCTATTTTTACACTTCACGATGGCTGAGCAACCGTATTACCCATCTCGCCTTATTCCCTTCCAATCATATCAATTATTAACATTATAAATCAAGGCACATGAATGCATTATTTAATAAGGTCTTTCATATTACGCAGTTATCCTACAGAACAGACTGCAGCTTTCTTGTACTTTATAACCACAACTCGATTCTTCATCCTCTCACAGTTTCCCAACCCCCACTTTTCATTGTTTCTAATTCACTAAACTAAGGTTGTACCACAAGTAAACACTGTCCCATTCACCCTTTACAGTGATTAGAAGGCTATGCTCAGTGTTAAACCTATTACCATCTGGGGAAACTGATAACATTCTCCTTGAACATCAAATACACACCACTTTCCACCACAAACAAGCCTTATTCTTATAAGCAGAGTGGCACGTTTGATTTCTCCCATTTTCTGAAATGCGATTCACAGCCAGCTTGTTTGGGTTTCGACCTCTTTGTCAAACCCTGATTAGGCCTAACGTTATTTCAGCCTCAGAGTGATAACGTGATAACTACACGCTATATGTTGTCTTAGGTTTTCTGTGTTAGGATTGGGGATGTAAAGACAAGGTGAGCTGTCTGTCTGAGTTGACAGGGTCTCAGAGAAAACCGACTGCATAGAGCCAGACAGTTTCCTCCCTGCTACTAGTCTTAAAACTATGCAAAGTATAACACCTACTTATTACTACAGTCCATTATATATATCCGTTGTTTAAACTGCACAAAATGACACAAACTCCACGTGCTACACATCCACCAACAGAGTTTCCACAACAATACTGTGTGCCTCGCTTCACATAGAGCCCATTGCTTCCTGCACTGTCACTGAACATTGGTATGGGAAACTGTTCAGTATCGTTTGTCCAATAAATTCCTTGGGATACAGGGATGGACACAGTCAAGAGATGGCTAAGATTAGGCAATGAGGTCGCAGGGTTAGGGAAAGCCACTGGTCAATGCAATAAACCCGAAAGTTGACAACTTCCTGTTGAGATTAAAAGTCAGCTATTTTCTGGGCACTGATCTTTGCCTGCAGCGTCACTCCTTTCTTGTGTTGTTTTATAGGGGTATATGAGCATTTTATCCCATTTCTTAAGAAATCTGGTTGTTATGGTCACCGGCATCACAGGAAAGCTACAAACTGGCTAAAAGAAGATCCACAGAGACTTTGATTAGCCCTCATGACTGAGCTCATGGCTGTGATAAGCAGTCTTCTGGACAGTGTCCATTAGTGCAGTTCTATCTTTGGACCCATGCTATTAGTGAGCACTATGGAATAGGCGAGATGTATTGGCATGGGCTGAGGGGAAGTAGATCAGTGTGTCACTGCATCTGATGATATGATTTCTGTTTAATTTACCACTTAATCCTCATGTTCAGCAGGAGTCTTGTGCCAAATTTGATCAATTAGAATCTACTCATAGTGTTGTTACTTGCAAAAGCTATGATTCTGCCCAGGTAAAGAGAGATGACAGAAAACCAAGTGTCTCTAGCCTCTGAATTATTACCTTGTGATGGGATGTGCAGTCAGACCTGTCCTCCAATGAAGAGGTCTAAGTCTTTGTAAATCTCAGATTAAAAACATAGTTGACTGACGATGTGTCAAAACTGGTGTGAATTTAGCATTTATTACTAAGACTACAGAGCTGATAAGAATGCAGGCAGTCTGCCATGTTGTTCTGTTCTGCAGCGTCATAAATCAAAGGAATGGTCTGACAGATACATGCAACTAAACATGTGTCACCCGCTTGTTTTTAAGGAAATGCAGTTGTAGCCTGACAACTTCGGAAGTTGACGTGAATCTTAATGACACATGGCTGCATAGCTACAGTAAGCAGAAGGTGACAAAATAAAGAAAAAAACATGAATAAATGAGAGGAGAAAATGTCAAATTCACATACACATACTACAAAAGTCTGAACAAGGAGGAGAACCAGGTACAAGGTAACAATACACAGGAGACAGAAGACTGATCCCAACCCAGTTGTTAATATGCTGATGAAACTGAACCTAACGGTGATGTTTCCACAACTGTAGCCAAGCATTTCTGATTGTTGTCATGACGACAGGTCCGATACGAAGGCACTGTCATTCCCACAGCAGCAAATAGTGCTGACAAAGGGTAGCTTTATCATCAGTCTGAGACACGAAAGCTTCAGTGTTTGATGTCGTGAGAATGAGAACACGTTGAAATTCCAGGTGTGACAGCTTTGTCCACTGACTGTCCACCCCCAGTCCCCTCTCAGGACTATAGACAAACTTTGATTGAAGTGGTTCTAAATATAACGAGTGAGGAGATAAAGCCAGTCGTCCACTAGCCACATATTTGGTGATTTGATCATTTCACTTATTTGAAAGTGTCCATTGTCAAGTTGCAGAAGCTCAAGTCAGTCCTGGTGTGTTTAAGTGTAACATGTAAGTCACTGCTAAATGACTGATTGTAGTAAACATAATTAATATGATAGACAGCACTGTCAACCATAATGAACAACACAACTTTTTTCTTTTTCGTTTTTCTTCCCTCCAGAGAATTTATGTCAAGAAGCATTGGTGAGGTGTTGGACACACATCAGCACACAACACTACAACACTTACATTAATGCACATTAGACAATAGTGTACATTATCTTATCAATTACCTGTGTAGTGGTTTCATTTTTACTCTTGAGAAAAGGCTCCTCATGCACTCTCATGCCCCTGCTGTGTGTGCGTGTGTGTAACCTTGACAGAGAAAGCAAAGCTTCACTGAGTGCCTGCAAGCACTGTGCTATCTTTAGCTTTTGTTGAAGCTTTTACCACTGGCCTCCTCCTCTTCCTCCCACTCTTCCTCCTCCAATCCCCTCAGCCCACTCACTGTTGGCTGCACATGCAAACATGCCCACTTATACATGCTTGCACACAACCATCAAACCCATACACGCACACTAACATACATGTACACACTGCATAACTGTTACTGGGCAGATTAGAGGAAGCAACCTACTTCTGGGATTAAAACATGAGCTGATGTTTGTTTCTCGGTGCAGAGTGAATGTCTGACTGTGTTCCCTGAGTGGCCCTGATTCCTGCCTGAAGGCAAGTTATAAGCCAGGGGTCTCACACAGTTGTATTCCTTTTGGCAATAACTGTATTATGTTAGTCAGTAGTGCACTCATAGATTATAAACTATTAAAATGAATTTGCCCCAAACCTAACCGTGCTTCCACCAATTACCATTCTTCAGAGTGTAGTGACCCAGCGCCTGTAATACTTGCAGGACATTTATATTGCATATCATGCAAAATAGGCTATTGTTAGCAAAAGTGTGAAATACATTCTGATTGTTGATAACTGCTTTAGCTTTTAATTAGCCCTTCAGATGCTGCCCCCATAATCTGGTCAATTTCATTCTAAGACTGTTTTCCCAGGATGTATTTCTGATATTTAAAGGATCTCCTTGCAGAAGATTAATTACAACAATACAACCTTATTTTCTAACCTTATTTTTCTAACCAGACAATCCCAAAATAGCTTGACAGTCATCTTGGTTAATCAGTGTTAATAACGTTAAATGCTGTTATTCTGAGGCTAAAGTGAGGGCATCCAAACAGCTTCAGCTTACTTGACCAAACTAATCCAGTCAAGGAGGTTTGGACTAAATGGACTAATGGACAGTTCTCACAAGGCTCTGGACAAGCAAGTTCTCATACATTTCCTAGTGTTTCAAACTATTTAGCTAAAATAGAAGAAATGTTGAATGAAGTGTCATAAAAGGTTAGACCAAGACTCAAAACTACTGGCTCTGACCACTTATCATTTTTAAACTCCATATTTTATGTGGATTAAATAAACTATATAATAATGAGCTTAAGAAATGATTATTTAACAATCTACTCATCTGTGTACTTCTAATTGGCTTAATACGTGTACAGGTTCTTACTACACTGAAACCATAAACATGTGGAGATTGCAGTTCAGCAATATAACTTGCTCACCACACGCACCACACCACTTTTTCTGTTGTTGCATGTCTGACTCGGTTTATGTATGAAGAGATGAAAAAAAATTGAGGCTGTGTTTGGTGTTGCTCATGTATTGGATCAGCGACACACTTACTTCAGATGCTGTTTGAATCATTTTAAACACATTCAATTAAAACCGTTACCTGTCATGTTTATTAACTTGGTGATCTACTATACTGTAATGGATGTAATGTGATGGCTGCACAGCATTAAGAGTAACCTTAAGATTCTGGGATGTTTTTTCTTGGATGTGAATAACTGGAAAGTAATCATTTGACTATATTAGCCATCATACTGTACATCTACTTGTCTGTCCTCCCAGTGACTGAATTATCTGGGAACTATTCATGCATTCTTAATATCCATTCAGTAATGTCAGTGTGAGATTGTTTAATAATAGTAATTTTGTCCCACAGAATGAGAGTTATTGGTGTCAGCGTGCACCTGTAGTCACATCCTCCTCCTCCTCTCCTTTCTTTTATCCTCTGTCTGCTTCTGCATTGCAGTGTTTGAAGCTGTCAGGAGAGCATATGCACCCTGTGTCATTGCTGGCCTCTGCTTTTCATCGTCGCCATGTGCACAGACCACCAGGCAATATATTAGGTAACGCGATACAGACTTGCTGTGTCCTCCTGACACCTGCTGCTGAGCTCTAAGCTTTATGCTGCAACTGACAGTTACAGGAAAGTATTGCTTTTAGCCTGTGGTACTTCTTTGCTTCTTGGAACAAAAATTTAACTAAACAGCAAAAAGATTAGATCTGGGAGGAAAGGTTATATTCATTCTCCTTCTTCTCAACAAATATTTTTTTGTTCAAACCTCCTGCTGTTTTTCACCAAGCTGTTATGTTCTAAATCCCAGTTTGTCTGCATTAACACAGATAAAACACAGCTGGTGAATAATGAATGGAATGACAAATTGTGTGTACTGCCTTAATGCTATATCCAAGTAAGCAAGTGCCATGCTGTAGTCTCAAATCCTCTGCGTTTCCCTAAAATTGCAGTATGCCCTTGACAGAATGACAGGGTACTTAGTTGCATTCAGCTGGTGCCAGAAGCATTTCTTTTGTTCACTGTTGCACCCTCCAACTTTCCATTCAGGTTTAATAAGTTCCTAGGGACAGAGGCCAGGCGGAAGCTGTTTAAGTCAATCTACTCTGCGCAGCCACAGATCACTGGATGCTACATAGAGTGATGTAAATGTGAGCCATAGGACATATTCTAAAAAGCATTCACACAATGGCTTTCCATTTACTTTTTTACTTTTCCTCTCCTTTTGTAGCAACGGATGCAGGGGTAACAGACAAAGGAGAGTACAACGGTCATGCCTCCTCTTCTCTCCTTGGATATTGCGTAATGGTTTTTGGTGTCATTTGAAACTAATTAATTAAAGCTCTATGTTCAATCATTAATAAAAAGACTACGGGTGCCAACTATTTATTTCATTACAGTGCAGCATGTGAAAAAATAATGAGAGAAATTAAGGGTATTGCACAACCTCTAAGTTTTCTTTCCTCTTGATACGGGAAGGTGTAGATTGCAGACATTCTTAATGAGCTCTAAGGATCTACAAGAGCACAAACAGCGCTGTGAAAAAGTATTTGTAGTAGTAGTTGTTTTGCATATTTGTCCCATTTCACTTATTCATATCATAAAATAAGTTTTAATATTACACAAAGATAACCTAAAAAAATACAAAATGCATTTTTCAAACGATTATTTCATTTATTAAGGGAAAAAAGTTGTCCAACCTGCCTGCTATGTGAAAAAGTAATTGCTCCCCCCCTTGCTAAATCATGCATAAACTGCGATTAACCAAATTTTTTGGAAAGCTGAGTTCAATTTCAATTGCCACACCCAGGCCTGATTACTGCCAGACCTGTTAAATCGATAAGTAGAACCTGTCTGACAAAGTGAAGCAACTAAAAGATCTCAAAAAGCAACACATCATGCTGCGATCAAAAGAAATTCAATTCAATTCAATTCAACTTTATTTGTATAGCGCCAAATCACAACATCAGTCATCTCAAGGCACTTTACAGTG